>CM038678.1:413550741-413553241 GCA_021605205.1 Aegilops longissima
GAAGAAGAAGAAGAAGAAGAAGAAGAAGAAGAAGAAGAAGAAGAAGAAGAAGAAGAAGAAGAAGAAGAAGAAGAAGAAGAAGAAGAAGAAGAAGAAGAAGAAGAAGAAGAAGAAGAAGAAGAAGAAGAAGAAGAAGAAGAAGAAGAAGAAGAAGAAGAAGAAGAAGAAGAAGAAGAAGAAGAAGAAGAAGAAGAAGAAGAAGAAGAAGAAGAAGAAGAAGAAGAAGAAGAAGAAGAAGAAGAAGAAGAAGAAGAAGAAGAAGAAGAAGAAGAAGAAGAAGAAGAAGAAGAAGAAGAAGAAGAAGAAGAAGAAGAAGAAGAAGAAGAAGAAGAAGAAGAAGAAGAAGAAGAAGAAGAAGAAGAAGAAGAAGAAGAAGAAGAAGAAGAAGAAGAAGAAGAAGAAGAAGAAGAAGAAGAAGAAGAAGAAGAAGAAGAAGAAGAAGAAGAAGAAGAAGAAGAAGAAGAAGAAGAAGAAGAAGAAGAAGAAGAAGAAGAAGAAGAAGAAGAAGAAGAAGAAGAAGAAGAAGAAGAAGAAGAAGAAGAAGAAGAAGAAGAAGAAGAAGAAGAAGAAGAAGAAGAAGAAGAAGAAGAAGAAGAAGAAGAAGAAGAAGAAGAAGAAGAAGAAGAAGAAGAAGAAGAAGAAGAAGAAGAAGAAGAAGAAGAAGAAGAAGAAGAAGAAGAAGAAGAAGAAGAAGAAGAAGAAGAAGAAGAAGAAGAAGAAGAAGAAGAAGAAGAAGAAGAAGAAGAAGAAGAAGAAGAAGAAGAAGAAGAAGAAGAAGAAGAAGAAGAAGAAGAAGAAGAAGAAGAAGAAGAAGAAGAAGAAGAAGAAGAAGAAGAAGAAGAAGAAGAAGAAGAAGAAGAAGAAGAAGAAGAAGAAGAAGAAGAAGAAGAAGAAGAAGAAGAAGAAGAAGAAGAAGAAGAAGAAGAAGAAGAAGAAGAAGAAGAAGAAGAAGAAGAAGAAGAAGAAGAAGAAGAAGAAGAAGAAGAAGAAGAAGAAGAAGAAGAAGAAGAAGAAGAAGAAGAAGAAGAAGAAGAAGAAGAAGAAGAAGAAGAAGAAGAAGAAGAAGAAGAAGAAGAAGAAGAAGAAGAAGAAGAAGAAGAAGAAGAAGAAGAAGAAGAAGAAGAAGAAGAAGAAGAAGAAGAAGAAGAAGAAGAAGAAGAAGAAGAAGAAGAAGAAGAAGAAGAAGAAGAAGAAGAAGAAGAAGAAGAAGAAGAAGAAGAAGAAGAAGAAGAAGAAGAAGAAGAAGAAGAAGAAGAAGAAGAAGAAGAAGAAGAAGAAGAAGAAGAAGAAGAAGAAGAAGAAGAAGAAGAAGAAGAAGAAGAAGAAGAAGAAGAAGAAGAAGAAGAAGAAGAAGAAGAAGAAGAAGAAGAAGAAGAAGAAGAAGAAGAAGAAGAAGAAGAAGAAGAAGAAGAAGAAGAAGAAGAAGAAGAAGAAGAAGAAGAAGAAGAAGAAGAAGAAGAAGAAGAAGAAGAAGAAGAAGAAGAAGAAGAAGAAGAAGAAGAAGAAGAAGAAGAAGAAGAAGAAGAAGAAGAAGAAGAAGAAGAAGAAGAAGAAGAAGAAGAAGAAGAAGAAGAAGAAGAAGAAGAAGAAGAAGAAGAAGAAGAAGAAGAAGAAGAAGAAGAAGAAGAAGAAGAAGAAGAAGAAGAAGAAGAAGAAGAAGAAGGAGAAGAAGAAGAAGAAGAAGAAGAAGAAGAAGAAGAAGAAGAAGAAGAAGAAGAAGAAGAAGAAGAAGAAAGAAGAAGAAGAAGAAGAAGAAGAAGAAGAAGAAGAAGAAGAAGAAGAAGAAGAAGAAGAAGAAGAAGAAGAAGAAGAAGAAGAAGAAGAAGAAGAAGAAGAAGAAGAAGAAGAAGAAGAAGAAGAAGAAGAAGAAGAAGAAGAAGAAGAAGAAGAAGAAGAAGAAGAAGAAGAAGAAGAAGAAGAAGAAGAAGAAGAAGAAGAAGAAGAAGAAGAAGAAGAAGAAGAAGAAGAAGAAGAAGAAGAAGAAGAAGAAGAAGAAGAAGAAGAAGAAGAAGAAGAAGAAGAAGAAGAAGAAGAAGAAGAAGAAGAAGAAGAAGAAGAAGAAGAAGAAGAAGAAGAAGAAGAAGAAGAAGAAGAAGAAGAAGAAGAAGAAGAAGAAGAAGAAGAAGAAGAAGAAGAAGAAGAAGAAGAAGAAGAAGAAGAAGAAGAAGAAGAAGAAGAAGAAGAAGAAGAAGAAGAAGAAGAAGAAGAAGAAGAAGAAGAAGAAGAAGAAGAAGAAGAAGAAGAAGAAGAAGAAGAAGAAGAAGAAGAAGAAGAAGAAGAAGAAGAAGAAGAAGAAGAAGAAGAAGAAGAAGAAGAAGAAGAAGAAGAAGAAGAAGAAGAAGAAGAAGAAGAAGAAGAAGAAGAAGAAGAAGAAGAAGAAGAAGAAGAAGAAGAAGAAGAAGAAGAAGAAGAAGAAGAAGAAGAAGAAGAAGAAGAAGAAGAAGAAGAAGAAGAAGAAGAAGAAGAAGAAGAAGAAGAAGAAGAAGAAGAAGAAGAAGAA
>CM038678.1:413558241-413678215 GCA_021605205.1 Aegilops longissima
TATTTTAAAAAATGTTATTTTTTCTTTTCTAAGAATAAAACTAGGAAGTTCAAATTAAAAAACCACAGAAGTTCGGGGTTTACAAAAAACTCAGATATTTTTTGTTACTAAAAAATAAAACAAAGAAGTTCAAATTAGAATAATGGAGCATCTCAAACAAATTTATAAAAAATGATTTCCCGTTTAAAAAACAAAAAATTCAAACACCCACCCTACGAGTAACACTATTCACAATGAAGCTCTTATATAAAAAAAGTTGAAGCTCACATAGAGAAAAAAGGTGCATTTCTAAAAAAAAATGTACTGAAAAGTACATGTTCTCTGGTTCCTGATGCTTATATGGTCGTCCCCGAGAAGTAAAAACGCAACGTCGCCGAGGAGTAAAAACACAAAGCTCACACGTAACATAATGATAATTAAAAAATTGTTCAAGTATTGTCCTCCAGAAAAGTTCATGCATATAATAAACCGAATCTGGGAGGTTCAAAAAAATCGAACCTTCCATTGAAGAAATGTACCTAAAAAGTTTTTTTTAAAAAACTAGAGCTCCAAATTTTAAAAAAATGGCTCGATGTTTATTAAAAAATAGGATTTTTCCATTACTAACTAAAGAAATAAAACTAAGAATTCCAAATTAAAAAAGAGGATCTGTTGGATAAGTATACAAAAGTTAGATTATCTCGTTATTAAAGAATGGAAACAAGAAGTTCAAAATAAAATAACGCGACAGTCCAATGTATAAAAGTCAGAAAATCCAAATCTGCTGAAGAGTATCACAAGAAGTTCAAACAAAAATAACATAGTTGTTCAAAAATAAAATAGCACTTAGAAGCGATATTTCACTATTTCAAAAAAAATGAAAAACAAGAAGTTCAATTTTAAAATAAAGAAGTTCAAAATCATTAAAAGTACTTCCATCGCTTAAGTAACAAAAAATCTAGAAGTTCAAGTTTAAAAATGGATGGTCCAATATTTATTACAAAACTAGGATATTTCTACTACTAAAAGAAATAAACCAAGAAGTCCAAATTATGAAAATAGAGAAGTTTGATATTTATAAGAACTCAAATGTTCCTTGTTACTAAAGAATAAAAATGATGAAGTTCAAATTAAAATAGAGGAGTAGTTCGATGTATAAGGGAAACTCAAATTATTACCGTTTCTAAGAAAAATAAAACTATGAAGTTCAATTTAAAAAAATGTTTGATGCTTATTTAAAAACATATTTTCTTTCTAAGAATATGACTAAGAAGTTGAAATTAAAATAACAGAGAAGTTCGAAGTATATAAAAAACACAGATTTGTTGCAAGAAGTTCACGTGCACCTCCGTGCACGGTTTAGAATTTATATTGCGGGATGTCCAACCTCCAATTACATGTGTTAAAATGGCAAAAAATGACGTCCGACCTTCAATTGCGTGTAATTCGACATATACATGCAAATGTGACAGAAGTTCATAGTGAAAACAACGAGAAGTTCAAGTACTGCAAGGAATGCATTTCAACTGAAAGTAAAAGTATAGAAAATAAAAGCTTAAAAAGTTTGTTGAAAGAAGTTCAAGTGCTCTTTCCAGGGAAGTTAAAAAATTCTTGCGAGAGAGGTTCACCTTGTATTTCCATGTTCGAAAAGACAAAAAATGTT
This sequence comes from Aegilops longissima, assembly GCA_021605205.1. Taxonomy (NCBI): domain Eukaryota; kingdom Viridiplantae; phylum Streptophyta; class Magnoliopsida; order Poales; family Poaceae; genus Aegilops; species Aegilops longissima. The sequence continues at coordinate 413,559,884 of CM038678.1, forward strand.
TTTTGGGTTTTAAAATAATTCTCTCAATCCACAGAGAAGTTTAGTTATTATTTGGGAGAAATTTTATTTCAAATATAAAATAAAATAATCAAATTATAAAAATGGAAAAAGGTTCATGTACTACATGGTGTGTGTGTTTAATATGAGAAAAATGAATTAAAATGCAATATCCAATTTTGTTGTTGTTATAAGTTCAAGTCCTCGGTCCGAGAAAGTTAAAATAATTATTGTGAGAGAGGTTTGTACAAAAGGAATATCACTTGTGTAACACCGACGAATTGATGAGAAAATTATAAACGAAAATACGTCATAGAAATTCAACGTGAAAATAGCAGGAAGTTCAACTACTACACTGAATGAATTTCAGATGAAAAACTTTTAAAATCGTCGCGAGTATAAAAAATGATCAACACGGGAAAGTTGCGTGTTTACAACAGCTTTCCATTGGCATATCACTTGCTCAATTTTGGTGAGTTGATGGAGAGCTATGAGCAGTGGATGGAGATCTACGAGCAAAAAAAGCACGTGAAAAACAGAGTGAAGTTCAAGTAGACATACCAAGAAGTTCAAGTTCTTCACGCGGTGCATTTTCGAAAAATCTGTTTCGTGATAAACGCAAAACGAATGATCTCGCTGTTTTATAAATTATTTAAAATCGGCTAAGAATAAGAGAAAACCATCAACATGAAAATGTTTCACATTTTCTCTAGCTTTTCAACGGTATATTATTTGCCCATTCCGATAAAGTTTGTAGAAGTTACGGCCAAAATACATTTTTAGCCATTTTCAAAATTGAATTAAAACGTAAAGAATTAGGATAAGAAATATATAACAAAAAGTCTCGCATTTGTTCAGGCTTTCCAACGCCGTATCATTTGCTATATTTGGACTAAAGCTTTAAAAATTAGCTCAAAAATACGAACTCGGTGGAACTTGTACCATTTTCTAAATTACTTTTACACCGTTCAAAATTAGAAAAAACTTTTATCATGAAAAAGTAACGTATTTTCATAAGTTTTCAAACACCATATCATTTGCCTCAATTGGATTAGCCGTTTAGAAATGACATCGAAAATACGAACTCGGCTGTTCGGTTTGCAAAATTTTACGATTTTCCAAGTTACTCTTGAACCGTGGGGAATTAGAGAAAACTTTCAACATGTGGAAGGATCAGTTTTGTAGCGGCTTTCCAACGCCATATTATTTGCCTCATTCCAATAAACGGTTTTGAAATGCGATCGAAAATACAATTCATGTTTTTTGTATACAGAAAAAACGGTTATCAAAACTGCTCTTAAACCGCTTATATTTTGCAAAAAAAATTAACTTGGGTCATGATACTCGTGTCCATAGCTTTCCAATGATATATCGCAAGCCCCATTTAGGCAATTTTTGTGAAAGTTCAACCTAGCACTAGGGGAAGTTGAGGTCGAACAACTCAGGCAGTAAAATTGCAACAAAGGCATGTTTCACCACGACCCGAGAGCAAATCCGTCAATGTGCGAGATTCCTATTTAAAACGGGCATTTAGTTGCTAAAAACCGTTTGGAGATTACACTTACATCACATAGATCATGACTGACCAAAAAAATCGCGTAGGGAGACACGGTTGAGAAGATAGCCCGAAGGTCGGGTTGCTACAGAGGGAAGTCCAGGCGTGTAATTCGGGAAGTTCATGTTGTGATCAGAATAATATTCTGATCCCGTGAATAAAATAGTGTTTATATAGGATGCGCATAGGTCCTCCTGAGATCTGAAAACCCAATATAGGACAAGAATAACTATTTGGATCACGATGACCCTATATAGGACGCGCAGAGGTCCTCCTGAGATCTGAAAACCCACAATTAGCACCCGATAAAAAAACAACCGGGCCCCAACTCTCTTCCCCAACCTCCCACTCCCCTGCTTCCACCACCCGCAATCGCCGCCGCCACATCCGCCGGCCAAGGCTTTCCCTGTGGGACCCCGACGCCAAGGCTATCCCCACGCCCCCCGCCCTTTCCCCGCCTCCTCCTCCCCGCTTCTTCCATGGCCTCTGTTTTGACCCCATGAAGCAGCCACCACATCTCGATCCACCACGGCGACGCCGCTTCACAGGCTGATAGCCTCGCCATTCCCGGCCACCCCTCATGTGGATCTGGCCCTGGCGACACCACCTCACCTGGATCCGGCCCATAGCGGTCCCACGCCGCCCAAAACTAGGATTCGGCTGTGGTACCGACCCCGAGCACCACGCCCACCGCCGCCCAGGGGCCAACCTTCTCCTAGTGCTCCACCGGCAACACCTCACCCTCCCACCACTTCGCCGGTGCAGCCCCTATCAATGATAGCCGTGGAACTCCGCCTGAACCACGTGGCTCGTCTTCAAACGTCAGGTATTGCCCCTCCCCGTCTACAATGAACTCTTTCCCCATGAAGATCTGACCTCCTTTGAATTTGACAAAAATTTCCTGCAAATAATTGTATCGGTATATTGGGCTTCTGAAAAAATGCATTCTAAAGAGCAGTTTTCCCCATAGGTGAGGAGAGAAACTCAATTGTTCTCTCTACTTCCCTTGATATTCTTTATTCATTCGGATTGTACTCATCGGCAGGTCGAACAGAGATCTCGTGGCAGGTCAAACAAGATGCTTGTGTCACTTACTCTGCTAGTCGCTATTCCCAACTGCGACACCTTCTGTTCCTGCTATCACCACAAAACAGAGCACACAAGACTCGAGCTGCTAGTCGCCATTCATGTGTCTACCTCCTCAAAGCACCTCTCAGCTTCTTGAGAAATCTGTAGGAACCCTATGTTAGGGCCTGGCTTCTACTGAAATTGATGTGCACCATGTTCCTGCAGCCTCTTACTTGTATTCATTTATTTCATTTCATAGCTTTGATTTGGAACTTCATAAGTTTATTGTGCGGAGACTTCACAATAAATGAACAAAAGAAAGTGTGCTACGGACCTTGTAACTCCTTCCCCTTTTTTTCTGGTCATGCATGTTCTTCACATGATTTCATGGAAGGAATTTCGTGTAAACCACCGAGTTTACATACAACTAAAGAAATATGTATTTTTTAAAGTAATCTAGAAGTTCAAGGATTATTGTCTGCGAGAGTTCAGTCATTGGATTTTGGGAAGAATTCATCTTATTATTAAAAAATCCATTGAGAAAAAAATTCATTCATCAAAAGAAGTTCGCAAAACAATTTTCGGGAGGTTCGAAACGTTAAATTTTGAAAATGTGCACAAAAGAGTGAGGAGCGCGAGAAGTCTACCGTGCAGGCTCGACGGGACGCATGCGGGTAGTCCGCCACGCAGGCTCGACGGGACGCATGCATCCTGTCCACCTCGGAGGCTCGACGGGACACGTGCGAGCAGCAAGGCCGCCCATGCTCATCGGGAAGCGAGCTCTTTGACCTCCATGCACTAGCCGCCGCCCGCCTCGCTCACAACTTCTCCATTAATGGGTTAATTAAAGCACTTGGACGGAGGGTGTTTGCTTGTGATCCCATGGCAACATTTCCTTTGTTCGTGTTTTCAACTCGTATTCCGCCCTAATTTAAACTGCCACATAGGGCAACAGATAATACAACCACACAAAAAATAGCAACGGATAATACGACGACAAATTTACAATCGCGCAGATAATAATTGTCTTACATATTCTGGATAATTTAAATGCCACATGCGCAAAGCCCTAAGACGCGGGCAAGAGAAGAAGGAAATTGCGCACAACGATCCGGGTCACTATCGCTCTACTGTCGATGGATCGCCGGGGCAAAATCCTCCAGCTTCTTCTTCAATTCTCACGACTTTGCTTGAAAGCAGCCACGGATTCTCCACCCATCGTCAAGGCCGATCCAGAGCTTCCTCGGTTACCCATCGTTCTTCGATGACCGCTTCGCCATCTCCGAGGCACCGCTCCGCCATCAAGATCTTCCAGCCGGCGGCCTCCTCCTCCTTCTCGGCGACCAACTTGAGGAGCTTCGCATTGTCACCCATGAGTTGCTCGATGAGGATGGTCACCTTGTCAACCGAGGCATCGTTGATCTTGAGCAGCTTCATCAAGCCGTAGACCAGCTCCTGCTGCATAGTGTCGCCAACAAGAATTTCGCTGCCCCCGGCGGCGACTTCAGAGCGCCGCCATCGCGATGGCCGACGGCATTAATCGCGCTTGTGAGAGCCTTATGCGTCGTGAGAGCTCGTTCGAGGGCTCCGCGCGCGCCGACATCTTCGCCGCTGCCGCGCTTCGCGGGCAGACGCCTCTAGTGCTTCCGCGGCCTTGTTCTTGGCTGCTTGGTTTTATGTCCACCCTAAACTCCTCCTACCAGTCATGGCGGAACGACTTGACAGAAAAAAACCAGTTTTGTGGGTGATGAGGAGAGGAACTATGAAGTAATTTTCGAGTCGGTAGTTTTCATAGCCCGGTCCTAAGTGTGAACACATATTAATTTGATAGGTGTGGATAGATTTGAAATTACTTATTGCGTTGTAATCAGCAATGTGACGAGAAACAAGGTCAATTATTGATGGCAGAAGGTTGACTGATAACCCACAAGTTTAGCGGATCGCAATAGTTTTCGAGGGTAGAGTATTCAAACCAAATTTATTGATTCGACACAAGGGGAGCCAAAGAATATTCTCAAGTATTAGCAGTTGAGTTGTCAATTCAACCACACCTCGATAACTTAGTATCTGCAGCAAAGTATTTAGTAGCAAAGTAATATGATAGTAGCGGTAACGGTGGCAAAAATAACAGTGATAATTTTGTAGTGATTGTAACAGCAGCAACGGAAAAGTAAATAAGCGAAAAACAATATGTGAAAAGCTCGTAGGCATTGCATCGGTGATGAATGATTAAGCCGGATGCGATTATTCATGCAACAATTATAACATAGGGTGACACAGAACTAGCTCCAATTTATCAATGTAATATAGGTATGTATTCCGAATATAGTCATACGTGCTTATGGAAAAGAACTTGCATGACATCTTTTGACCTACCCTCCCGTGGCAGCGGGGTCCTAATGGAAACTAAGGGATATTAAGGCCTCCTTTTAATAGAGTACCGGACCAAAGCATTAACACATAGTGAATACATGAACTCCACAAACTATGGTCATCACCGGGAGTGGTCCCGATTATTGTCACCTTGGGATTGCCGGATCAAAACACATAGTAGGTGACTATAGACTTGCAAGATAGGATCAAGAACTCACATATATTCATGAAAAAATAATAGGTTCAGATCTGAAAATCATGGCACTCAGGCCCTAGTGACAAGCATTAAGCATAGCAAAGTCATAGCAACATCAATCTCAGAACATAGTGGATACTAGGGATCAAACCCTAACAAATCTAACTCAATTACATGATATATCTCATCCAACCCATCACCGTCCTGCAAGCCTACAATGAAATTACTCACGCACGGTGGTGAGCATCATGAAATTGGTGATGGAGGATGGTTGATGATGACGATGGCGACGGATTCCCCTCTCTGGAGCCCCGAACGAACTCCAGATCAGCCCTCCCAAGAGAGATTAGGGCTTGGCGGCGGCTCCATATCATAAAACGCGATGAATCCTTCTCTCTGGTTTTTTCTCCCCGAACGTGAATATATAGAGTTGGAGTTGAGGTCGGTGGAGCACCAGGGGGCCCACGAGGCAGGGGGACGCGCCCAGGGGGCAGGCGCGCCCCCACCCTCATGGACATGGTGTGGGCCCCCTCGCCTTGATTCTTTCGCCAGTATTTTTTATTATTTCCAAAAATAATCTCCATGAAGTTTCAGGTCATTCCGAGAACTTTTATTTCTGCACAAAATAACACCATGGCAATTCTCATGAAAACAAAGCCATCCGGTTTAGTTCCATTCAAATCACGCAAGTTAGAGTCCAAAACAAGGGCAAAAGTGTTTGGAAAAGTAGATACGACGGAGACGTATCAACTCCCCCAAGCTTAAACCTTTGCTTGTCCTCAAGCAATTCAGTTGATAAACTGAAAGTGATAAAGAAAAACTTTTACAAACTCTATTTGCTCTTGTTGTTGTAAGTATGTAAGCCAGCATTCAAGTTTTCAGCTAATATTATGAACTAACCATATTCACAATAACACTTAGGTCTCATGTTTACTCATGTCAATGGCATAATCAACTAGCGAGCAATAATAATAAATCTCGGATGACAACACTTTCTCAAAATAATCATGATGTGATATAACAAGATGGTATCTCGCTAACCCTTTCTGAGAACGAAAACATAAATGCAGAGCACCTTTGAAGGTCAAGGACTGATTAAACATTGTAATTCATGGTAAAAGAGATCCAGTCATAGTCATACCCAATAAAATTAATAGTAATGGATGCAAATGACAGCGGTGCTCTCCAGCTGATGCTTTTTAATAAGAGGTGCCAGATCTCGGTTTTTGAAATAGAGATAAATAATATTTTGAGCGCCATACTTTCATTGTCAACATAACAACCGAGAGATCTCGATATCTTCCATGCTACACACATTATAGGCGGTTCCCAAACAGAATGGTAAAGTTTATACTCCCCCTCCACCAACAAACATCAATCCATGGCTTGCTCGAAACAATGAGTGCCTCCAAGTAACATGAGTCCCGGGGGAGTTTTGTTTGCAATTATTTTGATTTGATTTGCATAAATTATGGGACTGGGCATCCCGGTGACCAGCCATTTTCTCGTGAGTGAGGAGCGGAGTCCACTCCTCTTGACAATAACCTGCCTAGCATGGAAGATACAGACAACCCTAGTTGATACATGAGCTATTCGAGCATACAAAACAGAATTTTATTTGAAGGTTTAGAGTTTGGCACATACAAATTTATTTGGAACGCGGGTAGATACCGATATAGGAAGTTATAGTGGACTCATATGGAATAACTTTGGGGTTTATGATTGATGCACAAGCAAGATTCCCGCTAGTACAAGTGAACGCTAGAAAGAGACCGGGAGCCACCAACTAGAGAGCGACAACAGTCATGAACATGCATTAAAATTATAAACATTGAGTGCAAGCATGAGTAGGATATAATCCACCATGAACATAAATATCGTGAAGGCTATGTTGATTTTGTTTCAACTACATGTGTGAACATGTGCCAAGTTCAGTCACTTGAATCATTCAAAGGAGGATATCACCCTATCATACCACATCACAACCATTTTAATAGCATGTTGGCACGCAAGGTAAACCATTATAAACTCCTAGCTAATTAAGCATGGCATAAGCAACTACAATCTCTAATTTTCGTTGCAAACATGTTCATTCATAATAGGCTGAATCAGGAACGATGAACTAATCATATTTACAAAAACAAGAGAGGTCGAGTTCATACCAGCTTCTCTCATCTTAATCAGTCCATCATGTATTGTCATTATTGCCTTTCACTTGCACAACCAAACGATGTGGATAATAATAATGGTGCACGTGCATTGGACTAAGCTGGAATCTGCAGGCATTCAATAAAAAGGAGAAGACAGGGTAATATGGGCTCTTGGTTATATCAACAATAATGCACATAAGAGCCACTTCAACATTTTCATTATGGTCTTCTCCTCTCGACCCCCAAAGAAAAGCAAAGAAATAAAACTATTTACACGGGAAAGCTCCCAACAAACAAAAGAAAAACAAGAAATCTTTTTTGGGTTTTCTTTTAATTATTACTACTACAAGCATGGAAAGTAAACTAGCTAGAAGCTACAACTTTTTTTTGGTTTTTCTTAAGGTTTGACAAACACACAAGAAGAAAGCATAAAAAAGGAAAATAAACTAGCATGTATATTACAGTGAAAAAGTATGAGCACCGACAACTAGCATGAGTCTGCGAACATGAATGTAATGTTGGTGAGAAATATGTACTCCCCCAAGCTTAGGCTTTTGCCATAAGTTGGTCTATGGCCACGGCTAGCCTGGCGGATATCCAAAGTTGTAGTTGGGGTCGTACTGTGATGCAGCAGCTATTACCTCATGAGCTGCCGCTTGGAGGCGAGCTGTCTCCGTCCTCCTCTTATACTCATTTGCCTCTTCCCTGGTTATGACATATCTCCCCTTTGGTTGAAAGTCAAAGAGGGTAGGAGCAGGGAGAACAATGTTGACAGCGTGACGCCTGTCAAAGATTAGTTGGTATGGGAGAGGTGGTTCATTCCTCTCAACAAACTGATGGCAGACCATGGCATTAATATCTAGATAAGCAAGAGGCAATTCCATATCATAATCACGAATAGGTATCTCAAGATAATTAGCTAGATGGGTTGCATAAATTCCCCAAAACAAATCCCCATTTAGATTGTTATGATGCAACCTACGCGCCACAATAGCTCCCAAATTATAATGTTTATCTCCTAATACAAAGACTCGAGAACACCGAGATCAGAACACACATGTGGCATGCCTCATCCTTACCGCTTATGCATAGGCCTATAAAGAGAGCGTAAATAATGTATAGCAGAAAATGAATGCTCCCTATGGTAGCTATGCTATTTCTCTAGATTCCCCATCGTGATTGGCGGGAGGTTGATCGCACTCCACGAACACCTATGGGACCGGGCGGACCGAGTCCCTTGTGGTTCTGGGGCGGAGATTGCACAAGAGCGCACCGAGGCGATGCACACGAGCAGTTTACCCAGCTTCGGAGCTCTCCGGAGAGATAATACTCCTACTGCTGCTTGGTTGATTATATTGTGTTCTTGCTAGGGAGCAATGAGAGCTACAAAACCTAGCTTGAGTGTCTCTGGTTTCGAATGGGTCGAACCGAACCCTTTCTACGTTGCACACGGGCCTCCTTTTATAGGCTCAAGGGGTCACCATAGGTGGCTACGCAGATGAGGGTACAAATGGAAAAACAGAGTTGGTACAATCGACTTGTACAAAGGTACAGTGCATTATACCTAACTCGACGGCAAGGGACAAGATCAATAATGCCCGCCCTCGCCGCCTAAACAAAGGCAACAGGACCGCTGGCGCACCACCACTTGCCACGATGGTAAGCTTGTCGCCGCTATCGCTGCTCCTCGCTGGCTGCACAGCCTCTTGACACGCACGCCGAATGGCCCCATGGCTACATCGCTGGTGGATGAGCCGAGCGAGATGAAGTGAGGTTGCTCGCCGCTGCTGTATTCTTTGTCGTACTCGGAAGCTTGTCGTCATCGAGTCTTCCCGCAAGCTCCTCTTGCCGGGTCTTGTTTTCTTCGTGCCTTGAGTGGCCTTCCCAAGCTCCTCTTGCCGGGCCTTGAATACTTTGTTCTTGAATGGCTCCAAGGAACCATGGAGGATCTTGGCGATCACTAGGCAAGCCTTGCCGCTGGGTGCAGCAACTACCTGGCACGAAGTTCGGGATACTAGGGTACCCCTACCTAGTACAATCGACAAAGGATACTAGCAAGAAAATCTCTAAGCTCAGATTTGTGAGGTTCACTAGGACTACCCCATTGAGGGAGTTTACAAGCAGTAGTAAAGTCCTCTAAGTCCATGGTATATGATTTATCATAAAGATCAAATATGACCGTGTGAGAGTTGTGTGATGATGAAAATCTAAATCTTCTCACAAAGGAATCAGTAAGGTAATAGTGTTTTTTTTTGACTATGTACTGCAAGGCAATAGCCTCACAGTCCTTTATTAAAACAAAATGGGTTCAGTACAAAATTACAAAGGGAAACAAAAGAAAAAAGGCTACTTAAAGGGAGTGATTAGTGTAAAGAAGCTATCCAATCAGTTAGTCTATCCCTATATTTACATTTGATTCTATGAGCTAAGAGAGAAATATCATGAATAAAATTCTCCTCCAAGCTCCAAAGTGGGCAACCTATTTCAAGATCCTTCCATTCCTTTGGGTCCAAATATTCCGTGTAGCCGTAAAGACTACCTCTGAAAACGGTTGACCAAATTCCTCCCGCCTCACAAGCCATTTCAAAAGTAGTTCAAGTTAGGTTGAACATTCCATGAAATGCCCAAATAATTCCGCATATCGCTGGCTAAAGTTGCAAGCAAAAAAGAGATGAGCTCTATCTTCATGCAAACCGAGAAGCAAATGGCACAAGTATCATCCTCGATAATCCAATGTCGCTCTCTGATCATTTCCTAGTGTTCGACGATCCATCAAAAGAAGCCAGCCAAACACCTTGAGCTTGAGAGTGCAAGCACATTTCCAGATCCACCAAAAAGAGGGTCGCCACTACTTCGAAAAACAAGACAAATAGTAGATCCCGGAATGATAGTCCCCGCCTTTGAAGGCCATTTCCGACATCAAGAATTCCTCATGCAAGTTTATGAGAGGCATTATAGCCTGAAGTTGATTGAATTCTCAAAAGCTTCAATCGATAAAGGCAGGTGAAAATTGTCGGTCGGGACAGCAGCTCCATCACATTCTTAATGGTAAGCGTGTCATCAATGACAAAAGAATGAAGCCTCGGAAACGTTGTTGCATGATAACCACCTCGTTATTAAGTTGCCACCGATCCAGCCAAAACCACCGAGTCCCCTGAGCGCACATGAGGGACAGCCAACTTACAAAATTTGTCATAGAGTTTCATCACGCCACGCCACCAAAAAGAACCACAACTTTATGCTACTTGGGGCGGAGTTTCAAGATAATATGTGTCCCAGATAAGTGAAACCTGTGGCACATCCAACTTGTTATAAAATTTGAAGAGGTGCTTGATCAACAAGGCCTCATTTTGTTTGCCAAGGTCTAGAACTCCAAGTCCTCCCCGTTCTTGGGCCGACATACTAACTCCCAAGCTGCCAATGATTGTCTTGGTGTGTCGAGTTGCCTCGCCACGTACATTGCCGCATGATACGCTCTATCTGCTTCAAAATTCCTTGAGGTAATGAAAGGTGCACAAGAAGTATATTGGCATGGAACATAAAACCGATTTCAAGAGCTGCAGCCGCTACCCCGATTCAATGCATGTGATGAGGCAGATAATCTTCTCTATGCGGTCCACTAAGGGGAGCAAGTCATAGATTGTGGGCCGAGTAGTACCCATTGGCAATCCTGTAAGTAAATGGCATGGAGCCAACATCACATCCAAGCAAAGCCGCCACACGCCGACCCTCCTCATCGATATATTCATTGGGATCAATGATGATTTACTAAAATTAACCCTCAAACCCGCTGACTTAGCAAAGGTCACAAGCATCTCCTTGAAAGCGATGAGCTGGTCGCCCACCGCAGAAGGACAATTAATGTGTCATCAGCGATTGACAATCGGATAATCCCGTGAAGAGGTTGGTATGGGCACCGTGAGAATGTTCCTTGCACACATCTCATTGACCACGGACTGCAATAAATCCACCGCAATCACAAATAACAAAGGAGATAATGGGTCTCCTTGTCGCACACCCGAATCCAAGCATAAATTGATTACCAGCACACCATTTAAGAGGACCAAGAGGAACCAGAGGACAAGATGCTATCGATCCAACCTGTCCAACGATCATCAAAACCCTTGCATTTCGTAATCCCGAGAATCGATCATGCTCGATGGTATCAAACGCCTTCGTGAAATCCAATTTGAGAAGGATTATAGGTCTTTGGATGCCTTACACCGATGTATATATTCAAAACACCATGCAAGGCAATCTTGAATGGATCTACACCAAGAAACCCATATTGATTATGGCGAATACATTTTAGAATCACACTCGCAAACGATTTGCCAAAAGTTTAGTTAAAAACTTGAGACAAGTGTTTGTCAACGATATGGGTCTAAAATCACCAATATATTCCGGCTCAACTTTTCTCGAATGAGTGTAATGAGAGATGTATTCAGACACCCAAAGTTGCACTTTCCTCATAAACTCCCCGACCAGCTTCATAAAATCTGGCTTCAATATATTCCAACATTTCTTGAGGAAAAGACCCAGAACCCATCGGGCCCGGAGTCCGGTCAAGGCATGTTCTTAATCACCGATCCACCTCGAACTGTGAAAGGCAAGGATAAGTTCTCCAGCCCATCAATACGAGCAATTAATGTGTCAAGGTCAAAACCCATTTGTATACCTTTGCTTGGCCCATTCTTCGATTGAAATCAGACCAAAACATCCCAGCTAATCGCTGATGATCAAGAACCACGCCCCATCCTCGATTTGATCAAGAAATAGTGTTTATCCTATATCTTTCGGTTGCATTTGTGGAAGAATTTTGAATTCTCCTCACCAACTTTGATATTTTCGATCGTGCAACGTTGCTTCCAATAAATGAGCTGCCAAGCAGGATATCTTCGAGATGTAATTTGACAATCTTCCAAAGTTGAACTCCGCCAACTCAAGGGCCTAAATTCTCAATATTATCCAAAAACAATTACTTTGTTGCAATCAGCAATGAGCGCTTTGACTGTGGATAGGTTAAGATGCCATTTCTTAAGAGCATAACGAAGAGATTTGAATTTAGCGTAAATGATTAAGGCAGTTGAAGATTTATCCATGTGGCTATTCCAAACCTCGATACACAATCCATAAAGCTAGGCAAATCAACCCAATAGTTTTCAAAGCTTAAAACCTTTGCCTTGGGTATACAAGTGGCAATTGAAACCACACACGGACGTGACCAGAGGCAGGTATGCAAGCGAATAACCATTGTGTTGGAGTGATCATGTGTCCAAGCCACATATGTAAAAAACCAATCAATTTGTTCGAGCAAGGGTGTGGTTTGCATATTAGACCATGTGTACTGACGACCCTTGATTGGCAGTTCAACAAGACCCAAATGACCAATTATTTCATTAAACAAAAAGATATCATTCACATCACCACTGGCTGATTTCGATTCTCAATCGAACACATAAAGTTAAAGTCACCTAAAAGCAGCCAATTGTCCTCGAGTTGAATATCCAGATTATATAACCATTGCACAAAATCATCACGCTACCGTCCTTGACACGACCATAAATTGAGACAAGAAACCAAGACTCGATGTATGTTTAGATTGAAACTTCACAATAATGCCATATGGTTTAGCCTCAATTAAGCTGCCTATGAAGAGAGATGAATTTATATGACCACCATACCAGCGGATGCACCAACCGATGGTACATAAACAAAGTTATCAAACGTCAGGACAGAATTTTCTAATGAAGCGATGATCAATATGCATGCATTTGGTTTCTTGGAGGCAAATAACAGAGCATCCACTTTCATTGATCTTTTGCCTAACCGCAAGCTGACGCGCTTCAGAATTCAGACCCCTAACATTCCAACAGAGTACTTTCCAATCTCTAAACGAGGTTTGATTCATTACATACCAAAAGAGGACATAGTAAAAGTAGGCCACACAATGGCCTACAACCCACTAGACAGATGTAAACTGCAAAGTTCCAAACAGGTAAGAACAGAAAAAGGCGATTATGGTACGCCATGGACCTAAACCCTGGATGATTAAACTAATCATCGGAACTTGCATCGTTGTTGAGCGGAAGGATCAGCCGCAAGCTTATCCGTCGTGATTTTCTCCGTGCAATGCGAAGACGAGCACCAATTCGCCAAGATCAACTATGGTCGCCGAGGAGGCACCGCAGAATCATCGCCGCTTGAAGGTGCAGTTTTGCGCTTCTTCCCGTGTGTGGCTTCCTAGGAGGTGTCCTAATAACTACACCGACGGTAGCTATCACGATCGCGACCGAGGCGAGCATGCTACCGACCTCGATTCCACAATGACTTTAGAGGCTTTGGGCTTTCTTCCACGCTCAGAGTAACTTTAGGAACAGCCAGAACTCAAATGTTTCAAACAAAAGCTCATCAATATCACAAAACAAAGAGCTCGAGCCATGTGCCTTTTAACAGTGTCATTTCCTTAAACCGAGTCACAGAAACAAAAGGTGCAGGAGCCGCAATTTCGAGCCGAGGGTAAAAAGAGTCGCACCAGGATTGATTGTTCAAAAGGGCACCGAGATGAGACCGAAGACAACCTTTGGGATATCAGAGATCCCAATAAGCGCAATACCTTCTCAAACGAACGCCCATTGCATTACAGGGGTGTAAGGCCCAAAAACAGTTAGCACTTGTCCGATCATTAAAGGAGGCTGCATGTCCCATTGGGTGCCGGAGAACTGCAACTTCAGAAGACCGATACCGTTGTTAATCGAACCTCGCATAACCAAGCACAATTGATTCTTGAGACTGAACTTCTCAACATTATCCCGCTGCCCCACTTCCCTAACTTGTGGAGGGTCATTTCAGGATGTTCATTGGGTGCATGCACATCGCTCCAACCCAGCTCGGGAACTCGTGCAAAACCCAATTATGATTGTTGAACCGCATGTTGCTGTGGAGAGGGTGGGGATTACCATTGAATGGCATTGATCCTCATCAGGTAGGATATCAAGAAAGTCTCGCAGATAGAATATAAACCGAGCAGTCCAAGAAATCAACCTCCAAAGTCGCAAATTCTCTCAGATGTCACCGATCCGGGGACCATAGATGGTGCAGGAAAAGACACATAGACCAAAGATCGACCAACATTGGATCATCCCGATGCCAATGGTGGAAGCGCCAAAAGTAATCGATAACATCCGCAAGATATTGAGAGCGCTTATAATCCAAAGGAACTCCTAGCAGATAACCCATCCCTTCAAAACCTTGAGCAGCTCAGAAGTTAATACCTCGCCATGCGGAATAAACCCGACAAATCTATCGCTGCCCAAATTGAAAGGAGGATGATCAACTAATGCTTACGGGCCTGAGCATCGCAGTAGTCGAAACAAACCAACCCCTTGATCCACGGCCGGCATCCAACACAGCCTCGCAGAGTATTGACGACAAAATCATCGACTGATTCCCGTAGATGGCGACTTCTACAGCAGGGAGACGGCTCGACAATGGCGACGACATACTCCTCATGCCGCCGATCCGAGCCACCGCGCACAAGAAAGAAAGTGCGAGGCAAGCGTAGCTCCTCCATCGATGATATCGAATCCATGCGGGAGGAAATCCATCGGGTCCAGCGGAAAGTTTGCCATTGCCGGAGTTGGGGAGGGGTGATCCAAAGCCGGAGGCGAGGTGATTGAGGGTGATGGTGAGGAGGACAGCAGAGGCATTGTGGGCGGTGGCTCAACTGGCAATTGTGGGATGGACGGGGCGGCAGGCTTGATAGGATCGGGCATAGACTCCTCCGGCTAGCTATGGAGAAAACGAGGAGTCCCGGCCCAAAAACCTGCCGACCGTTAGATACGGGGATTTGGACCACGGGACCCACCTCGTAAGAGGGAGATAGGCTAGAATCGAGCAGCGCTTGTTCTGCGTTCCCAACCGAAAGCATCTACGCACCTAACCCTGCTGGTGCACGCGCTGGATAAATGCTTCATTGACAAACAATTTTGACATTTCCAAACTTTGAAAACCATGTCATCCACTAGATCATTAAATCCATCATAATCAACAGGTGATTCCGATGTCCCAGTATTAATAAACTCCTCATTTCCAATAACAGGTGGAGATGCAGATTGAGATTCGGTAATGCTTCATTGACAAACAATTTTGACATTTCCAAACTTTGAAAACCATGTCATCCACTAGATCATTAAATCCATCATAATCAACAGGTGATTCCGATGTCCCAATATTAATAAACTCCTCATTTCCAATAACAGGTGGAGATGCAGATTGAGATTCGGTAATGCTTCATTGACAAACAATTTTGACATTTCCAAACTTTGAAAACCATGTCATTCACTAGATCATTAAATCCATCATAATCAACAGGTGATTCCGATGTCCCAGATTAATAAACTCCTCATTTCCAATAAAGGTGGAGATGCGATTGAGATTCGTAGCAGCTAATGAAACAGATCGGACCGAAAACCTCCGGGCTGGGAATTAAATTGGAAGAAGTCTCCGGCCGCCACCGACTGGCCTGCTCCATCCCATGCACATGCAGATTCACGTCAAGTAGATGGATTAATCCAGAAATATCAGCCAAGGAAGTCGTGGACGCTGACTGCTCAAAATAATGGTGGTTCGCCACCGCCCATCGGAGTTCGCCGCCGCAAGTGAGGAACGATGTCTTCGCGAGGCAGCACCGTACCCAAAGATTCAAACCGCTTACCAGACCTGGCGAAGCAGGAAAAGAGTATCCCTTGCAAACATCATACTCGTTGAAAGTGGCAAATGAAATCTTCTTCGAGGCCTAGAGCTCAGACGAAGGCAGATTTGGAAGGAGGCTTATGCATAGCTAGTAAACCCATAGCAGACGCTTTTAGAAGGGCTAATGATAATCCATTCGCATCACACTCTCTTCCAAATAACAAACTCACGCTTCCAATTAGGGCCGCCATTACCCCACGATGAAAGTAGCATTTGAATTATGGACACGCCAAAGATCGCAAATGAAGAATAAAATGCCAACACGCTTGCATGATACCATAAATGAGAATACCTTGTCCGCAATGAGTTGCACAGATAGATCAATTGCAGATCCTCCAGCTTGCACATTCCAAAGCCGCAGCCACCGAATCCTCATCAAGACGTAAATTTGTTCCGCCAAGGACACAACCATAATAAATGGCTCGTGGTCATCCGAGGGATGAATGGTTTTCCCACAAGATCTGAAAACCTCCTCCGCAAAAGCCACACCTTTGGAGAAATCCAGATCCAAAGTTGATCCACCATGAGGACCCATGAGATGGGTATAGGTGGTAGATCGAGAACGCCGAAGAAGATGGACGGAGAGAGGACCAGATTTACTGGCTGAGGAGAAAGATCGCCGGAGAGCCTAGGGCGCCGGTGGGAGAAGAGGTGGGACTCTCATTTTCCCTATGAGAGAATCTGCTAGGGTTGTAAGGTAATAGTGTTGGAGGCACTTATCTGACACGAAGCCCTCCAAATCAGCGTTACGCACATATGCCTCAATTCTCCTTAATTCCGCCCGATCATGAATTTTTCGACGCCATTCACAAGGCCGCACTTGAGCTTTCTTGGTGGTTCATCGTCCGCATCACTTATAAGCAGGGGAAACAGGGGCAGGACGCCCACTTCGCCATTGCTGTCACATCTCATAAACCACCGCCGCTCCCCCCTTCTCCTCAAGTCCAAAGAGAGCGACGCCCGCCTTCATTGCCACCGGGCGCCACCAACGCCGCCGGACTTCTCCACCACCTCCGCCATGGTCTCAAAGTCGATAAGGGAAGGGAGTGAAGTCGGCCGAGGCACAGCTGCTCGCGGGCGCTGCGGAAGGAGCGGCCACCTTCACCCCCGCCGGCGCGAAGGAGCTGCGGAGGGGTATTACCTCTTCGTCGACGCAGACGCGGCGCACTCCAAGACGAGGGTGATCTCCGCCGCCAGATCCGAGAAGGTCTCTGCTGCATCCTTCTTTGCGCTTTTCATCATGGCTCGCCCGCTTTTTTCCAATTCTTTTGCGACATCATGAACACCTATGGCCTCCGCCTCCTTGATTTCACCCCCAACGCTGTCCTGACCATGGCGGTTTTCGCACACCTCTGCGAGAACTTTGTCGAGTCCACCCAAATGTAGCCCTTTTCCGCCACTACTTCATGCCCCGCGTTGAGAGAGGAGAGCCACTTGCCGGAGGGATTGCTTGGATCTCTAGGATCGGCAAGAAAGAAGCTTATCTTGAAGGAGAGCATATCACCCCGAGTGGTTCATGTTGCCGAGGGGGTCGCCTTTGTGCAACAACTGCCGCTGACCGCATCCGCTGATGATGCCGCCAGCGATTCTCATGGGATCGCTCCAACTTGGCAAGAGCCCGCCGACGACGCCGTAGCAGTTCTTCGACAGCTTGGAAGAAGTGACGATCCGCGCCGACGAAAGCGAAGTGGCTCACCCGCGACACCACCGACGCCGAAGCTGCAGCGATCGCCACTGGGGCCGGAGGAGGCGGCGGTTGCTGCCGCGGTGAGTTCGGGTTCACTGTGGAGGAGGCCGAGGCAGCCGAGGCGCAAGCCTTGCCGACCGAGAGGAGCTTGCCGGCGAGGAGGAGCAGGCCGAGCTCGAAGCTGAGCCGAACGAGCCTGCCGTGGGCGCCTCCCCTCCACCTTCAGGTAGCTTGCCGCGGGAGGAGCCCGCGGCTCCGGCAAGAAGGCGCCTCCGCAAGACCGGGAAGTGGCGGACGGCAGACGGGCTAACAGCTGCCTCGCCCATGACGCGCCCACCGCGACAAGCTCTGGCGCTGAGCGCCACGCCGCCACAGCCACCGGAGCGGGGCCTTCTGGGACCACGGCTCCCGCACCCGCCAAGCGTCCGAGGGAGCCTACTCTTCCAGCTTGTCGCACCGGAGGTGGAGCGGAATTCGACTTCTCTGCTCTCAGCTCCGAGGAAGAAGAAGAAGGAGAGTAAGATCTTGTCGTTGTACTTGTAATTCTTCAATTTGCTGCTTTGTCTTGTGTCTGACTTGCTTCCTTCTGAACCCCTTTCCTTTTTCAGGACGCTGGCTCAGAGAGCGTCGAAGAGGGCCAAGACTCCGGTGGTTGTCATTGAAGACTGGTGGACACCGCGGCCACTGATCCCATCGCAGGTAATCTCCTTGCCTGAAAATTTCCATTGGGTTCCTTTTCTTCTGTTCTTCTTTTCGAACATTTGGCTTGACTGTTCTTTCTTTTTCTGATCTTCAGATCCATCTGCCAGAGAGCCGATGGAGACTGAGGTTGCCGGCGAGGAGGACGCGCGCGGCAACAATGACGACGCCGCCAACATGGAGGAGGAGGCCAAGGCCGACGTGTCCGCCGCGCAGGAGGTCGCCAAGAAGCTGCCGGGCGCAGAGGCTGGGAGGGGTCTAGCGATCGACCGACGACCTCGAGGCCGCAGGAGCGCCGGGCGCTACACCGACCGCCGATCCCCGCCACCGACGCAGCGCGTCAGTTCAAGAGCCCCACTGGCGCTTATCTCAAGGCCGCGACGGGCGCTTTCATCAAGCTTCCATGGGCGCCGAGCCCAAGGCGCCGGCCGAGGGAGAGACGCTCGATGAGGAGCTGCTCGCTTCGCTTGGTTGTCGCTGGTTGACGCGCCAAGCAGCAAAGCGAAGTTCGAGGAGGAGCAGCTGTTGAAGAAGCCGCTATCGCTCTACCGCGCGGACAAGCCAAGCCGGAGTCCCGGGAAGCACTTGTCGCGAGGGCGGAGCCGACATGGAGAAACGCGCAGAAGAGCTCCGGCGCGCCAATCAAGAAACCCTCCGGATGTAGCGAAGCGGAGCAACTCTCCGAAGAGCGCACGGCCTTCATCCTTGAGAAGGCCGAGGTCGAGGAGCAGCAAAGGCTTGCCGCGAGAAGCTCTTCAGAAGAAGTGAGGCGCAGGAAGATCAACCTCGACAGCTATGAGGAAGATCTTGCGCGAGCAATCAATTGGCGGAGCACTCAAGGAGGCAAAGGACGCCGCCGCAGCTGCCGAGGCCGCCAAGAAGGAATTGGAGACGAGGGTGGCGAGCTGGAGGCCACCTCCGTAAGAGCGGCGAGGAGGTTGTTGCGCTGAAGCGCGAAGGCCGAGAAGGACGCCTACACTCTTGGCGCAGTTGCGGTGGCCGCTTTTGCCGAGAAGATCAAAGAGCTCGATGCCGCCAAGGACTCCAAGGCCGATCTTGAGCTGAAGCTGGCCACCTTGACGGAGACGCTGGACGGCGCCAAGGAGCGGGAAGTGGGATTGTTGGAGAAGATCAAGGCCAACGAGGAGCTGCTGGCGAATGCCGTGACCGCCCAGGATACCCTCAGAGATAACGTGATGCACTGGACGGAGGGTCTTATGGATACTGCCGCCGCCATCAACAATGAGCTGATGGAGCTGGGGATGGTGGATCTCGGGTACTCCACCGACGAGCGCTTTCAACCCAGCGCCAAGCTCAGCCTGTTCTTCAAGGGCGCAGACGGTTTCCAGCCGCTCCGGAGGAGATCCCAAAGCAGCTGGCCGACGAAGTCGCGCCAAATATGCGCCAGGCTCTTCGAAGGTGCCGATGAAGGTGGCCTTCCGCAATCCAGCGTCAGCCTTCGCCAACGCCCTCAAGTCCCGCCGCCGATCGCCGACGTTGAAGCGCTAAGGCCCTTGTCGCACTCCATCGTGGGACAGGTGAGCGGAGTCAAGAGGTTGATGGCGCACCGCGTGGACTAGGCCGCTAAGTTTATCTTTTCCTTGTCGCCGATCATGTTTAGGAGAAACAATTTATTAGATCATGCGACAAGTTATTTTTGTAATATACTCTATCTTAGGCAACGATTGCAATGTTATTTTTTACTTGATTCCTTCCTTTGTGTGTTTGTGCCTCACGCTTAGGGAACTTGTCGGTGCGGACACCTTTGTCATGCGAGCGCCGAAAAGCGGAACATCAAGAGCTCGTCGGTGTCGCCCGATAAGCAACCTTGTCGCAACTAGTTGCGCTCACTTAAATTGTTGAGCGGACTCGAAACAAAGTAAGGGCGCGAACTAGCTACGAGTTGGTTCCTTTGCGCACAGGTTTTACATACAAAGTACTATCGTTCGAGGAAGATAACTTAAAAAATTTAAAAACTGATTGCACAAGCTTTGCCAACTTAGCTTTTCTGTCGTTTGTTTCCCGGTAAGGCGAAACTTTCTCGAGTGACACCTGACGGCCCACACCATTATCTTCTCCTTCCCCCCGGCTAACTTGTGGGCGAAGGAACCTTCCTTTCTTTTGAGAAGAAAGAAGAGAAAATAAAGTTATGGAGCCCGTGGCTCGTTATTGCTTATCGGGTGGTGCTGCACAAAATGTCGATAACACATGTGAAATAATGATGAAAGCATGAAATTGACAAGTTGTGCGCAACACATGAGCTTTATCGATGCACGGGTCTGCCCGCTTTGTACAAAGGATTACATGCAACATCGGCAAGACTTGTATAAAGGGTGGTTGCTGAACGGGTTCCGCAATCGCGCCTCTATGGGTAAACTTACGAAGATGCTCTATGTTCCGTGAGTTGCTCACCGTAACGCCATCTTCGGTCTCAAGGCATGACAGCGCCTGTGCCTAGTGACTTGTTTCACCCGATAAGGGCCTTCCCACTTCAAGGCCAACTTGTTGGAATTCTGGCGAACTGAACGCGCCAAGAACAAGGTCGCCTGCCTCAAACTTCGGCACTAACTTTGCGGTTGTGGTAGGCGCAAAGCTTGCCGGTAACGAGCAGCTCTGACAATGCCTCAAGACGGTCCTCCTCGAGGAGCAGCGTCATCTTGTCGATCTGCTCTTGCTCAATCTCATCATAAGCTTAGTACTGAGGTGACCCGTGATACGAAGTTCCCGGGGAGAACCGCCTCGCTCCATAGACTAGAGCAAAGGTGTCTCGCGCCAGGGCTCGATTTGGCGCCGCCCCGATCGACCAAAGAACCACCGCAGCCTCAATCCAGTTTCTTCCAGACTTGTGCAGCCCGTCGAAAGTTCTGGTCTTGAGTCCTCGCAGCACTTCAAAGATTTGCCCTCTCGCTGACCGCTGCTTCTCGAATGAGCAATGTATAAAGCAGACCTTGGCGCCAAGATCTTGGACGATCGCATGAAGGTGCGGTCAGAACTGTGTGCCGTTGTCGGTGATGATCCGTTAGGAATCCCAAAACGGCAAACAATTGACCTAAAGAACTTTATCGCGATCGGCCGCCACCTTCCTCACTTCTTCCACTTCCGCCACTTCGTGAACTTGTCGATTGCGACGCATAAGTACTCATAGCCCCGACAGCTCGGGGAAGGGGCCGAGGATGTCGAGCCCCTGCATCAAAATGGCCGTGATAAAGGGATTGTCCGGAGAGCTTGAGCTGGCTGGTGTATTCGCTTGAATGGAACCGCACGCTTCACACTTGGTTACTTGTGCAGTTGCATCCGGAGGGCTGTCGCCAGAAGAAACCTTGCCGGAAATCTTTGCTTAGTGTTTTGCGCCAATGTGGTGACCACATATGCCTCCGTATCTCTCGCCAACAGCTTCGCCCATCTTCCCGGCGAATGCACTTCATTTCACACCGCTGAGTCTTCTTCCGCATGAATGCCGCCGACAAACCGGTACATACTTGACCGCCGCTACTCTTTCCGCTTCTTCTTGCTCTTCGGAAGTTCTCCGTCTCAAGGAAATGGACGATCGTTGTGCTCATGTTGGAGCTATGCTCGACAACAAGGACTAAGGGCACACGGCGGCCGAGGAACATCAGCTTCTACGGCAAGAACTCGTGGCTCAGCCGAACTTTATGAACCCCGCAAGCTTGCCGGAGCAAAACTTGTCTGGAGCGCCTCGCTTCAACGAAACAAACCTCTGGCTTGTTTGAGCAGATCGCTCAGCGACATTCGCGCTGATCTTGGGGGCCTTCTTGGCGGCGGCTTCAGGAGCTCACGGAAAGTAGTCACCGTAAACCAATTTCTCTTCTTGCTCTGGTCCATTGATGGCGTTATAGCTTGGTTGAGTTAGCTTGAGCACAAAAATCCTTGGTTCCATTGTGTATTTTGAGTGCGGCGCGACTACGATGTGCCATCAAGAATGTCATTCTCGAGCTCCTCGAACATGTTCCATCTCGCAGCCTTCAAAGTGCTCTTCTAGCTTCTCACTTCATCAACGAGGCTTCCATCAATGGACTCGATAATCTTTGTTTACTTGGCGGACGACAAGCTTCGAGTCACCCCGACAATGAGCTTCCCGATCCCAAGGTTCATCGCTATTTCGAGTCCGCAAGCAAGCCTTCATACTGGCAGATTATTTGTTGCTTGCTCCTTGGGAAAGTGCATTTGACTATGTACTTGAGGTGCTCTCCTGTGGGTGCGATAAGCAAAGACGCCGCACCGGGCGCCTTGCAGCGAGAAGGCACCATCAAAGTACATCAGCCACTTTACTTGCCTCCTTGACGGGATGCTCGCTCGAATTTCTTCATCTTGCGCAAGGCCCACGCTGCAATGAACTCGCTAATGCTCGCTTTTGGATAGTTGAAGTGCTTTCAAACTTGAGGCCAAAGCTTGACAGTTCCAAAGGCCCACTCGACAATCCCGCCTGCTGCTTCTGGATTTTGCAATATCCTCTTCAGCGGAAAGCGAGTGACAACTGTGATCTCATGTGCTTGGAAGTAATGGCGCAGCTTTCTCGAGGCCATGAGGAGGCCGAAAAGCAATTTATGCACACCAGAGTACCTTGACCTAGCCCCCTGCAGAAGGGAACTGACAAAGTAGATTGGGCGCTGCACCATCCTTTTCTGCATCTTCTCGCAATCCTGCGCAGATCCATCCTTGTCGGGACCAGAGCTTGTCGGTGAAGCCCCCTACTTGTCGCCGGATGCATCTGCCTCGGTTGTCGGCTCATCATCTGCCTCCCTTTCCGCTACTAACGCAACACTAACCACTTGATTGGTTGCCGCTAAATATAGCAGCAACTTCTCTTGTGGCCTAGGTGCATAAGTATTGGAGTGGAGGACAGGTACCTCTTTAAGTCTCGCAGCAAGCAGCCTCCGCTTCGGAGTCCATTTCATTGACCCGCTTTTTCAAAATCTTGAAAATGGCAGGCGCGCCAGCAGACCTAGAGATAAACCTGCCGAGAGCAGCCACGCAACCGCAAGCCTTCAGACATCGCTGACGCGCTTTGGTGCTTCAATCTGCTCAATGGCCTTGATCTTGTCTGGATTGGCTTCAAATCCTCTCGAGATATGAAGAACCCGAGAAGCTTGCCCGAGGGAACTCCAAACACGCACTTTCGGGTTGAGCTTGAGATTGATCTTGCGCAGATTTGCAAAGGTTTCATCCAAATCTTGAATCGAGTTGCCCTGCCCTGCTTTTGACCACTATGTCATCCATATAGGCTTCCACATTTTGTATTTATGCTCAAAAGCATGGTGGACTACTCTTGCAAACGTTGAACCAGCATTCTTGAGCCCAAAAGGCATCCGACAGACAAAACAGTATGTGCCACATGGGGTGATGAATGCGGTTTTCTTCATCCTCTTTCGCCATGAAGATCCGATGATATCTCGAATATGCATCAAGAAATGAAAGCAAATCACATCCAGCCGTGGAGTCAACAATCTGTCGATACGCGGCAAGGGAAATGGGTCTTTGGGACATGCTTTATTAACATCCGTGAAGTCAATACAAAGTCTCCATTTCCCATTTGCCTTATGCATAACCACCGGATTGGCCAACCACGGGATGGAGCACTCCGACAAGGCCTGCCGCTTCCAGCTTGATCTCTTCGCTATGAATTCTGGCGCCCAATGCTCGCTTCGACTTTTTGCTTGACGGGCCGCAGATGAGGACAGACAGCCAGGTGATGCTCAATCACTTTCTTGGGAACACCGGGATGTCGACGGTTGCCATGCAAATACGCCGACATTCGCCTGCAGAGAGCAACGAGCACGCCTTCCTATTTAGGGTCAAGCGTGGCACCGATGGTGAAGGTACCACCAATGCCGCCCTCCTTGGCGGCACCTTCTTGGTCTTCGCGGAGCTGCCATCATCTTCTTGCACTTGCGGTGGAGCTCGATGGCGGCCCTCGATGGTAGCGCAGCACCAAGAGGTGCGCTTGCCGAGTGGGCATCGAGCTCTTGCCGGACAAAGTGGTCTTCTTCTTCCCCGGAGCTTCAATGCAAGTGATTTGCTATCCGTCGCAGCTGCTGCATCCCCAGAATCTTGTCGGCGCAGATAAGAGCATCTTTCTTGTCGCCATGAACAGAAATGACACTTATCGGGCCGCATCTTGAGCAGATTGTATGCATAATGAGAGGCTGCCATGAACTTGGCGAGTGCCGACGGCCAAGTATTCCATTGTAAGGCAATGGGAAATCAGCAACGCCGAATGTGACCTCTCGCCCCGAAGTTTAGCTCGCTGCCAAATGTTACCGCAACGTGATCTTCCCTTCGCTTACTCCTTCCGGATTAATTCCTTGAATGTGCCGCCTTTTCGAGCTCACCGTCAGGATCCAAGCTTCGGAGCACCGCAGAGAGATCAGGTTCAAGCCGCCCCGCCGCCAACCAACATCTTAGTGACCTTGAGGTTGCGATAGTTGGTGAGACTAGACCTGCCATCCTCCGGCCGGCCGGGCCGGCCGGGCCCCGACTAAGCCCGAGGTAGAAAACTCAGCCCGAGCCCTGCCTGCCCGCCGCTGGGTTTAGTTTTCAGGACCGAGCCCGCCCATCACAAAAAAACACGCCGGGCCCGGCCCGGGCCGGGCCTCTTTAGTAAATGGCATAAACAGCGGCCCAGCCCGCCCGACCTAGTCTTCGGCTCAAAACCCAGCCCAGTTCGCCCGGAGAGCAGCGCCGGGTTGGGCGGGCTTTTTCTGGCCGGTCGGGCGGGCTGTCCGCCGGGCGGCCCATGGCCAGTGACTAGGTGAGACCAACATCGGTAAGCACCCGACCGCAGTTATGCGATCGTGGTGGTCCTCAATATCAAAGATGATGGGCGGCTGACCACTTCGAGGCTTGCGGATTCTACGGATGGTTCTGCTGCATTAACCTCCCGATCCATTGCTTGAGCTGGCGGTGTGAGGTATGCAGAGAAGCACCACCGCCAACGCAGAGGACCTCCGTGGCTTTTCAAACTCCCGCCATCAGCTTCATCGCCTTCCATGTCTTCATCATCGCTGCCGCCTTCATCCTCTGTCGCGCCGGGAGGTCTGCCTCCTCCTGCTGCTTGGCCTTGCTGGCGGCCCTCCCCCCGGGTCTCTTCTTGCTAGCTGCCCCAAAGACCTTCCCGGGCCTACTCCTTGTCTCGCCGCCATATTCAGCCTTCATTGTTCAACAAGCTGCTCGACCTTCTTGCAGCCTCGAGGTCGTGGGCCCTTGGTGCGGTGAATCTTGCAGTACTGTTTGTTGGAGCTGTCCTGCTTGTCGGCGGCCGCCACAGGCTGGCGGTCGGTGTCAGCGGCAACCTCCTTGCCGGAGCCACCAACCTTGGCCTTCTTGGCGCCACCTCCATTACCGGACTGCTCGACAACTAGTACTTCTTTGCTTTTCTTCTTTCGTTGTTCCGCACGACTCTTCTTTGCCGGGCGGTCTCCCCACCGCCGATCCTGCTTCAGATTCTCCCTCGAGTCTCCTCCTTCCTCGCCAAGGCACACTTGTCGGCCAGAGCATACAGCTCATCGACGCCCTGACTTTGCACATCGCCATTTCTCCTCATCTCGCGGTTCTCGCACGTTTTGATGAAACGCGCCGATCACCGCGATGTGGTGGACATCCGGGATGTTGTAGTGCACGCGTCAATCTTTGAATGAACTTGCGCAGGACTCTCCTTCCTTCCGGGCGAAAGCAGTGAAGGTCACTTTCTTGGCTATGAGGCTTGTGGTCACCGTGAAGGCGCCTAACAAACCGATGGCATAAATCTGCCCAAGAAGATATGGAACTGTCCGCAAGTGCATGAGCCAAGATCTGACATTGGGCTTGAGCACCAGCGGAAGTAGTTGGCGAGATCTTGTCGCCTCGCCCGCAGCTTGCACCGCAATGGTGTAGATGCCGAGGAACTCCGAGGGTGCGCCCCGCCATCGCATTTCTACCGCACGCCCGCTTGAAGTTTTTCTTGTCGGGCCACCGACTTGCCGCAGCTCACGGGTGAACGCAGGGCAACCTACCGCGCAGACGGCAAGTCACCGTTCCTCGGGCGCTTGCATGTCGACAAAGGCCCGGGCGCTGGTCGATTGACGCCGCTTTCTTCGGCGCCGATGCGAAGTTCAAGCGCCTTCTTGTTGCCGTTTGAAGAACTTGGCGCTGGTCGCGACGAGCTCGCGGATCCGACGACGCGTGGAGTCGCTGCCGAGGTGGATCCGACAAGTCGGCGATCTTGGCCTTCGAAGGGGAGTGCATGGTGGTTGCACCCCACAGTGTCTCTGCCGCCACCGGCTCGTGTTTTGTCGCCCGCCGCAGCGATGTGCTTGGTTGTCGCGGAACGCCGCTGCTGGCGGCCGATGAGACTTTGAATGGTGGCCTCCATTCGCCGACCTTGTTAGCCGCTGAGGGTAATCCAGAGTAGTTGAGCCCGCGCCAAAGCTTCCGCTTGAGTGGTGGGCGGTAATGGCGAACGGTGCGAGGAGCGGGATGTGCTCGGACTTCTAAATACTTTAGAAGGAGCAGCATCCCGTCCAGGTGATTGTGCCCCGCTCGCACCAGCCTGTTGGCGCACGAGCTGCTCTTGAGCATCTCTGGATCCACCAGCTTGATCACGGCCCAACGAACGTATGGTGCTGCGAGCACCATGACGTTGTCGGTCCCAAGGCTCTCGAGATGGATGTGGTACGATCTCGACGCCGAGGTCGCGCCGCCTTGTCCTTGGACTTGGCAGCCGTGGGCTCCTCGCCGACGCCGTTCCGCCAATGCCTTCCCCACCACTCGCCAGCCCGGTGGTGGTGGGTTTGACGCGACGGTTTGCTCGCCGCCAAGCCTTCTTCTTCGTGGCATGTTGATGAAGATGATGAAGATTGTTGCTCGTGAACGCCGGATCATGTTTTCGCCGACTCCACCACGCCCCCACTTAACAGCACGCGTCGAACGTGGCGCCGTGGGAGAGATCGTGGGGTTTTTTAATTGAAGCGGAACGTCCGCCCTCTCTCCTCCTTATAAGGGGAATCGGGGCAGGACGCCCACCTTGCCATTGCTGTCACATCTCAAAACCACCGCCGCCCCCCTTCTTCTCAAGTCCGAAGAGAGCGACGCCCGCACCCCCATTGCCACCGGGCGCCACCAACGCCGCCGGACTCCTCCACCACCTCCGCCATGGTTCAAATCGACAAGGGAAGGGATCAAGTCGCCGAGGCGCAGCAGTCGCGACGCTGCCAAGGAGCGGGCCACCTTCACCCCGCCGACGCAAAGGAGCTGCGGAGGGTACTACCTCTTCGGTCGACGGAGACGCAGCGCACTCGCAAGACGAGGGTGATCTCCGCCGCCACATCCGAGAAGGTTTCCGCGGTACCCCTTCTTCTTCGCTTTTCTATCAAGGGCTCTGCCCCTTTTCCGAATTCTTTTGTGACATCATGAACACCTACGGCCTCCGCCTCCTTGATTTCACCCCCAAAGCTGTCCTGACCATGGCGGTTTTCGCACACCTCTGCGAGAACTTTGTCGGAGTCCACCCAAATGTAGCCCTTTTCCGCCACTACTTCATGCCCCACGTTGAGAGAGGAGAGCCACTTGCCGGAGGGATTGCTTGGATCTCTAGGATCGGCAAGAAAGAAGCTTATCTTGAAGGAGAGCAGATCACCCCGAGTGGTTCATGTTGCCGAGGGGGGTCGTTCCTTTGTGCAACAACTCGTCGCTTGACCGCATCCGCTCGATGATGCCGCAGTAATTCTCATGGATCGCTCCAACTTGGCAAGAGCCCGCCGACGACGTCGCAGCAGTTCTTCGACAGCTTGGAAGAAGTGACGATCCACGCCGACGAAGTGAAGTGGCTCACCCGCGACACCACCGACGCCGAAGCCAGCAGACGCCACCAGCCGGAGGAGGCGGCGGAAGCTGCTACCACTGGTGAGTTCGGGTTCACTGTGGAGGAGGCCGAGGCAGCCGAGGCGGCAAGCCTTGCCGACCGAGAGGAGCTTGCCGGGCGAGGAGGAGCAGGCCGAGCTCGGCTGAGCCGAACGACTGCCGGGGCGCCCTCCACCTTCAGTAGCTTGTCGCTGGAGGAGCCCGCGCCTCGCCAAGAAGGCGCCTCAAGAAGACCGGGAAGTGGCGGACGGCAGACGGGCCAATAGCCGTCTCGCCGCGCGACGCGCTCCACCGCGACAAGCTCTATTGCCGCGAGAGCGCCTCACGCCGCCACAGCCACCGGAGCGGGGCCTTCTGGGACCACACGACTGCGCCCAATCTCATCACCCCCTACCTGGCGCGCCAAAGATGTCGGGGAGGCTGATCATACCCACGAACACCTATGGGACCGGCGGACCGAGTCCCTTGTGGTTCGGTGGGGGGGCGGAGATTGCACGAAGAGCAGATCGAGGCGATGCACACGAGCAGTTTACCCAGCTTCGCAGCTCTCCGGTGAGATAATACTCCTACTGCTGCTTGGTTGATTATATTGTGTTCTTGCTAGGGAGCAATGAGAGCTACAAAACCTAGCTTGAGTGTCTCGGTCTCAATGGGTCGAACCCAACCCTTTCTACGCTGCACACGGGCCTCCTTTATAGGCTCAAGGGTCACCACTGTGGCTACGCAGATGAGGGTACAAATGGAAAAACAAGAGTTGGTACACCGACTTGTAGGCTTGTATAGTGCATTATACCTAACTCGACGGCAAGGGACAAGATCAATAATGCCCGCCCCTCGCCGCCTAAACAAGGCAACAGGACCGCAAGTGCACCACCGCTTGCCACGATGGTAAGCTTGTCGGCGCCGCTTATCGCTGCTCCCCGCTGGCTGCACAGCCTCTTGACACGCACGCCTGGAATGGCCCCATGGCGACATCGCTGGTGGATGAGCTGGAGCGGAGATGAAGAGAGTTGCTGCCGCGCAAGTGCCTTGCCGCTGCTGTACCTTTGTCGCATTTCGGAAGCTTGTCGCCATCGAGTCTTCCGGCAAGGTCCTCTTGCCGGGTCTTGTTTTCTTCGTGCCTTGAGTGGCCTTCCCGCAAGCTCCTCTTGCCGGGCCTTGAATACTTTGTTCTTGAATGGCTCCAAGGGAACCGCTGGAGGATCTTTGGCGATCACTAGGCAAGCCTTGCAGCTGGTGTCAGAATCGCCCGATGCTGCACGAAGTTCGGGATACTAGGGTACCCCTACTCTAGTACACCGACAGTGATACTAGCAAGAAAATCTCTAAGCTCGGATTTGTGAGGTTCACTAGGACTACCCCATTGAGGGAGTTTACAAGCTGTAGTAAAGTCCTCTAAGTCCATGGTATATGATTTATCATAAAGATCAAATATGACCGTGTGAGAGTTGCATGATGATGAAAATCTAAATCTTCTCACAAAGGAATCAGTAAGGTAATAGTGTTGGAGGCACTTATCTGACATGAAGCCCTCCAAATCAGCGTTATGCACATATGCCTCGAATTCCTCCTTAATTCCGGCTCGGATCATGAAATTTTCTGACGGCCATTCACAAGGCCGCACTTGAGCTTCTCTTGGTGGTTCATCGTCCGCATCACGTATTGCGGGCCTAGGTCCTTGCTTCCTTGAAAAACCACCTTGGTACATTTTCCTAAACATATTTCTTACTATGAAAAATTTCCCAAAAATTTAGTAACTCAAAATAAAAGTGGACCAAACTCAACAAAATTGATAGCTGCTACTCCCACAAGTGCCTAGAGACTATATCATGCATTAGAACTACTTGGGACCAAATAAATTTGACATGCAAGCTCAAGAACAGGGTCACCTAGGCAGCAAAAATTTGCAATGAATAAAGCACTAGAACAAAAACTAATTGGACCAAAGTGGAGGAGTCACATACCAAGAACAATCCCCAAAGCAGTTTTGTGAATGGAGCTTTGAGCTAGGAGATCGAAAATCGCAGCAAAATGAGCAAGAACTCGTGCTTGAGCTGGTTGGTGATTTTTTTGGGAGGAAGTAGGAGTGTGTGGTGGCTGGAATAAGTGGAGGGGAGCCACCATGGGCCCACGAGGCAGGGGGGCGCGCCCTGGACCCTCATGGCCAGGTGCTTGCTCCCCCTGCTGTGTTCTCAGTGCCAGATATTCTCAAATATTTCAGAAAAAAAATCATATTTCAATTTCGGGGCATTTTGGAGAACTTTTATTTTCGGGGTATTTTTTATTGCACAGACAATTCAGAAAATAGAAAGAAAATATTATTTTTGCTTTATTTAATCTAAATAACAGAAAGTAAAAGAAGGGTATAGAAGGCTGTGCTTTCTAACTTCATCCCTCTCATGCTCATCAAAAGGAATCCACTAACAAGGTTGATCAGGTCTTGTTAACAAAATCATTTTGAATAACATGAAACCGGAGAATTTCGAATAACACTATGTTACCTCAACGGGGATATGCACATCCCCAACAATAAGAATATCATATTTCTTCTTGACAGTAGGAAGAGGAAATTCAAAACCTCCAATAATAATCGATGAAATTTTTCCAATAGAATTGATATTGTGGACTTGAGGTCGTTTCCTCGGAAAGTGTACCGTATGCTCATTACCATTAACATGAAAAGTGACATTGCCTTTGTTGCAATCAATAACATCCCCTGCAGTATTCAAAAAGTTTCTTCCAAGAACAATAGACATACTATCTTCCTCGGGAATATCAAGAATAACAAAGTCCGTTAAAATAGTAACATTTGCAGCCGCAACAGGCACATCCTCACAAATACCGACATGTATAGCAATTGATTTATCGACCGCTTGCAAAGATATTTTAGTAGGTGTCAACTTATTCAAATCAAGTCTACAATATAAAGAGAGAGGCATAACACTAACACCGGCTCCAAGATCCCATAAAGCAGTTCTAACATAATTTCTTTTAATGGAGCATGGTATAGTTGGTACTCCTGGATCTCCTAGTTTCTTAGGTATTCCACACTCAAAAGTATAATTAGCAAGCATGGTGGAAATTTCAGCTTCCGTTATCTTTCTTTTATTCGTAACAATATCCTTCATATACTTAGCATAAGGATTCATTTTAATCATATCAATAAAACGCATACGCAAAAAGATAGGTCTAATCATTTCAGCAAAGCGCTCAAAATCCTCATCATCCTTCTTCTTGGATGGTTTGGGAGGAAAAGGCATGGGTTTCTGAACCCATGGTTCTCTTTCTCTACCATGATTCCTAGCAACAAAGTCTCTCTTATCATAATGTTCATTCTTTGATTGTGGGTTATCAAGATCAACAGCAGGTTCAATCTCTACATCATTGTCATTGCTAGGTTGAGCATCAACATGAACATCATTATTAACATTATCACTAGGTTCATGTTCATCACCAGATTGTGTTTCAGCATCAGAAATAGAAATATCATTGGGATTCTCAGGTGTCTCAATAACAGGTTCACTAGACGCATGCAAAGTCCTATCATTTTTCTTTTTCTTCTTTTTAGAAGGACTAGGTGCATCTACATTAGCTCTCTGAGAATCCTGCTCAATTCTCCTAGGGTGGCCTTAAGGATACAAAGGTTCCCGAGTCACTTTACCCCCTCTAGTTGCAACTCTAACAGCAAAGTCATTATTCTTACTATGCAATTCATTGAGCAAGTCATTCTGAGCTTTAAGTACTTGTTCTACTTGAGTGGTAACCATAGAAGCATGTTTACTAATGAGTTTAAGTTCACCTTTAACTCTAGACATATAATCACTCAAGTGTTCAATCATATAAGCATTGCGTTTCAATTGTCTACCAAAATAAGAATTAAAATCTTCTTGCTTAACCATAAAATTATAAAATTCATCTAAGCGTTGGCTAGCAAACTTAGCAGGAGGGATTTCAGCTTTAACATATCTATAGAGAGAATTTACCATTACTACCTGTGTCGGGTTATCAAGACCGTGTATTTCTTCAATAGGTGATGAATTAAGACCATGTATTTCTTCAACAGGAGGTAAATTCTTAACATCATCAGCTTTACTACCTTTTTCCTTCATAGATTTCTTTGCCTCTTGCATATCTTCAGGACTGAGAAATAGAATACCCCTTTTCTTCGGAGTTGGCTTAGGAGTTGGTTCAGGAAGTGTCCAATTGTTTTCTTTGGTCAACATATCATTCAATAGAATTTCAGCTTCATCAACAGTTCTTTCCCTGAAAGCACAACCAGCACAACTATCCAGGTGGTATCTGGAAGCATTGGTTAGTCCATTATAAAAGATATCAAGTATTTCATTTTTCTTGAGAGGATGATCAGGCAAAGCATTAAGTAATTGGAAAGCCTCCCACAAGCTTGTGGGAGACTCTCTTCTTCAATTTGCACGAAATTATATATTTCCCTTAAAGCAGCTTGTTTCTTATGAGCAGGGAAATATTTAGCAGAGAAGTAATAAATCATATCCTGGGGACTACGTACACAACCAGGATCAAGAGAATTAAACCATATCTTAGCATCACCCTTTAATGAGAACGGAAATAATTTAAGGATATAATAGTAGCGAGTTTCTCATCATTAGTGAACAGGGTAGCTATATCATTTATTTTAGTAAGATGTGCCACAACAGTTTCAGATTCATAGCCATAGAAAGGATCAGGTTCAACTAGAGTAATTATCGCAGGATCAACAGAGAAATCATAATCCTTATCAGTAACAAAGATAGGTGAAGTAGCATAAGAAGGGTCATATTTCATTCTAGCATTCAGAGATTTTTCTTTAAGCTTAGCTAATAATTTCTTAAGATCACCCCTATCATTGCAAGCAAGAGAGTCTCTAGCAGTTTCTTCATCCATAACATAACCCTCAGGCACAACAGGCAATTCATATCTAGCGGGAGAATCTTCATTATCACTTTCATCATTATTATCAGTTTCAATAATTTCATTCTCTCTAGCCCTAGAAAGTTGTTCATCAACAAATTCACCTAGTGGCACAGTAGTATCAAGCATAGAAGTAGTTTCATCATAAGTATCATGCATAGCGTAGTGGCATCATCAATAACATGCGCATATCGAATTAATAGCGTAAGCAGGTTTAGGTGTCGCAAGTCGACTCAAAATGAAGGTGAATCAAGTGCAGAGCTAGATGGCAGTTCCTTACCTCCCCTCGTAGTTGAGGGATAAATTTTGGTTTTCTGTCTTTCAAGTTCCTCATAGTGACAAGCAGATATAAATCCCAAGTGACTCAAAGAATAAAGCTATGCTCCCGGGCAACGGCGCCAGAAAATAGTCTTGATAACCCACAAGTTTAGGGGATCACAACAGTTTTGGAGGGTAGAGTATTCAACCCAAATTTATTGATTCGAAACAAGGGGAGCCAAAGAATATTCTCAAGGTTGAGTTGTCAATTCAACCACACCTGGATAACTTAGTATCTGCAGCAAAGTATTTAGTAGCAAAGTAATATTATAATAGCGGTAACGGTGGCAAAAGTAACAGTGAAAATTTTGTAGTGATTGTAACAGCAACAACGGAAAAGTAAAAAAGCGAAAAACAATATGTGAAAAGCTCATAGGCATTGGATCCGTGATGAATGATTAAGCCGGATGCGATTATTCATGCAACAGTTATAACATAGGGTGACACAGAACTAGCTCCAATTCATCAATGTAATGTAGGCATGTATTCCGAATATAGTCATATGTGCTTATGGAAAAGAACTTGCATGACATCTTTTGTCCTACCCTCCCGTGGCAGCGGGGTCCTAATGGAAACTAAGGGATATTAAGGCCTCCTTTTAATAGAGTACCGGACCAGAGCATTAACACATAGTGAATACATGAACTCCTCAAACTACGGTCATCACCGGGAGTGGTTCCGACTATTGTCACTTCGGGGTTGCCGGATCATAACACATAGTAGGTGACTATAGACTTGCAAGATAGGATCAAGAACTCACATATATTCATGAAAACATAATAGGTTCAGATCTGAAATCATGGCACTCAGGCCCTAGTGACAAAGCGTGATAAGGGGTCTTAATCTTGACCACCTCAAAGGTCAACGTCTGAACTCTGGAATCATGATCATTGCCAAAAGCCACTTCCAAAGCTATCTTGTCCACTGGATATGCCGACTTACCAAGCACTACACCATGAAAAATTGTGTTAGAGGCTTAAGATCCTTGTCAGTCAAACTCATACGACTAAAAGTTTCGTAGTAAAGGATGTTGATGCTGCTGCCTCCATCCATGGGCACCTTAGTGAACTTGTAACCTCCAACCTGGGGCATAACCACTAAAGCCAAGTGACCCGGATTATCAACCCGGGGTGGGTGATCCTCACGGCTACAAAGGATAGGATGTTCAGACCATCGCAAGTAACGAGGAATCGCCAGCTCAACTGCATTCACCGCCCTTTTATGAACCTTCTGGTCCCGTTTACACAAACTCCTAGTGAACACATGATACTGTCCACTATTCAACTGCTTCGGATTACTCTGATAACCAGATTGCTACTGCTGATTCCCTTGACTGGACTGCTGGTTAAAACCACCTTGATTGCCTTGGCCTTGGAAACCAGAGTTTGAAACGCCACCACGAAAGCCAGGCCCGTGAGAGCCGGACCCTAAACCGCCATCCGGGTCGTGATTATTATGGAAAAAATTGGAGTTCCTATACTCCCTCATAATGAAGCAGTCCTTCCACAGATGATTGGCCGGCTTCTCTTGCGTGCCATGCTTTGGGCAAGGCTGATTCATCGTCGCTTCAAGGTTAAATTTTGGCCCTCCAAGCCGGGGCGGCTTTCCCTTCCGACGCTGATTATTGTTCTGCGCATTGTTGTTGGCCGCAAAGTCTAAACCGCCCTCAGCCTTGCGTTTACCATTGCCACTTTGACCTGCCGTGTTATGTTGCTGCCCCTTCGTATTGCTGCTCTTCTTCTCTTTACCCACCTTCTCATCATCAGAGTCGGGGTCTTTGGTACTATCAGAGTTGGCATACTTGACGAGAGCCGCCATGAGCGCCCCCATGTCATTGCAGTGACGTTTAAGCCACCCCAGTTTATGCTTCAGGGGGATGAAACGGCAATTCTTCTCGAACATCAGGATTGCTAAACCAGCATTGATACTATCCGATGAGTGTATAACAGCTGAGGTCCGGTGCACCCAATTGGTGGTTGACTCGCCTTCACCTTGGACACAAGAATCCAAATCCAGGATCGACATAGGCTGCTTGCATGTGTCTTTAAATTTTTGGATAAAACGAGTTTTCAACTCCGCCCACGACCTAATGGAGTTAGCGGGCAGCCCTTTCAACCAAGTATGAGCCGGCCCATCCAACATCATTGTGAAATACTTAGCACACGATGCATCACTGACATCCAGCATCTCCATGGCCACCTCATAGCTCTCGATCCAAGCCTCGGGGGGCTGATCCACCGTGTAATTAGGCATCTTACAAGGTCCCTTGAAATCCTTAGGCAGACGCTCGTTATGCAGAGCCGACACTAAACATGGCACACCCAAGGTTCTAGAGGTCACTCCTGCCTCTACCGATGCTGAGGGATAAACTAAAGATTGCTGCTGAGCCACCAGCTCAGCTTCCTGACGCGCTCTGCCCTGATCCACCAAAGTCTGAGTGTCAACTCCACCATGGGCTGGGTCATGCATACAAGGCTGGTTATGGTGTTGTTCGCTGCTTGAAACTTTTGGCGACTCAATGTGCCTACTATAACTCTGACTTGGACGAGGGGTTGAATGAATCCGTTCACGGCTATACGAATAAGCCGCCTGTTGAGCCACAGCCATCTGAAGAAGCTCTCTAGACCTTCATGTCTCTATCGCAGTTGGAGACTCTCCTTCAACTGAGAGAGCCGTCAATCATGTTGCCGCAGCAATCATGTTATCCAAAGGGTTAGAATAATGACCCGGCAGTGTCGGGACATGCTGAGGCCGAGTCACATCCAAACGAGGCGGATCCATAGCATGCGGCTGAACCGGCGCTTCGGTCACGGGCGCTTCAACCGCCTGGTTCACCACAGGTGGGTCACTGGTCCCTTCCCTAGGTGTGTTGAAGTGGTTTCTTGCATCGTAAGCTTAAACGACTCTGGTGCCTCCTTCTCATGATGGCATTTGAAGCGTTTTGATCCAAGGTGAGCCAGAACGACTCTGCCTAAATCTGTTGTGCCTGAGCATCCAAAACAGCTCGCTCTGTGGCCATCCTGGCGTTCTCAGCTGCCAGCTCTTCCTTAATTAGCTTGAGCTATCTCATCTCGTAGCTTCGCCACATCCACCTTATGTTGTTCCTGGTTGTATGGGGTCACCTCCACCCCCATCAAAGTCGCCAAAGCCTCCAATAACTCTGTCAGAACTTGAGCCGGCGGGCGTGCAGTGCCGCTAGCACCAGCCGTCGCTGCAGCCATTGAACTAGAGGTCATACTCGCGGCGGTCGTTGAGCCGAGCGCTGGCTGTGTGCCGGCCATGAACATCGCAACCTTGTTCGGCGGCTCATAGGGGTCTGGAATACTGTCGCCATCGGAACAGCCCGCAAGTCGGCCGTCTTGAACTTGATACATTGAATTGGTCTCGTCTATGGACGATTCACCATCAGAGTAGACGTCCGTCTCACGACCGGACACAAATCCTTCCTCAAATCCCGACCCATGGATGAAACCAACAGAGGCATGCTTCACGGCGGGTTGAACCTGGGCGGGTCGTGCACGCTGAGCCGTCTCGATGATGTCAGTGCAGGTGTCCAGCTCAGGGCCCGGTTCGCCAATCTTGCCGATGAAAACACGGATTCCGCCGAAGGAGGCCCTGTACCCGTACTCAATTGAGCCGACCTTGGGGCCCCAGCCTACGTCATCGATGTAGAGCTTGCCGCGGCGACTCTTGGTCATCCGAACCATAGTGTATTCCTTGATCCCTGCGAAGCTGCCCTTCAAGAACTCGAAACCACCATACGATGGCCCCACGATGGGCGCCAACTGTCGTGGACTTAACATGGCAGATGTCCTAGCGGAAGGACTTAGTCGTGGAGCCATCGCTACTAGGTTAGCTTAAAGTGGATAATCGGGACAAAGGACACAGAGAGTTTATACTAGTTCGGCCCCTTGCGGTGGAGGTAAAGGCCTACTCCAATTTGGAGTTGTATTGCTTGGGTTTCGATTACCAGGGAGCGAATACGCTTGGCCTAGTTCTCGATCTGTTGTTTCTTGAGTTAACCTGCCGCAGGGTCGTCCCTTTATATACATAGGTTGACACCCGGCAGCTTACAGAGTCCCGGCCGGCTCATACACAACATGTCCGGCTCGGTGACTAACTAATCTTGCCTTACAATGCAATTTGTACATCTATGGCGGTTCATCCTCTTGGGCCTCAAGTCGCCCCTGGATCTTGGGCCGTCAATGGGCTTGCATGAGCCGCCATCTTCATTGATAAGTCACCAGTGGTATGATCCGGCCCCTCCTGGGCGGTTCATACCCAGTAGTTATATCCCCAACACCCAGGGTTTGTTGCACCGACAGAAACCCCCAGGCCTGCCCCGAACTTGCTGCCGAGCATCGTCGGGGTAGGCCCTAATAAATGCACAGGCAGGGGCGTGTAAGAGGCTGGTATCTTGTGGTCTTCTTTGCTTCCTCATTAATCTTGAATCTGGGCCAGTTTCCGGTCTCCCCGCGAGTCATGTAAAGCCAATAGTGGTGGGGCCGCCCTTGTAATGGCCCGTGAATGACTTTAATGCACGGGGTAGAAACTGCCAATTCACTCTTCCCACCATGCTCTTATCCTGAGCCACGTATGTCGCATGCATCGCGCGGGGTAGGTAACGGAGGTGCGTGGCATGGGAGAGCATCAAGACGAGGGCCCGATCTTCCTGAATTGGCGGAGGAGGACGGTGGCTGCCCGTTGAGGGAGCGGCTCCCCTCCCTGGCCCGTCTATAAAAGGAGGGGCGAAGGGATGGCGGAGTCATTCATCCTTGTGTTCCCCCTCCTCTATTTTCTGCTTCCTGTTGGTCATGTCAAAGAGAAGAGTCTGGGGCCAGGCCCCGGGCTCCAGTCTAGAGCTTCACACGGATCCAAGGGGGGTACTCGGGCGGCGCGGTCACAACACCGCAGGTGGCGACTCCCGTGTGCTCGTCGCTGGGCCGCCCGTAGCCTTGATTCTAGTGGGAGGGGACACAAACGACACCATGTCGAAGCCCGTAGTGGGTATGGCGCGTGGTAGTCGGTCGCTCCTGTTCTTCTTCCCTTCGCGACTTTGGGGAGGAGTCATGGAAAAGGGTCGCCGCTAGCAAAGGCGAATCTGACTCCCCCTGGTCGTCATCCTCTTGCCGTGCGGGGGGGATTTTTGCTCCCATACATGTCTTCGGAACGTGTGGTGGCTTCTGCAATCAGGGCTTTTGGGGACGACCATGCTCTATGTGGGATGACCCGGGTAGCATGGTGTCCGATGCGGCTGCCGTGCTGAGGTCTACGGGTGGTGGTGATGCGGACGACGGCGGCAACCCACGACGCGTCAAGAACGGGGACGACCATTCCGACGAGTCGTGTTTGCCAGTGACTCCGTGTCTCCCATATGGTCCTCCGGCAGCGTCACCATCCGCTCTTGCCCTCCGGTTTCTTCCTCCTTGCTAGGGAGGGGCGTCATCCTGATCCTGGGGAGGCGTCGAATCCCAGCCGCGTACGTGCATGGCCTCCTCGACCTCTTCCTGAAGGAGATGGACAAGGGCAAAGGCCTCATGGAGCACTTATCTTTTTTCAATCTTAAATTTGCTGGCGCTTGCCAAATTTTAATTCAAATAGTGTAGTCTCTCGAGTCCATGTTTGTGTACTGTAAGGTTTGTGCTTGTATTATCAGCATATTAATGAAAAATATGAACCTTGCCAGCAACTCGTGCATGTATATGTCCATGCAGAGGTGGGATGCCTCTTTAGTTTAAATAAACGAGTCTTCATTGGCAGGCTATCCTGTCGGTACCCTTTTGATTTTTTTTGCTGGAGAACTGAGCCTATCGGGACAAAAATAAAGGGACCAGGCCCCCGCCAACCTCTTTTTACCAAAGGCCACTGCGACCATCTTGACTGAAGCAACGTTCGAGTCAAGGATGGGAGCACCTAAGTTTCAAAGAGCGGCGAGGGTTTCTTATGCACAAGCTCCAGCTAACAGAACACTTATGGACAAGAGGTAGAACTTATCTGTTTGGCTTGTCAGGGATCGCAGTGCTGGTCCATCTTTCCAGCTCCTTGTAGAGGCCAAGTTCACGGTAGGAACCCGCAGCTTCATGCAGATGGGAATGATGCAAGATGTGATCCTATCTATATGCATATGCAAATGCTTATGAAATGCTCTTGGAATGCTCATGCATGCATGCAACTTGGTTGGGCCCCCCCAGCGCTTCGTTTATTTCTCTGTTGCTCAGGGTCATCGCCTAGCTTTGTACAAGGGGTTACATGCAACTGAGGCAAAGCCTGTACAAAAGGGTGGCTGCCGGGCAGGGCCCGACAACCGCGCCTTACGGTTAGAACTTGCGGAGATGCTCAATATTCCATGAGTTTTGTAATTGAATGCCATCTTCGATCTCCAGACGGACTGCACCAGGTCTGGTGACTCGTACTACCCAGTACCCTTGGCAGATTGAACGCGCATAAGAACAAGGTCGCCTTCCTCAAAACACCGGGCATGAACCCTGCGGCTATGATAGCGAGCAGGGCTTGCTGATAGCGTGCAGCACGTGTAGCAGCCCAGAGACGGTTCTCCTCGAGTAGCACAGTGTCATCTTGCCGGTGCTGATCCTGCGCTACTTCATCGTAGGCAAGCACTCGAGGCGACCCGTAAATGAGTTTCATGGGGATAACTTCTTCTGCCCCATAGACTAGGGAGAAGGGAGTATGCCCGGTAGCTCGATTTGGTGTCGTTCTGAGGGACCAAAGAACTACCGGCAGCTCATCGATCCACCGCCTGTCGTGCTTCTGGAGCATATCAAAGGTTCTTATCTTGAGTCCTCGCAGCACTTCAGCGTTCGCCCTCTCAGCTTGCCCATTGCTCCTAGGATGTGCGATAGTGGAAAATGAGATCTTGCTTCCGAGGGTATGAACAAATTGCATGAAGGTGCGGCTCATGAACTGGGTGCCGTTGTCGGTAATGATCCTTGCCGGAACTCCAAAACGACACACCAATCCTTTCAAGAACTTAATAGGTGACTGAGCGGTCACCTTTCTCACGGCAGTCATTTCCGGCCACTTTGTAAACTTGTCGATAGCAACGAACAAGAATTCAAAGCCCTCGATTGCTCGGCGGAAAGAGCCGAGGATATCGAGCCCGCAGACCGAAAATGGCCATGATAAAGGGATTGTCTGAAGAGCTTGGATAGGCAGGTGGATGTTCTTGGATTGGAACTGGTAGGCTTCACATCTGGTGAATAGCTCAACCGCATCTTGGAGGGCTGTGGGCCAATATATAGAATCCTTGCCGGAATGCTTTCCCAACCAATGCCCTTGATCCAATGTGGGAGCCACACATGCCTTTGTGTATCTCAGCCAACAGTTCCTTTCCTTCTTCCCGGCAGATGCACTTCAATTTCACACCGTTGGGCCTCCTTCTGTACAGCGTGCCATCGACAAACTGATACATACTGGCCCTCCGGGCTACTCTTTCAGCTTCATCTTGGTCATCGGGAAGTTCTCCGGTTTGGAGGAAGTGGACTATGTGCCTTGCCCAGGTTGGAGCCTGGGGCTTGGCAACGAGGACTAGCGGCACCTCCTCAACTCCGGGGGCATATTCCTCGTTCGCGGGGGCCATGGGCCCGGCTGGAGGGTGCGGTCCGGCAGGTAGTGAGGAGTTGTTTCCGGTAGGGTCCCTGCCAGGAGCGAAAGGCTCCGCCGGGAGAGGCTTACCAGAGCCCATCTTCCTCCTTTTCTGGGCCATTGTTGCTGAGGATATGGAGGGCTGAGTAAGATGGAGAACAAAAGTCCATGGTTCCACAGGAAGCTTCTGCGCAGCACACTTTGACAAATGATCAGCTATGCTGTTTTCCGCACGAGGTACGTGCTCTGTTTGCAATCCGTCAAAGCGCTCCTCCAATTTTCTCACTTCCTCAATGTATGCCTCCATCAATGGGCTTTGGTAATCATTGTTCACTTGTCTCACCATAAGCTGTGAATCTCCTCGAATGATCAGCTTCTTAATTCCCAATTCCACGGCAATCCTGAGCCCGGCAAGGAGCCCTTCATACTCTACTGTATTGTTGGTTGACTCTTCCCGAGAAAAATGCATCTGGATGACGTACTTCAAGTGCTCCCCGGAGGGGGTGATGAGAAGCACGCTAGCCCCTGCACCTTGTAGGGAAAAGGCACCATCGAAATACAAAATCCATTCTTGGGGCGCTTCCTTGCCGGGGATGACTGTTTCTCGCACTTCCTCTTCAGGGGTTGGAGTCCATTTTGCAATAAACTCTGCAATTTCCCTGCTCTGGATTGTTGATGTGCTCTCACACTTCAGGCCAAAACTGGATAACTCCAAAGCCCACTCCACTATTCTACCGGTAGCCTCGGGGTTTCGGAGTAACCTTTGCAACGGGAAGCGAGTGACAACCGTGATCTCATGGGCTTGGAAGTAGTGGTGCGGTTTCCTTGAGGCCATGATGAGACCAAAGATCAACTTTTGCACGCCAGAGTACCTCGATCTAGCCCCTTGTTGTAAGGAATTGACGAAGTTCACTGGGCGCCGCACCACTTTCTTCCTTACCGTGTCCTTGGGATTGCTCTCGCTGTTGTGCTCATTTCTGTCATCATCCTTCTCTGGCACTGCCGGTCCATGCTCACTCTCTGCTTCGTCCACTTCCCGCTGCACCACCAAGCACTACAAAAAAAATACACTTCCGTGATAATACGTGTTTGTCATAGTAGGTCGCGTTTTTTTTCATGCATGTACATCCATGAAAAATTTATGATAGAATCAAGATAGTCGTACCTGTGCTGTAGTAGAAGTGTTCCATGACATTACCAAAATTATCATCACGGAAGTGTCCACTTCCATGACGATAAATTGCGCGTCACAGAAGTGCTTTCTTCAAGGGTGACCGACACGTGGCATCCACCGTAACGGAACGCCGTTAAGCAATCGGGTCGGATTTTGGATCCGATAACCCGTTAACACCCACGACCAATACCGATTTTCCACGTGTAAAATTCTCATTGGCCTTTAGCTGGGCCGACCCATTATGGTCTGCAGAATCTTGTGGGCCTTTAGCTGGACCGGCCCAAAAGTGGCCCACAAAGTTTACCCATAAGATTTAGCGGACCATAATGGGCCGGCCCAGCTAAAGGCCCACAAAATTTAGCGAACCATAATGGGTCGGCCCAGCTAAAGGCCCACAAGATTTTGCGGACCACAATGAGCTGGCCCAGCTAAAGGCCCACAAGATTCTGCAGACCATAATGGGCCGGCCCAGCTAAAGGCTAACATTCTATGTCAAATCGGCCCGTCAACGGCCTGGTCTAAACTTGACATCAATGCGGCCCATGGTCACTTCTGGCCCGTTAACAGTCCGCTAAGTAATTGGGCCGAATTACGGCCCGGTGTATTTTCGGCCTGTTAAAGGTCCGACTTCATTTGGGCCCATTTACAGGCCATCAAAACTTTTGGCCCATAAACAACCGTGAAGGATTTGGGTCATATTTGGCCATGTCTGTCATTCGGCCTCTTAGAGGCCCACTAAAGATTTGGGCCACTTTTGGCCTATTGTCATTTTCGGCCTGTTAACGCCGGACGTAAACCATGGGCCATATGTGGCCCAACGTCATATCGGGCCCATTAACGGCCCAGATAAAAATGACGATAATCTAGCCCGACCGAAGTTCCGGCCTGTTAAAGGCTCGTGTATTAGGTTGGCGCATTTACGGCCCGTCCGAATTTCGGCCTGTCAAATATCCGCATCGTAAATGGGCCACCATTTCGGCCTGCTAAGTCCAGTGGGTTATTTGGCACAGTCAGGGCCCAATCTCACTTTTGGTCTATTAAAGGCCCATGTTTTTTATGGGCTCGAGATATTTACACCTGTAAACGGCCTATTTTACTGAGGGCCCAAATTATTTTTAGGCCTGTTAAAGGCTCACTATGGGCACAGGCCTACCAGAAAAATTTGAAAGCTTATGCTAATTTAAGCCCAGATATTTTTAGTGGGCTACATGCCAATTTCGGCCCGTAATCATTTTTAGCCCAATTGGAATGGGCCCGGCTAATGTTGGCATGTTGGGTTCCTCTGAAGCTTTGATTGAATACATTACTAAGATAAACCTACACTATACAAAAATAGCATCGTAATTGCTGCACTGTGGCAGCATCATAAATGTTGTATCACAACAAAATAAATTCCAATCATACAACAAAAGGCCTGTTGGCGTAAAGTTTCTGATCCTTCGGATAAAAGCACCATCGGATGTATAGAAGCACAGTTCATTTGACACGAGTGCTAATGTTTCAGTGTAGAATCTGATGGAGCAAAGACGATCTCCACCTTTTTCCGCCATTGCTCTTCAACAACGGGCGAATGTCGATAGTCCGGTTTCAAAACCATTCATATCTTGACGACATTTCTCAACCACTATGCTTGTTTCCGAAACAACGTCCATTAGGGATTGGACTTGTGTGCGGAGCACAGATATATCACTCATCTAGCAGGAAGATTTTGTTCGATGGCGATTTGGGCGAGGTTACCTTGACAACCAACCCGAATTACGCAGAAGGTGCTTTTTGCCTTTGTTAGTGGAGAGATCTTGGCCTTTGCAGCAAGAGGTGACATTGTGCCTGTAGTAGCCTCGTCACCTTCGGTGGTTGTGGTTGTTCAATCATTTGTTCCATAGCTTCCTAAAAGTTTGAACTTGTAGATTAGTGTACGGATAAGTTACTAATGAGACAAAACAAACAAAGTAGGTTAAGCGTTTATACATAACTTATTTTTGTGAACTCTTGTAATACATTTGCATGTATTGTAGTGCCAACTACATAATAAAATCACTTTGAACATATGTCCATGTAGCATGCCTCATTGTATTGTCTATTTCCTCACATTCGTTGACATCTAAGGATAATGAGACATGGTTTAAAGTAGGATGAACATAGTATGACATCATTCATATCATGGGCAAACAGATATAAAACAAACATGCTATT
The DNA here is from genome assembly GCA_021605205.1 of Aegilops longissima. Lineage (NCBI taxonomy): Eukaryota > Viridiplantae > Streptophyta > Magnoliopsida > Poales > Poaceae > Aegilops > Aegilops longissima. Next base: position 413,604,431 of record CM038678.1, read on the forward strand.
TTATCATTGTGTGCGCACGTGAACATAACAACTAGATTACAGATCAAGACCAAAAGAATATCCTTCATCTCTTTTAAACCATCTAAGATGAAATGATATGTTAAGACAATTGTGTATAAAAGTGAATAGAGTAACTGACATTGCCTGCAAACCAAGTAGTTAAATGAACACATCACAGTACCAATCATTTCAAGGCAGCAGGAGTAAGGACTTACAACAGCGGCTTGAACGGTGTGCTCATGCCCTTCATCTTCTTGGTGTGGCAATCCTTGAAGATTTGCCTGCATTGGTTCAGGTTCTTTTTGGTCCGCACGGGCTTTCCTCTGTATTTGGAACAAGTCAATATAGATACGATAATATGGCACGAGAAAAAGAAGGAAGTAGCAGCTATTTACAAAAGCCTCGCGATTGTGCAATATAGCTACGAGATCACATTATCGTGGGAATTTCACTTTAGAACGGTTGGTTTTGTTCTTCAAACAGTTAGCCTAGAAGAAGATACACTTGTAAGGCACATACATAAATACAAGTTCAATATGTGGTGCGATCAAATACATATAGCCTACGATACTTTGGATCGGACCGGTGTTTAACGAGGGCTGTCCGATCTTCATCTGTAATATATTCCTTTGGAGATGTTTGGGCGATTTCATTGTTAGCCTTGCCATCAAAGTGAGATTTTCTAAGGTGTTACCGACAATTTGTCGCATGAAGCGATGAAAAACATGAGTGCATGCTTGTTTAGTTGCATCATCTTTCGGATCAACTTGAACCTCATCATTGAAAAAAGAATGTGAGTCTTATTAGGAGGAAGCTAGAAAGTATGGGACGAGCAACACAATATTACTAATTGCGATGAATAACATTACTTACGGATAAATGGTCAAGGAAGGTGTTAAAGCTGGGTATTGTCTTTCTCATTCTGTCTTTGGATCCATGTTGGGAGGATCTGGCATGACACCTAACGGCAGCGGCTGCCTCTGATACTAATTTGGCTGACTTTGTAGCATCACGTGGCCTTTTTAAACCTGCCTCAAAATGGATCTCCATTCTTCCTCCTTTAGATTTTGTTAATCTGTCAAGCATTATCCTTGATGTCTGTTTCCGCTTGCGCCGTGGTGCTAGTTCAACAACGAATATGGAAAGTGTTAGTGTACATCAAAGCGTGTGAGTACATATAAAGGAGCATGCAACTCCAACTTGACTCGATCAGTACCGTTTTGGTGTTGATGCTCATGAGGTTCATCTGATCTTGCCAAGTCCTGTTGTGTCGTGATGCTTGGAAGTAGTGTTAGGTGTGAAGGCAGCTTGGGGCTGGCGGTTCGAGCAAGCGAGCGAGTAGCTGGTTGAGATCTTTGAAATGCTTGTTGAAGCGGATGCTGCAGCTGGTGGAGCACTTGATCTTGTGTTTGTAGATTTAGCGGTGGACTTGGACCTTCTCTTTGCACTATAAGTACCAGCAGAATCTCGACGGCAGAACCTTTTCCGTTTCACCCGACAGTAACAACACTCCCTACTATATTATTTTCCTTGCTCTTTTTTGACTTTGCCATGTCAAGCTGTACCCACAACACAAAAGAATAAAATCACTCTTCAGAACTCATTGATGCGCGATACAGACAAGCAATACTTTGATGTAAGACAACCGGATGAGGATGGAATATGTAAGAAAAACAGGACGGCATGACATATTCACAGCTACGATGTGCAAACTAAGCAGCAGTCATCTGGCGAATGGGACGCCAAGGACGCAAACATGGCGAGCTATCGTTTCCTCGTTCAGCAAATCAGCGGTTACTTTGAAGGATGCGAGTTCCTCCACATGCCACGAGCCGACAATGAGCAAGCAGATGCCCTAGCACGGATAGGCTCAACCCGACAAGCTATACCAACCGGTATCTCTCTCCAACACCTCCTCAAGCCGTCTCCAGAATCCGACTCCATCTTCGTGCCGCCTAACCCCGATGCAGCCGGATCCGGCTTGGGGAGCCAAGCAAGCGGCTCGGTGACTTTGATAGGCGGCTCGAGGACTGCCATAGTCGCACCCGGCCCGGGGACTTCAAAACCCGGCCAGGAGACTACTGTAGTCGGCTCGGGGACTGCTCCAACGCCCCAGGCGGCGGCCAACTCCAGCTCTTCACCACCCAGCCCACCCGCCCTGGTTGCAGTAGCCGTGTTGACCATAGAAGAAGTCACGGCTCCATCATGGGCCCAGCCCATCCTCAACTTCCTGATAAACAGAGAAAACTGCCGGCTGATGAGGTCGCGGCAAGACAAGTCCAACGCCGAGCCGGCGCGTATACAATTGCCAACAGAGAGCTCGTCAGGCGCAGTGTCATTGGAGTCTTCCAGCGCTGCGTCGAGCTAGAGAAGGGCGTAGCAATCCTCAAAGACATTCACCAAGGCGAATGCGGCCACCATGCAGCCTCAAGATCCCTCGTTACCAAGGCTTTCCGCCATGGTTTCTTTTGGCCAACCGCCTTGGAAGATGCCAAAGAGTTGGTCAAACACTGCAAAGGCTGCCAAGTCTTCAGCTCCAAGCAACACCTGTCAGCTTCAGAGCTCAAGACCATTCCCCTCACCTGGCCTTTTGTCGTCTGGGGACTGGACATGGTGGGTCCATTCAAGACGGCGCGCGGCGGCATGACACACTTACTTGTCGCCGTGGATAAATTCACCAAATGGATCGAAGCGAAGCCGATCAAGAAGCTGAATGGGCCGACTGCAGTAACATTCATCGCAGACATCACAACTCGGTACGGCGTGCCACACAGCATCATCACCGACAACGGCACGAATTTTGCCAAGGGAGCATTGGCATGTTTCTGCGCGACGCAGGGCATCCGACTGGACCTAGTGTCCGTTGCCCACCGCAGTCAAACGGCCAAGTTGAGAGAGCTAACGGCCTCATCCTTTCCCGCATCAAGCCCCGGCTGGTCGTGCCGCTGGAATGCTCGGCCGGCTGTTGGCTCGACGCTGCCGGCCGTCCTCTAGAGTCTGCGCACTACCCCAAACACGTCAACCGGCTTCACCCCTTTCTTCCTTGTATACGGCGCCGAGGCTGTCATCCCAACCGACATCGAGTTCGATTCGCCTCGGGTGACCATGTACACGGAAGCAGAGGCCAAAGAAGCACGAGAAGACAGCGTCGACCTGCTGGAAGAAAGCCGGCTCTTAGCCCTCAACCGGTCTGCCATCTACCATAGCCGGAACGTCAAGCCAAGATCCTTTCAAGAGGGCGACCTTGTGCTCCGGCTGATCCAGCGAACAGTCGGCCAGCACAAGCTCTCGACCCCTTGGGAAGGTCCCTTCGTCGTCAGTAGAGCATTGGGAAACGACTCCTACTACCTAATCGACGCACAGAAGCGAAGGCACGAAGAGAGATGATTCGGGCAAGGAGTCGAACGACCATGGGCGCCAACCTCCTCCGAAGATTTTGGTTAAAATGCAGTATGTATCATGCTACCTTTTGTACTAAGTATGAGACAATGGGCCCCCCGAGGAGCACTCGGGGACTGCCACCCTTTATCTATGAATGACGAGTATCATGCCTATGATTTTGTCATTCCGCCTTTTTTTGTCCAGCACCGGGTCCGACTAGTCGGCCCGGGGACTGGCCGCCTTGAGTTATATTTAAGTTCCACGTGCAGTCAGACAAGTAGTGTGCCGGCACCCAAGCCCTCTCTTGTCAAAAGCCGCAGCTCGAAGAACCGACTATCCGGCTGACAAGAGTCAAAGGCAGGAAAGGATGCCCACACGAAAAATGGCTAAGGACTAACGTACTTATATAACAAAAGCCGGCTTCCCCCCATTGTCGACCGGCTACCAGAATAGCCGGCCGGCCGGCTTCCATTTAACCCTGCCACAATCCAACAAAGCTCAAGTACTTGCCTTCCCACAAATAGCCAAGTTCCTCCCACCCTTGATCGCAGCAGCTGTATTGCTCGGGGGAAAGGCGACATTCAAGGAAGGCAGCAAAGGAAACGGCCTAAGGATAAAAAGCAAACTCGAATGGAAGCCAAACACATGCATAATTATATTTACACAAAAGCCTTCGAAAGGCTGGCATTCAACATAGTCTGAATACACCCCCAGTGGGTGGAACTGCGCAAAGTTAATAAAATTTGTTCAAAGAGCAAAATCAGAAAAGCAAGAGCGGCAGGCAGGTCAAGCCAGCGGAGCAACAGGCGAGTCGGGAAGGTCGACGGAGGCGGCAGTGCGGGCTGGAGGAGTGGCCGGCTGGCGAGTCTCGGCCGGATCTTCACTTCTGGCAGGCGGCACGCTCGCGCGTGCCTCATTGCTAGAGGCTCGATCAGACTGAAGCTGGCTGGTCACTTCGCCGTCTGGCGCGGCGTCTTCGCCGCCCTCCTCCTCGTCATCTTCGGCTTCATCGCTAGAAGCGATCTCCTCCGCCGAGTCCTCGCCTTCTGCCGGGTTCAGCCTGAACCATTCCTCCGGTTGGGCGACTCCGCTGTCGTTTACTTCAGGAGCGAAGACACTGGTGTCGGTGTACTCGGCGATAGCCGAGGCGCGCTGGATGATAGCCGGCCGCACCGCCACCAGCTCCTCGTCAGCCTCCTGCCTCCAAGTGCTCAGCTGGCACAGGTTCTATCCAGGATACCAGGCACGGACGAACTCCAGCGCCCGCCCGGTGCCGGACCGAGCAGCGGAGGCCTTCCAGGCCTCGAAGCGGCCAATCGCAACCTCCAGCCAGTCGGCAGTCCGGCTGGCGGTACGGGGGATCACCTCGCCCGGCTAGAGAGCGGCCAACACTTGCGCACCGGCACGCTGAAGCCGGCGGAGCATGCGGTGAGCCGGCTGCAGCCGAGCCTGGATCGCCAAGAGCTGCTCTTCGAGTGTCCAGCTGGCATCTGGCGCGATTGCAACCCCTGCTTGCCGGCGCGTCTCGCAGTGGGCCTCGATGGCTTGGCTGGCGGCGACGGAGTAGCCGGGGAAGTAGTCTGCGTGAAGAACAAGAAAACCGCACAAAAATCAGAAGACGAACAAGAGGGCAAGGAGCAAGCAAAGGAGTGAGAAGAGGAAGGCGGCCTACCGTCGATCAGATCCTCCACCAGCCCATAACCTTCGCTCAACGCTTGCCTTGCTTCGGCCCAGCCAGCCGCCTCGGTCTCGAACTCGGCCTTAAGGGCGGCCTTGTTGTCCTGCGCCTTCTTCAGGGCCGCCTGGTGGCTCTCCTCCTGGTCGGCCAGCCTCTTGGCCAGGCGGTCGCGTTCCTGGGACAAGGCGGCGATTTCGGCTTCCTTGGCGCGAAGAGCGGTCTGGGCCTCGCCTAGCTGCCCCCTCAAGTCGGCGTTAGCTCCTGCAAGCATGAAGAGAAAAGAAAAAAGCAGTAAGGGAAAAGTTGTCTGGGAAGATCCGACCCGGCTGCTCAGCAGCCGGCCGAATCTCGGGGAGTACACCCAGTGGGTGCGCTGACACGCCCCCACTTGAGATAGAAGAAACCAAGTTCTTACTCCGGCTATTAAATCGGATCGGCGGCCTTCGCTCAGCTCACGGGCCGGGAGTTGAAAGGCTGCTCTTGCCAAGATTGTGGTACTCCTGAAAATCAGATGGAGTGTGTATAAGAACAAGATTGCTATCAAGGCCTGCTAAGAAGTTTCAAGCCGCCTGCTCAGCAGCCGACTCAAAACTCGGGGACTACACCCAGTGGGTGCGCTGACGTGCCCCCACGGAAGAAATCAAAGAAGAAATCTATCAAAGCCAAAAGACTCACCCGGACGACCACGCGCGTAGCAAGGAACTCCTGGGTGTATCGTTGCAGCAAGCCGGCCTGAGCCTGAAGCCGGCGTCGGACCTCCTGCGCCGCCCCGTTCAGCTCGGCCGTCCCGCCATTGGGCATCCACTCAGAGGTGTCGGCGCTGGCCGCCTCCAGGTCCTGCGCCGTCGAGCTGGCGCCAGCAGCCCTTTGCGGCTCCGGCATCGAGGACGCTTCTCCCACGCGCTGGCGAGGCACGGACTGCACCACAAGATCCGCCCCCGACGCCGACTCGCCCCCGGCCGGCTGCCCAGGCGCCGCGGCAGGTCGACCGCCTTGGCCCGCTCTAGTCGGCGCCGACTGCGGCACCTCCCCAAGATCGTCACGTCATCCTCCATCCTCTCCATCACCGGCTGGTCGTAGTCGGGTTCCTCCGACGGAGGTACGGGGACGTCAGGAGCCACGGCGCGAAGAGGAATGACGAGCTGTGGAGGCTGATTGCGCAAAGCCTCCGCCTCCCTCTCATGGCCATGCCTCCGCCTCTGAGCCTTGGCCACCGTGATCGGCTGCGCCTCATTGACTTCTCCACCGCCTCCTGGGCGGCCCTCCGCTCCGCCGCTTCCCGCTCCTCCCGAGCCTCCCGCGCGTTCCGCTCCGTTGCCTCCATGAGGTCGGCGCAGGGGTCCACTCGGCGGGAGCTCGAAGACCCTCCTGTCAGCGTGACTATGGAGGCGGCGTCAACCCGCTCAAGGGAAAGCGGCGCCCTGTTCAACAAGGCAAGAAGACGGCTTAGATGAGCCTTAACTAAATAAGACAACAAAAATGCAATACACGCAACACTTACGCCGAAACCACTTGTGGCTGTTTCACCACCTTGCGGAAGCGGGCCGCCTTCGCTGACGCCGCGGAGCTCTTGGGTTTGTTCGGCCGGCTGCCGAAGAGACCCGGCGCGGCCCGACGCTTCTGCGCGCCACCCCGAGCAGTTGGCGCGGCGGAAGGCCCCACACCATGGCAATCAGCCGCCGGCTGGCGGCGCTAGACGGCTTCGGCTTCATCCTCTTCCGGCCAGTCCTCGAAGCCGGCCGTAAGGTCGAGGACGCCTGCCTCTCCGCCGGTTGCGACTACGGCGTCGTCCATGGCGGCCGCCCCCAGATTTGGGTCGTCAGGGTCGTCCACGGCGCGGTCGGCCGTGAACTGGCGCTCCGGCCCCGCGGCTCCGGGCGCCGGTCGAAGAAGAGGGCTCTGCCCAAGGACAAAGCCGGTTAGTGTAGGACCTTGAAGTATGTCTAGAGGGGGGGTGATTAGACTACTTGACCAATAAAAACTTAACATTTTCCCAATTTTAGAGTTTGGTAGATTTTAGCTATTTTAGGACAAGTCAAGCAATCATCACACAATTCAAGCAAGCATGCAAAGAGTGTATAGGCAGCGGAAAATAAAGCATGCAACTTGCAAGAAAGTAAGGGGAAGGGTTTGGAGGATTCAAACGCAATTGGAGACACGGATGTTTTTGGCGTGGTTCCGATAGGTGGTGCTATCGTACATCCACGTTGATGGAGACCTCAACCCACGAAGGGTAACGGCTGCGCTAGTCCACGGAGGGCTCCACCCACGAAGGGTCCACGAAGAAGCAACCTTGTCTATCCCACAATGGCCGTCGCCCACGAAGGACTTGCCTCACTAGCGGTAGATCTTCACGAAGTAGGCGATCTCCTTGCCCTTACAAACTCCTTGGTTCAACTCCACAATCTTGTCGGAGGCTCCCAAGTGACACCTAGCCAATCTAGGAGACACCACTCTCCAAGAAGTAACAAATGGTGTGTTGACGATGAACTCCTTGCTCTTGTGCTTCAAATGATAGTCTCCCCAACACTCAACTCTCTCATAGGATTTGGATCTGGTGGAAAGAGGGTTTGAGTGGAAAGCAACTTGGGGAAGGCTAGAGATCAAGATTCATATGGTAGGAATGGAATATCTTGGCCTCAACACATGAGTAGGTGGTTCTCTCTCAGAAATGGTAAGTTGGAAGTGTAGGTTCGTTCTGATGGCTCTCTCCACGAATGAAGAGGAGGTGGAGGGGTATATATAGCCTCCACACAAAATCTAACCGTTACACACAATTTACCAAACTCGGTGGGACCGAATCGTTAAACTTCGGTCGGACCGATTTAGTAAACCTAGTGACCGTTAGTGATTTTCGATTGGGATGACATGCATCTCGGTGAGGCTGATTCGGTTAGGGTTAGGGCATAACGTAATCTCGGTGAGACTGATTACACAAACTCGGTGAGACCGATTTGGTAATAAGCTTTCGAGAGAGTTGGTCGTAAACTCGGTGGGACCGATTTGCTCTTTTCGGTGAGACGAAATGTTACAAAAGGAAGCAGAGAGTTTACATTGCAATCTCGGTGGGACAGATCGCTCACTTCGGTTAGACCGAAACGTTACGAAGGGAAACAGAGAGATTGCAACCCCATCTCGGTGAGACCGAGATCCCTATCGGTTAGACCGATTTGCTTAGGGTTTGTGGCAGTGGCTATGACTTTTGGAATCGGTGGCGCCGGATAGAAAGAATCGATGTGACCAATTTTGGCTTTAGGTTTAGGTCATTGTGGATGTGGGAAAGTAGTTGAGGGTTTTGGAGCATATCACTAAGCACATGAAACAAGAGGCTCATTAAGCAACACCTCATCCCTTCTTGATAGTATTGGCTTTTCCTATAGACTCAATGTGATCTTGGATCACTAAAATGTAAAATGAAGAGTCTTGAGCTTTTGAGCTTGAGCCAATCCTTTGTCCTTAGTATTTTGAGGGATCCACTTTCATCATCCATGCCATGCCATTCATTGAGCTTTCCTGAAATAATAGTCTTGGAATAGCATTAGCTCAATGAGCTATATGTTGTTATGAATTACCAAAACCACTTAGGGATAGTTGCACTTTCAATCTCCCCCTTTTTGGTAATTGATGACAACATATAGATCAAGGCTTTGACAAATGATAATAAAATTTAAATAACATCGTCGCTTTGAGAAGTATGTGATAAGCAAGAGCTCTCCCTGAATTTGTGCATAGTTTTATATTTGCTTTGGACTGCAAATGCACAATGAATTAGGCTCATGGGTTACTCTTCCATGTCACATACATCTTGGTGGAGCACTCAAAATAATAAACAATGAATACATGCACTCATCACCAAGCATAGTGAGTGATCAATAAGATAGATAGGATAATATCAAGCATGCATAAGTGTAGCTTATGATCAAACACATGATCATCAATTTCTCACAAGCATACTATCTCAACCAAAAGCAAACAAAGATTGAAAAACCATCAAATAAAGCAAGAGAGAACAAAAGCAACACTCTCTCTCTCTTGAAGCCTATGATCTATACATTTTTCTCCCCCTTTGGCAACAAGTTACCAAAAAGTTCATAGAAAATGCATAGTGCTAGATCGACTCTCAGGCTTGATCTTCTGGTGGTGGAGTCCGGATAACGCCGAGGACGAAAGCTTCAGTTGAAGTAGATGGAGCTGAAGCTGATGTAGATTTGGAGCTGGTGGCTTTGAGGCTTTAGCTGGTGCAGATGAAGTTGCTCTTGTGTGTCGAGGCGCACAGCAGATGACCTCTGGGCTCTAGGCACTCTGGCAAATGCATCGGTTGTTGTTTTGCCCTTCCTCTCCTGCATGTCATCTTGTAGTTCCTCCACTGCAGATGAATCTCGATTACTTTCACATCTAAGTTATAGAACTTTTGTTCTATGATTCTCTCAAGCTCTCTGATTTTGAGTGAGGTGGCCAATCCCTTCTCAATCCTCGGGGTTGATGCTATTAAGTATCCGAGCTGCTCCTGTTTGTTCTTCAAGAAATATTCAGATGCCTCTTCTTGAGTTGGCATCTTGGCAGCCTTCTCCCTCTTTGCCTTCTCCTTCTTCTCCTGAGCTTGAACTGATTGTGGATCATCTTCATTCATGACAACCTCATTGTCCTCAAGGTCTGGATAAAGTGGAAAGTGTTCCTTATCCAAGCGATATTTTCCTGTGCCCATCTTTGAGTTTATCAATTCTTGAATCTGAGGTGCATATCCACAGCTCCTCTTACGATCTGCTGCAGTCCTCTTGATTGTTTCAATGATCAGGCTCATGACTTTGAACTTCGTGGCACATCAAACACATGCAACATGTTGATGGCATGCCCTCTCGATCATGTTGTGGTCACTGACTTGGGCAACAAAGTGTGCCTCGAATCCAATTTATGGTTGGCAACCGACGACGAGAAAGTGAACTGATCCAAACTTGTGAGTCTCTAATGCCTTGTCTGGAATTTCCTTGTACATGTGAGCCATTGAATTGTGACCCATCTTCTTCTTTGCATAAATGTCTAGGTCATCCTCATTCTCCTTGGGGGCATTGATCAGACATGCCCATTCTTCAATAGTGGACTGGTACCTTGTACCTTCAGACATCCAAACTATTCTTCCATCTGGGTAAAAGTGTGCTGTGGAGTATAACTGTATGATAAGCTCATCATACCAGTTGGTAAACTTCTGTCCAACAAAATCTGCAACTCCACAAGCAATAAAGCTGTCTTGCACTCCAGGATAGTGATGTTCATTTTCCTTGATGAATTTCCAGTCAACCCACCTCATGTCACAGACTATGGGCTTCTTGTCCAACTGAATTGTTTCATAGAAGTCCTGCTGTTCCTTTGTGTGGAACCTGTAGACAATAGCAGTTCTTCTTCTTGAAGCATATGGATCTTCCATTCTCCACAGTCTCAGCCCTGAATCCTTCCTGATTCTCATGTCCTCAGCCACAGGATGGGCATCATTGTGGTCTGGTATCTTGGGCTTGAGCTTTCTTAGAACTTGTCCTTCTTCATCTTCCTCATCAGCATCCTCAGGCACTGCCTTGTTCTTCTCAGTAGCTGGAATACTCCTGGTATTCCTCTTTGGTGCAGACTTGGCCTTGGAGGCAGCTTTGGGTGCTTCCTTGGGCTTGGATGTGGCAGCCCCTGATCTAATAGCATCACCCATAAGCTTTGGTGCCTTTGGAGCTGGTGCAGCAAGCTCTTCCTCTTCCATCATGGAAGGTTGGCCAACAACTCTGGCCATGGTCCTCTTGACCCTTTCCTTTCTTTTCTTCCCTTCTGCAGCAGCTGGTTCTTTGGGTTGGGTTTCCAAAGAAGCTTGTGTAGACACTCTGGCTTTGGACGTTGGTTGTCTTCCTGCAGGCCTTTTGGTCTTCATGCACGGCTTTGTATTCTTTGTTGAGCCATATTCCTTCTTGAGCACCTCTTTCTTGGAAGTAGCCTCATCTTCCTCGACTTTGTAATCTTCATCCTATGAATCTGAAGTTCTTTTCCTCCTTTGCCTAGTTGCAGCCTTAGGCAAATTGCTAGGAGTACTTCGCTCCCTTCATCTGAAGTTGAGGGATTAGTGCCCTCACTCAAGTCCATCTGCTCTTCGACTGTTACGGTGTCACTTTGATCAGACATTCTGCAAAAGCTGACTGCTGACCCTGTGAAGAGTTATAGATGAGATAGAAAAGATGAGCATCACAAAACGCAGGGGTTTTTGCAAAAGAATGACTCAAAGGTTCAGTCTTAGTTTTCCACAGAAAGCATTTTGGATCCACCGATTTTCAAACTCGGTGATACCGAAGCAGTTTTGGAACCTAAACTGACGGTCTCGGTTGGACCGAGTTTCAGTTCGGTGGTACCGAGACTGCTAGGGTTTGACAGAATCCTCAAATCGGTTGCACCGATTAGTAATTCTCGGTCAGACTGAGAGTCACTAGTGCAATGGCATAAGCCAAATCGGTGAGACCGAGTTTTCAACTCATTTGGTCCGAGATGGTTTCATGAAACCTAACCCTAAAAATTTGAATCACACCTAATCTATGAACTACTTTGGCTGGATAGAAGAGTTTCAATCGTGGCAAGAATCAATATGAAAACAATGTGCCGGAATCGACGTGGATAGCACAAAGATTAAGTCCATACCCTAACTTGGCGGTGGACTTGCTACGGCGGCAACGGCGGGGACGAAATCCGTTGACGGCGGAGACCAGCGACATGAGGCTCTTTGGCGACGAGAGCGATCCGGAGACCACGATGGCAGAGCGAGCTGTTGCTTGGGCAAAGGGTTTCGAGAGAAATTTCCAAAATTTTGCCCGTGGCTATATATAGCTCGACCACTCGCCGGTGTGACCGAGTGGAACAACTCGGTGGCACCGAGATGCATAATTGTGTTCGATTCTGACAAATCGGTGAGACCGAAAAGTTCAAATCGGTTGCACCGAGATTGAAAACTCAGATCAACTTGATGATCTCGGTAGGACCAAAATGGAAGGATCGGTCGACCGAGAATCATTAAGAGGTTTTGGAAGTTTAAGTCTATGACAAATCGGGACTCGAGTGCTCCTCACCTGAGTGGTTCGAATCGACTTGATCAAATTTTGTGATGTAGCATGAATAGAGTTTGAGACGAGAAAAGCATAGATAGCTAAACAAGGTTCTTAGGCATTCTTGTCCATCCACTTGGCACAAAGAAAAGAATCCAAACAAACAAAACAACAAGTGGATGTCCTTGAATGAGTAAAATATGCACCAACATGCTCACACAATAAGATGGCAATTGAAATATGTGGCTAAGCATGCACAACCAATTTTAGCATCTATCAAGCAATTGGCGATGACTAGGTCATCTATATATGTGTATATTGACTTAGGAGTCAAATGAGAACATTTGATCATAAGTCATACTCATCGTTTAAGCTCAAGTGGGGTTACCACTTTTACATAATGCATTAATGTGTTGTAACATCCCAAATTTCCTATTTGGAATGTTTTACAATTATAGCTAAGCATCCTATGCATCCTGTTTGAATTTGAATGCCATTTGAAGCTTCAGAGAATTTTGAGTTTTGAATTTTGAATTTCAAACTTTGGCATGTGGGAAACATTTCAAAAACTAAGCCTGATAAATACTTGATCAAAAGTATGAGAGGAGTAAACATGACACTCCAAAAATATCAGAAGAAAACATTGCCAAAAGATTTGGATTCAAATCTGAAATTTATTTGAATTTGAAAAAATAGATTTTATAAAGTTTGGATTTTGCCTTTGGAAAAATGTTCAAATGAAAGGAATATTCCCTGATCATTTTGGTATATATATACCCTATATAAAATATTTATAGATATTGTTTTATTTCTGTTTTAGTTTTATAAAAAAATAAAGTTTTAAAAGAAAAAACCCCTCGGCGCCAGACTAGGCCACCCAGCCCGGCCAGGCCGCATGCCCTCGCCTTTGGCCCAAGCCAGCCGGCCCACTTGGCCAACAGGCCAGCCCAGCGCCCGACCGGCCTCGCCCCTCGCCCGAATCCCCTAGGCCTCGGCCACCCGCTCGCCTCACCCCTCCCTCTCTCTCTCTGACCCGTGGGCCCCGCCCATCTTCTTCCCCTCGCCCACATAGCGCAGCTCATGGGAGATCGCGGATCGAAGGATCCGGATCCCGATCCGCTTGATCGAACCCGAAGGACGCCGAGGCCACGGCTATAAAAGCCGAGCCCCTCCGCACCCCATTCCCCCCCTAGCCTCGCCGGAGCCCCTCTCCCTCTTCCTCCCGCTCGACCTCGCCGGAGCCCGAAGCTCGCACCGCCGCCAAAGTCGCCGCCGTCGCCACCCTAGTCCACCCCGACCCCCAACGACCCCACCAAACCCCTCCCCGTGCTCCCCCGCATCCTCCCGACGACTCCCTCGAGCTCACCGGCCTTGGAAGCCCCTGCGCACTCTCGCCCGCCGCCGCCGCCGTCACGGACTCCGAGACGTCATGAAACCACCCGTCCGATCTCAAATCGACGGCCTCGATTAGAACCCCGAAGAAATAAGTTTTATTTAGAAAACCGGCGGTTCATTTCGGTTTATTTTAGTTAGGTTTATTTCTTTTAGGCGGTTCGTTTTAGTTAACCCTAGGGCCCGTTTAGACTATTTAACGCCTAGTGCAGTATAGGCCCATTAGGCCTTTTTCTTTTATTTTGATTTTCTGTTTTAGCGAGAATAGTTTCATTTTCAAAAATGATATCTTTTATTCTGTTTATTATTTTTAGATGATTCTTTTTTGTTGGATTGCAAATTTTATGTAGTTTCTGTAGAATATATATTTAGCTATGTTAAAAATAATTAAAATTGCTTTAATTTAGTTTTAGTCAGAATAGTAAATCTGCTATAACTTGAGTTAGAAAAATTATTTTTGCATGATTCTTTTGTCCCAACTTTATTTTGTCATTGCCAAACCCTAGAAATTAACTTGGGTATTTTAGGATTAATAAATAATTAGTTTTAAGCAGAATCCTATTAATCCTAATTAATTAGCTAGATTCTGTTTTCCTAATATTTTAATTAGTAAATGAATTTATTTTTAACTTGTGATTAGTTATTCTAGGTTAGTTTCTGTCACTCTAGTAGATGAACTTTTATTTATAATTAATAAAAGTTTTAATTTTTTTTCTTAATAGAAATTGGATTAGGCCTAAAATGAGTTTTATAATAGCTTTTAATTAATTCTTTTTGCTCCTAGTTGCTTAGTGAAACCTTTTCTGTTAAGTTAACTTAAAACCATGATTAGGTTATATTAAGGAATTTTTGTTATATAAAAACTATTTTAGTTATTGTTTGGAGTAGGAAAAACTTTGAATTGGTTTCTTTGAGTTTCTCTTTTGGATTTGGTTTTGATTGTTTTGTTGTGTTATGTTACTTTTGTTATGTTGTGTTAGGTGATCCTATTACTTTGTGCTTATTGTGTTATTGTTTGTCTCGGTAGAGTTTCTGAGTCTGAAGCTTGCTACTCGACTCTTTAGCTTACGAGGATCATCGGCAAGGCAAGTTTTGATCATGTTATTTCTATACCTATGTTTTTGTGCATTAGTAGTTGTCACCACCCCACCATGCATGCAGTAGTGAAATCTTGAAGTCATTAAACTTGAGTAGTATCATGTGGTAGGATGAACCAATCCCTTGTTACCATGACCCGGGACGTAGTAGTTACTTTGCTATGCTCGTGAGGCGGGTTTTGGGTATGAGTGATATTCATAAGCAAGATGTGAGAGTCAATGATGATGACAACCCCATGAACTACAATGATCAAGATGGACTTGGAAAATCACTCTTTGGGTGGAGGGCGGTTGCTGGGCACCTGGAGCACCAGTGGTGGCGGGATGCATGGAGAAGCGCCATGACATCCTGCGAAAGCTTCACCCAGCCACGAAGAGAAGGATGGATGCCCCATGACCGAAGCTTACTGTGCAGCCGCAAGCCATTATGGGCTCTGGCTGGGTTGACCCTAGTAGTGACGCTGGCTGGGCGGTACTACGAGAAGTAGAGCGAGCGGTAGGATTGGATGGGTACCGCGGTAGCCACAAGAACTCTTTGGAAGACCTGTTTCATTCGTCCGTCTTCAAACACCATGAAGTGCGAAGACTTTAAAGGAGGAATGATTCTTATGGGAAAGTCGCAACCCTCTGCAGAGTTAAAGATCTAATCGATTAGCCGTGTCCCGATTCACGGACATTTGAGCCTCTGGAACTTGGAAGTATTCGGATATCTCAACACTAAAACTAATGAATAAATTTGAGGGTTTTATGACTTAATAATTGGGAGCGAGATATTGGTTGGCGGAACCATCTCAATAACTACCAACAATTGTAGTAATTTGCAAGCAAGTCCTTTGTAGTAGGATAAAATTTGCTTTTCGCAAAATGATGAAACTTAGAGCTCCACACCAAAAATGCATATAGAGTTAGTAACTTTATTATTGTTATTCTTCATGACTTGCCGACTTATTCCAAAAGCTGACCTACATGGCTGCAACGTATTATGTTGCGAGATATATTCGATCGGGAGTGAGGCTACGCTCCGCGCTTGGCGATTGCCCTTTGAGTCGGATGGACTCGCTTATCTTGACGCTTCGCAGTGTTATTAGTTTATTTCTCATGAGTTGGCCTTGAGCGAATTTATTCCTTGTAATAAAGACTCTATATGAGAATCGTTTAATGATATTCAGGTGTGATTGAACTTTGATTACTTTATCGATGTCTTGTGAGTACCGGCATGATCTTGGGATGGTATGCAGACACGAGATTTGACCGATTTTGGGTCGGTCGCTCTGAGATGGTATCGAGCACACGCATGACCGTAGGATCGTAACCCCTAGGATCGGAAAGCCATAGCGAGACCATTTACTTTGAATCCTTTTCATTCCATAATTCTCCCTGTTCAATTCGACTCTTCTCCCTTTGCAACATTCTAGATGGCGTCGAGTTCACCCCAGTTTGCTACGGAGTTACGCCGGCCCGATGAGGCGATGCCCTTCGAAGAAAGCTGGTCCAGATGGTGAAGCAGCTGAAGATAGCTCTACCCTCGATCACCGGAAGCCCACTAATGCACTTCCAGCGGACACCGATCTCAGGATTGAAGTGCATATCCGGGGAGAACCTTTGGAGGACACACGGAGCCTATCAACTTTGAGTTCACGAGTTCAAGCTGGATCATCGGAAGGGGCGTGGCGATCTATCGAGCACTTGGACATCTCCGAGAGGAGTATCAGGGCGAGCTCGATCACTCGGACCTCGCCATGGTTTCTCGCAGGGCAAGGAATGGAGATATCATCCGTACCTTTGAGGGCGATTCCACTCTCTCGTACATCCGGGACTTGGAGTGTCTTCTCGAAGCGGAGATTCGGACTCGCCGTAACTCAAAGACACACGGAAGCTTTTGTTCCATGGCTGGGCTGGAGGAGAAGGCACGCGCAGACTTCCTTGGCCATGAGGAAGAAATCACGGACTTCATGGAGATAGTCGACGACCGAAGATGAAGCTTGCGCGATAGAGGAAAAGATGGACTTGGGAGAGGACCTTTACGAGTGGAGATGAAGCACCCTCGTGAGCAATGATCAGGATTTGAAGGAGTACCATGAAGGAAACCCCAAGAGGAGGCGCCAGCGATGAAGACTTTTAGTCGACCACCATGTTATCTTTTACTTTTTAAATCGATCAGTTAGGCGATGTTTTCCCTTGATTAGTCATGAGCTTTTGTAATCGAGTTTGAACCATGTTTGAGTGGAATGAATAAATGATTGGTGTGTTTTGTTTGTGCATTCATATGGGTAGTGTATTTCTCATAGACCATTGTTCTATTCTAAACCTCTCATCCCTCCAAAACACGGATGCCTCAGGGGCGTGACCTTTGGTTTCCGCGGAGCTCACCCAGCTGCTCCGGCAGCGAGAATGCCTTGATGCAGCTCCTTATTCAGAATCGAACAACAACGCCAACAATCCACCGCCACCGCCACCACCCTTGTGGACAACTTGACTCGATTTCGAGGTTGAATCCATGGTGTTCTCTAGTAGCTTGAGCGATTGTGGCTGATGATTGGCTCCATAAAATCGGAAGAGAGCTAGTCACCGTTGGATGCGATCTTTGAGAAGGTGCGCTTTGCAGCGCATCAACTGGATGGACCTGCAGCTTCTTGGTGGGAGAATTACACGCCACTTTTCCCATTGGTGCCATCACTTGGGATCAATTCCAGCAGGCCTTCCGCACCGCTCATGTCTCATTTGGAGCCATGAGTGCGAAGAAGCGTGAGTTCCGCAACTTGCGCCGAGGGAACCGTCTTGTGGCACGATCGTGGATGAATCAACAAGCTCGCTTCGCTATGCCCACGATGATGTGGCCACAGATGCCGCCAAGCAGGAGAAGTTCCTTGAGGACTCAATGATGAGCTGAGCATGCAGCTTATTGTGGCTACCTTCAACAACTACCGGGAGCTGGTAGACAAGGCCACCATTCTTGAAGGCAAGCAGCAGCGGATAGAAAGCATAGCGGAAGTACAGCCGGGGAAGCACAACTCGGGAGCTCGGCGAAGCCCGCTATGCACCGTACTCGGGAGGGCACACCCATCATAACCATGGAGGTCATAACCATGGAGAAATGGGAACAACCGCAGCCAGGACAACAAGTCAGGCCATGGCAATGGCAATGGCAATGGTAATGGCAATCAGCCCGTTCTGCCCGGCTCGAAGGATCTGAGCCACATCACCGCTTCAAGTGCCATAAGGCAGGGCACTCGCCACCGACTGCCGGAGGCCAAGCAGAGGAATGGAAATGGCAATGGAGGCTCGGTGAAGAAGCCAAATCCGTTCCCTCGTGCTCGGTGAACCACATCGGCGTGGAGGGCGTCTATGATCAACCGAACAACGTGGTTGGTAAGTTTTATTGAATTCACGTTCAGTTTTGGTTCTCTTTGATTACGGTGCAACGCATTCATTCATATCAAGGGTAGTTGTGGAAAAATACGGGTTGCGCACTAGAACCCTTAGAAGCCCCTTCGTGTCGGTTCAGCGAGGAGGAGAAATGATGGCGGTGTAGGCTGTCACGCAACCCTCAACATCGGGAATCATAAATTTCCGTGGACCTCATAGTGTTGGAAACCCAGACCTTGGATGTAATCCTAGGCATGGATTGGTTGTCAAAGTTTGAAGGAACATTGATCGTGTGCCCAAGTCTATTCTGCTCACCACCCCGGGCGAGAAGAGGATCAAGTATGTAGCCGAGCACAGCCGGATGAAGAATCAGTGCATTCCCTCACGGGAGTTGTTCGGGAGGAAGTGCGGTGGTGCAAGAATTTCCGATGTGTTTCGGAGGAATTACGAGAATGCCACGGACGGGGACATTGAATTTCTGATTGAGTTATTGCCGGCACAGCCCCAATATCCAAGAGAACTTATCGGATGCCACGAATGAGTTGAAAGAGATCAAGGATCAAATAAATGAGTTATTGGAGAAAGGATATATTCGTCCAAGCTCATCACCTTGGGGAGCCCAGTTCTTTTGGTAGAGAAGAAGGATGGAAGCTTGAGGATGGTTGTGGATTATCGTGCATTGAGCGAAGTAACCATCAAGAACAAGTACCCCTGCCGATGATCAATGACTTGTTTGATCAGCTTGTTGGAGCCAAGGTATTCTCTAAGATCGATCTTGATCGAGGTATCATCGATTGAAGATTCGTGAAAAGGATATACCCAAAACAGCATTCACTACGGTATGGTTTATATGAGTATACCGTCATGTCATTTGGATTGACTAATGCTCCTGCATACTTCATGAATTTGATGAACAAGGTGTTCATGGAATATTTGGACAAGTTTGTCGTGGTGTTCATCGATGATATATTGATTTTCTCCAAGAGCGAGGAAGAACATAAGGAACATTTGCGACTAGTTACGGAGAAACTTGAGAACATCGGTTGTATGCCAAGTTCAGCAAATGTGAATTTTGGTTGAAGGAAGTTGGATTCCTCGGACATGTTATTTCAGGAGAAGGAATAGCAGTTGATCCGCCAAGGTTGAATCGATCACCGATTGGCGGTCACCCACCTCGATCAAGGAGATCCATGATTTTCTCGGACTCGCAGGATATTATCGGAGGTTCATTGAGAACTTCTCGAAGATTGCCAAGCCCATGACTGAGCTGTTGAAGAAGGAAGCCAAGTATGTTTGGACCGAGGAATGTGAAGCCAGTTTTCAGGAATTAAAAAAGCGGTTGGTCACAGCCCAGTGTTGATTTTGCGGACATACACAAGGAATACCAGGTCTATTGTGGCGCTTCTCGTCAAGGACTCGGAGGAGTACTCATGCAGGAAGGAAAGTTGTAGCTTATGCCTCCGGACAGCTACGGCCTCATGAGATGAATTATACCACGCATGATTTGGAGTTAGCAGTGTAGTGCATGCACTCAAGACACAGAGACATTTCCTCATCGGAAATCGTTGTGATGTCTACACAGATCACAAGAGCTTGAAATATATCTTCACGCAGAAGAATTGAACCTCAGCGAGAGGAGATGGCTAGAGTTGATAAAGGACTATGACATGAGATTGCATTACCACCCGGTAAAGCTAATGTTGTAGCAGATGCTTTGAGCCGTAAGAGTTATGTGAATACTCTTACGGCAGGAGGATTACCCAGGAGTTAGTCGATGACCTCGAGATCTCCGGTGGAGATAGTTCAAGAGGATTTGTTGCAACTCTGGAAGTTCAGTCCACTTTGGCGAAAGGATTCGTGAAGCCGAAGCGGACAAGGAAATTGATGAGATAAAGCAAAAGATGGAGGAAGGAAAAGCTAAAGGATTCCGTAAGGATGAACATGGAACTATATGGTTTGAGGATCGTATTTATGTGCCCAATGATCCCGAGCTCGGGAAGCTAATTCTTCAGAGGCTCATGATTCACCGTACTCAATTCACCCGGCAACACCAAGATGTACCGGATTTGAAGCAAAGTTTACGGTGGACGGTATGAAGAAGGATATTGCCGAGTGCGTAGCCGTATCGATGTTTGCCAGCGTGTAAAGGCAGAACATCGAAGCCAGCAGGTTACTTCAACCTTTGCGATTCCGATTGGAAATGGGAGAAACTTGGTATGGATTTCATCACAGGATTACCGGGACCCGTTCAGGTTATGATTCTATCGGGTAGTGGTTGATCGTTTGACTAAGGTAGCTCACTTCATTCCGTGAAGACTACCTATACCAGTGCCAAGTTGGCCAAGATATACATGACCAGGATCGTATGTGCGCATGGAGTTCAAGGAAAATCGTGTCGGATAGAGGAGCAGTTTACCTCAAAGTTTTGGAAGCGATTGCATGAAACTTTGGGTGCGAGGCTGGAATTGATACAGCTTTTCATCCATGAGCAGATGGACAGACCGAGAGAGTCAATCAGATTACGGAGGACATGTTGAGAGCTTGTGTGCTAGACTATGGGTCTAGCTGGGATGATAATTTGCCATCGCGAGTTCTCATACAACAACGATTATCAATCCGGTTTGAAGATGGCCCCTTCGAAGCTCTATACGGAAGGAGGTGCGAGAACACCATTCTTTGTAGGATAGTGTTGGAGATCGATCGCTTTTCGGTTCCGATCTTATCAAGGATTCCGAAGAGAAAGTCAAGCTGATTCGAGACAGGCTCAAGATAACACAGTCGCGACAGAAGAGTTATGCCGACAGTAAGCGCAAGGAAGTGACTTACGAAGTGGGAGACCGAGCATATCTTCGTGTGTCTCCACTTCGTGGAATCAAGAGGTTTGGTGTCAAGGGAAAGTTAGCACCCCGATTCATTGGCCCCTACAAAATCCTCGAACGTCGTGGAGAGGTTGCGTACAAGTTGGAATTACCGGAAGGATTGTCCGGGGTTCATGATGTCTTCCACGTTTCTCAGCTGAAGAAGTGCCATGCCGACATGGCCGATGTTCCGTTGAGAGACATAGTGCCCCTAGAGGCCATACAGCTTGCGGTGATCGACTTACAAGGAGAAACCCGTCCGAATTCTCGAGACCGCAAGCGAGTCACCCGCAGCAAGGTCATCAAATTTTGCAAGGTCTTGTGGAGTCACCACACGAGGAAGAAGCCACACAGGAGCGAAGAAGATCTTCTTGAGACCATCCGCACCTATTTGCTAGCCAACCCGAATCTCGAGGGTGAGATTCATCTTAAAATGGTAGGTTTGTAACATCCCAAATTTCCTATTTGGAATGTTTTACAATTATAGCTAAGCATCCTATGCATCTGTTTGAATTTGAATGCCATTTGAAGCTTCAGAGAATTTTGAGTTTTGAATTTGAATTTCAAACTTTGGCATGTGGGAAACATTTCAAAAACTAAGCCTAATAAATACTTGATCAAAAGTATGAGAGGAGTAAACATGACACTCCAAAAATATCGAAGAAAACATTGCCAAAAGATTTGGATTCAAATCTGAAATTTATTTGAATTTGAAAAAATAGATTTTTATAAAGTTTGGATTTTGCCTTTGGAAAAATGTTCAAATGAAAGGAATATTCCCTGATCATTTTGGTATATATATACCCTATATAAAATATTTATAGATATTGTTTTATTTCTGTTTTAGTTTTATAAAAAAATAAAGTTTTAAAAGAAAAACCCCTCGGGCGCGGCTAGGCCACCCAGGCCCAGCCAGGCGCCATGACCCAGCCTTTGGCCCAAGCCAGTGCCCACTTGGCCCAGCAGGCCAGCCCGCCGCCGACCGGCCTCGCCCTCGCCCGAATCCCCTAGGCCTCGGCCACCCGCTCGCCTCACCTCCCTCTCTCTCTCGACCCGTGGGCCCGCCCATCTTCTTCCCTCGCCCACATAGCGCAGCTCATGGGAGATCGCGGATCCCGAAGGATCCGGGATCCCGATCCGCCTGATCGAACCCGAAGGCGCTCGAGGCCCTGGCTATAAAGCCGAGCCCTCCGCACCCCATTCCCCCCTAGCCTCGCGGAGCCCTCTCCCTCTTCCTCCTTCGACCTCGCGGAGCCAAGCTCGACCGCCGCCAAAGTCGCCGTCGCCACCCTAGTCCACCCGACCCCAACGACCCCACCAAACCCCTCCCGTGCTCCCCGCATCCTCCCAGCGACTCCTCGAGCTCACCGACGCCTTGGAAGCCCAGACGCACTCTCGCCGCCGCCCGCCGTCGCCGGACTCGATGCGTCGCCGAAACCACCCCGTCCAGATCTCAAATCGGCGGCCTCGATTAGAACCCCGAAGAATAAGTTTTATTTAGAAAACCGGCCGGTTCATTTCGGTTTATTTTTAGGTTAGGTTTATTTCTTTTAGGCCGGTTCGTTTTAGTTAACCCTAGGGCCCGTTTAGACTATTTAACGCCTAGTGCACAGTATAGGCCCATTAGGCCTTTTTCTTTTATTTTGATTTTCTGTTTTAGCAGAATAGTTTCTGTTTTCAAAAAGTGATATCTTTTATTCTGTTTATTATTTTTAGGTGATTATTTTTTTGTTGGATTGCAAATTTTATGTAGTTTCTGTAGAATATATATTTAGCTATGTTAAAAATAATTAAAATTGCTTTAATTTAGTTTTAGTCAGAATAGTAAATCTGCTATAACTTGAGTTAGAAAAATTATTTTTGCATGATTCTTTTTGTCCCAACTTTATTTTGTCATTGCCAAACCCTAGAAATTAACTTGGGTATTTTAGGATTAATAAATAATTAGTTTTAAGCAGAATCCTATTAATCCTAATTAATTAACTAGATCTGTTTTCCTAATATTTTAATTAGTAAATGAATTTATTTTTAACTTGTGATTAGTTATTCTAGGTTAGTTTCTGTCACTCTAGTAGATGAACTTTTATTTATAATTAATAAAAGTTTTAATTTTTTTTCTTAATAGAAATTGGATTAGGCCTAAAATGAGTTTTATAATAGCTTTTTAATTAATTCTTTTTGCTCCTAGTTGCTTAGTGAAACCTTTTCTGTTAAGTTAACTTAAAACCATGATTAGGTTATATTAAGGAATTTTGTTATATAAAAACTATTTTAGTTATTGTTTGGAGTAGGAAAAACTTTGAATTGGTTTCTTTGAGTTTCTCTTTTGGATTTGGTTTTGATTGTTTTGTTGTGTTATGTTACTTTTGTTATGTTGTGTTAGGTGATCCTATTACTTTGTGCTTATTGTGTTATTGTTTGTCTCGGTAGAGTTTCGAGTCTGAAGCTTGCTACTCGACTCTTTAGCTTCGAGGATCATCGGCAAGGCAAGTTTTGATCATGTTATTTCTATACCTATGTTTTTGTGCATTAGTAGTTGTCACCACCCACCATGCATGCAGTAGTGAAATCTTGAAGTCATTAAACTTGAGTAGTATCATGTGGTAGGATGAACCAATCCCTTGTTACCATGACCCGGGGCGTAGTAGTTACTTTGCTATGCTCGTAGAGCGGGTTTTGGGTATGAGTGATATTCATAAGCAAGATGTGAGAGTCAATGATGATGACAACCCCATGAACTACAATGATCAAGATGGACTTGGAAAATCACTACTAGGTGGAGGGCGGTTGGCGGGCACCTGGAGCACCAGTGGTGGCGGGATGCATGGAGAAGCGCCATGACATCCTGCGGAAAGCTTCACCCAGCCACGAAGAGAAGGATGGATGCCCCATGACCGGAAGCTTACTGTGCAGCCGCAAGCCATTATGGGCTCTGGCTGGGTTGACCCTAGTAGTGACGCTGGCTGGGCGGTACTACGAGAAGTAGACGAGCGGTAGGATTGGATGGGTCGGCGGTAGCGAGAAGAACTCTTTGGAAGACCTGTTTCATTCGTCCGTCTTCAAACACCATGAAGTGCGAAGACTTTAAAGGAGGAATGATTCTTGCGGGAAAGTCGCAACCCTCTGCGAGTTAAAGATCTAATCGATTAGCCGTGTCCCGATTCACGGACATTTGAGCCTCTGGAACTTGGAAGTATTCGGATATCTCAACACTAAAACTAATGAATAAATTTGAGGGTTTTATGACTTAATAATTGGGAGCGAGATATTGGTTGGCGGAACCATCTCAATAACTACCAACAATTGTAGTAATTTGCAAGCAAGTCCTTTGTAGTAGGATAAAATTTGCTTTTCGCAAAATGATGAAACTTAGAGCTCCACAGCCAAAATGCATATAGAGTTAGTAACTTTATTATTGTTATTCTTCATGACTTGCCGACTTATTCCAAAAGCTGACCTACATGGCTGCAACGTATTATGTTGCAGAGATATATTCGATCGGGAGTGAGGCTACGCTCCGCGCTTGGCGATTGCCCTTTGAGTCGGATGGACTCGCTTATCTTGACGCTTCGCAGTGTTATTAGTTTATTTCTCATGAGTTGGCCTTGTGCGAATTTATTCCTTGTAATAAAGACTCTATATGAGAATCGTTTAATGATATTCAGGTGTGATTGAACTTTGATTACTTTATCGATGTACTGTGAGTACCAGCATGATCTTGGGATGGTACAGACACAGAGATTTGACCGATTTTGGGTCAGGTCGCTACATGTGTTCACACCATTAGAGTTGCTTTGACTCAATTCTTAGAGTTAAGCTCCCCCTAGATGTGAGATCCCCCCTTAGAGGGATGAACTAACCTTGGGTTTTGTCGATGATGACTTCATGAAGGTGTTGAAGATGTAGATGCTCAATGTTGATGTAGATCATTTGGAGCAATCTTTTGGAGTGAGTTGCACTTTCAACTTGCCTATATGGGTTAGTCCCACAAGGAACAAACAAGAATATCCATAGACATAGAGTGATGCACACACAAGATGATGTCCATGAAAACATTAGGTTACCTTGTCCCTTGCCTTACCAACATGATGGTTTGTGACTCCTTGAACTAGTGCAAGATGTGAAAGTTGATTGCACTTGTTCTTGCCGAAATGATATGAGTGAAGAATGTTGGCGGAGTCACCCTCAAGAACCCTCTAGTTCTTCTTCTTCGGGATCCACATCATCTTGATGGGAATCCTTGGAGTTGTAGTTGTACTTGATGAAGTAGAACTTGACGTAGTCTTGGGGACCCACTTGAACGAGGCTTTAGGTGCTTCTTCAAATGCATCAATCTCTTCTTGAAGCTTATCCTTGCCTTTGTTCTTGTGGTCTTGTGGTGGAAGATCATCTTGAGCTTGTGTCCCCTTGAAGGAAGTAGGATCATACTTCTCTTGTTGAGGAACAAACTGTGTCTTGGGGTATTGATCTTCTTCCCACTCAACTCTATTGGCGTTGAACTTTCATTCAAAACCAACACCTTGATTCTTCCGGTGCCTTCCTTGCTTGCGTACAATTTCCTCGAATTGCTTACTCCCGGCAAGGCTCTTGTAAACACCTTTCTCTATAATTCCCTTCAATAAACTATTTTCTTGCTCAAGTGTAACTTGGCTAAGAGAATCATTAGTGGAATCAAGTGAACTACTAGAAGCAACAACATTGGATTTGACATTATTATTGTTACTACTAGAGGAAGTTTCTTTCTTGTACTTGTCACTAGACTTGACTTGAGGCATGTAAGTAGATAAGAGTAAACGCTTGGCAATGTAAGAAGAACTTTTCTTGCGAAGATCATCATTGATTGCCTTTAAGAACTCATGCTCTTGCTCAAGATTAAGCTCTTCAAAGCGTAACTTCTCATGAGCCCTTAAAAGTTCTCGATGATCTTCGAAGATAGTTTCATGAGCCAACTTAAGAGTGTTTAGTTCTTTAGTTAGAAGCTCAATTTTCTCCTTATCATTGTCATTCGTTTGATTAGCATGATTAATTGACGTTTCATCATAGTATTCATCACTAGAGTTGTCAACAAGTAAATCATCATCCACAAGCAAGTCATCTACATCACTATTAAAATTAACATACTCGGGATGTGTTACCTTTGGACCTTTGGCCATGAAGCATCTTCCAACACCTTCATTTGGTGATTCAAATATGTCGTAGGAGTTGGTTGACACAAGTGCTAGACCGGCAACACCTTCATCTTGAGTATATCTTGGTCGGAGTGATAGCTTCTCTCGGAGTGATTGTCGAGTCGGCCGGAAACCCATTCACCAACATGAGCTTGATGTCTTAGTTTTGTGTAGCTACTTGATGACTTGTCCTTTCTTTCCGAATCCTTACTTCTCCGTGAGGTCTTCGTTCATAACGATCATCTACTCCTCCTCTCTCTTGGTGGTGATTCTTCTCTTTTGCTCCTTCTTCTTGGAGAATCTTCTCTTCTTTTGTAGGGTGCCGTACACTCATTGGAGTAGTGTCCGGGTCTCCCACAATTGTAGCAATTGCGCTCTCGACTAGAAGATCTCTTGTCATTGTAAGACCTTGACTTGGAGCTTCTTTCTTTGCTTCTACTTTTGTAGAATTTGTTGAAGTTCTTCACCATTAAGCTCAGTTCTTCATTGAAGGTTGGTTGCTCACTTGATGATGTGGGGGCTTCACTTGAGGCTTTGTAAGCACCACTTGACTTGTTGTGAAGTTCCTCCTTATCCTTGAGTGACATCTCATGAGCAACAATCCTTCCAATGACTTCCGTTGGCTTGAGATCTTTGTAGTTTGGCATCATTTAGATCAATGTGCACACGGTATCTTACTTTCCATCCAATGCTCTTAGGATTTTCTTGATGATGAATTTGTCGGTCATCTCTTCACTCCCTAAGCCGGCAATCTCATTTGTGATAAGAGCAAGCCTAGAGTTCATTTCAGCGACACCTTCACCATCCTTCATTTTGAACTTGTCAAGCTGACTTTGGAGCACATCCAACTTGGATTCCTTGACGGACTCGGTACCTTCATGCATATCAATCAAAGTATCCCAAATTTCCTTTGCATTCTCAAGACGGCTGATTTTGTTGAATTGTTCGGGGCACAATCCGTTGAAGATGATGTCACATGCTTGAGCGTGGTATTGCAGCATCTTCAATTCTTTCGCATTAGCTTCACGGTTCGGTTCTCTCCCATCAAAGAATTCACCTTGCAAGCCAATACAAATAATTGCCCAAACGACGGGGTTATGTCCAAGAATATGCATTTTCATCTTATGCTTCGAACTAGCAAAATTAGTAACATCAAAGTAAGGACCTCTACGGTGATAATTTCCCTCGCTAGACGCCATACTCTCCTAGGTTGTGAAACCAAGGCTATGACCACCAAAAGCTATGGAAATCAAAGCAAATGGAGACCAAAGCTCTGATACCACTTGTAGGACCTTGAAGTATGTCTAGAGGGGGGGGGGGTGATTATACTACTTGACCAATAAAAACTTAACCTTTTCCCAATTTTAGAGTTTGGTAGACTTTAGCTATTTTAGGGTAAGTCAAGCAATCATCACACAATTCAAGCAAGCATGCAAAGAGTGTATAGGCAGCGGAAAATAAAGCATGCAACTTGCAAGAAAGTAAGGGGAAGGGTTTGGAGGATTCAAACGCAATTGGAGACACAGATGTTTTTGGCGTGGTTCCGATAGGTGGTGCTATTGTACATCCACGTTGATGGAGACTTCAACCCACGAAGGGTAACGCTCTTGCTTGAGTCCAAGGAGGGCTCCACCCACGAAGGGTCCACGAAGAAGCAACCTTGTCTATCCCACCATGGTAAATAAGCCCACGAAGGACTTGCCTCACTAGCGGTAGATCTTCACGAAGTAGGCGATCTCCTTGCCCTTACAAACTCCTTGGTTCAACTTCACAATCTTGTCGGAGGCTCCCAAGTGACACCTAGCCAATCTAGGAGACACCACTCTCCAAGAAGTAACAAATGGTGTGTTGATGATGAACTCCATGATCTTGTGCTTCAAATGATAGTCTCCCCAACACTCAACTCTCTCTCATAGGATTTGGATCTGGTGGAAAGAGGGTTTGAGTGGAAAGCAACTTGGGGAAGGCTAGAGATCAAGATTCATATGGTAGGAATGGAATATCTTGGCCTCAACACATGAGTAGGTGGTTCTCTCTCAGAAATGGTAAGTTGGAAGTGTAGGTTCGTTCTGATGGCTCTCTCCACGAATGAAGAGGAGGTGGAGGGGTATATATAGCCTCCACACAAAATCTAACCGTTACACACAATTTACCAAACTCGGTGGGACCGAATCGTTAAACTCGGTCGGACCGATTTAGTAAACCTAGTGACCGTTAGTGATTTTCGATGGGACTGACATACATCTCGGTGAGGCCGATTCGGTTAGGGTTAGGGCATAACGTAATCTCGGTGAGACCGATTACACAAACTCGGTGAGACCGATTTGGTAATAAGCTTTCCAGAGAGTTGGTCAGGTAAACTCGGTGGGACCGATTTGCTCTTTTCGGTGAGACCGAAATGTTACAAAAAGGAAACAGAGAGTTTACATTGCAATCTCGGTGGGACCAATCGCTCACTTTAGTTAGACCGAAATGTTACGAAGGGAAACAGAGAGATTGCAACCCCATCTCGGTGAGACCGAGATCCCTATCGGTAAGACCGATTTGCTTAGGGTTTGTGGCAGTGTCTATGACTTTTGGAATCGGTGGCGCCGGATAGAAAGAATTGAGAATCGGTGTGACCGATTTTGGCTTTAGGTTTAGTTCATTGTGGATGTGGGGAAGTAGTTGAGGGTTTTGGAGCATATCACTAAGCACATGAAGCAAGAGGCTCATTAAGCAACACCTCATCCCTTCTTGATAGTATTGGCTTTTCCTATAGACTCAATGTGATCTTGGATCACTAAAATGTAAAATGAAGAGTCTTGAGCTTCTGAGCTTGAGCCAATCCTTTGTCCTTAGTATTTTGAGGGATCCACTTTCATCATCCATGCCATGCCATTCATTGAGCTTTCCTGAAATAATAGTCTTGGAATAGCATTAGCTCAATGAGCTATATGTTGTTATGAATTTCCAAAACCACCTAGGGATAGTTGCACTTTCAGTTAGTCAAGAGTCGGCTATCGAACGCGGCGACAAAAGAAGAAGAGAACGAAGAAAAACTTACCACATGCGGCGGGTTGGCCCGAGAGTATGGCGCCTTGTGATACTGCCACTCCATGGTGTGTTTGCAGTTGGAGATATAGTTCACCATGTAAGATACCTCGTCGCGAGGCATCTCCCTGGTGCTCAGCCGGCATGGGTCGAAGCGGCCACTCATCTGGCATATCATGTGCGGCCGGCTTTGGAGGGGGAGCACCCGGCGCTCCACGAAGATGGCCACCAAGTCGGCCCCCACCAAACCCTCTGACTGGACCATCACCCGGAGCCGGGTGACGGCGGCGTTCCCTGCTAAGGTGAGCGACCGGGCTCGGAAGGAACAAGACGCCGGCCTTCCAGGCGGCGGGCCGGCTACCTAAGCCGGCAGGTTGAGGTAGTCGACTTGCGCCGCGACGTTCTTCACGGAGAAGTACGACTGCTGCCAAAGCTTCACCGACTGGATCAGCGGGATGGGCGGAAAAGGATTGTTGTCGGTCGTCCTACGCTTGGCGATGAAGGCGCCCGGCTGAGGCGGCACGCCACAGAGACAAATGCGAGCTTGACTGGAAGAACTCCCCGAGCTTCGAGGTGGGGAGGGCGCCAAGAAAACCCCGCCTGAGTGGTGAAGGCCGACAACAGCATCACCGTGTTGGGGGTGATGTGATGCGGCTGAAGATGATAGAAGTCTAAGAACGAGCGGAAGAGCCCGCTCGTCGGCAGGCCGAGGCCGCGCAGGCAGTGCGAGCGGAAGATGACCCACTCGCCCTCCTCCGGCGCCGGCGAAATCTCCGCCTCCGGCGCGAGGCCGGTCTTCACGAGGTCCTCGCTCGGCAACCGCCGCGTCCGGCAGAGCCAATCGATGTGATCTTCGTGGACGTTGGAGCCGTCCCACGAGCTCCACAGGGCCATGAGAACGGCGGAAGGAAAGAGCCGCGGCGGCGGAAAGCTCGGACACGCAGCGAAGGAACATGGCGAGCCAAGAGAACTCAGCGGAGGAGCAGGCGGTGGCGAAGTCTTGCTGCAGCAGCGGAGAGTGAGGAAGAAAGTAGAAAGGAGGCAGCGAGGCGAGCATGCGAGCCCTGCGCCTCCTCTCCCCCTACTTATAGGCTCGGCGGCGGAGCCGAGGAGGCGGCGTGGGGAGCGTGGGATTGCTTCGCCCCTCCCCCATGTTCCACGATTATGATGCCCTAAAGGCGTGCGGAAACCGATGCGGGAAGGCGTAGGCTTGGCGGGCCCCGGCCTGCGGCGACGTCCCGTCACGCGCGTGGGCTGGCAGGCTTTCCTGGCCACGCGGCACGCAAGGTAACGCGCAGTCAACGTGCAGGCCGGCTCGCGTTCCCCCCTTCTAACTACGGAGCTCCCAGAAGACGGTGCACCCGTTCAAGGTCGCTCCTAGCTGCCGGCTTCCCAGGATAGGAAGCTAATCGAGCTTCTCGTCCCTTTTTCAACCTCAGATCCCAATCAGCTTCAGGGACTACTGTCGGAGTAAATGACCACGGGTAGCCTAGTCGGCTCCCCCTGGGGCTTCTGGAAAAATTACAAACCAATCAAGCCAATCAAGACATCCAACATCCAAGACGCCGGGCCGCCTTCCCCCGGCCGGCTGTCATTCAGGCCGGCTTTCAGGGGACGGCCTGGCCCCATGACCCATAGGAGAAATGGTCGGCTACCAGAGGGCCGACTCCGCGTGGCCGGTCGCGAGAAGGCCGACTCCAAGGAGCCGGCCACCCCGCAGGCGGCCAAGGCGGCACCCTCAGAATATGCACCCACATAACGGCGATGAGACGGGGCGTGGCTACAGTGAAGTCTGCGACCCCGCATCCGGAGCTGCGTGGCTCTGATGCACCGTCACGGGTAGCCATCACCCGTCCGGCGCGGCACTATTGCCATGTTGACTATGACGTCACCCACGACAGGCTGCGTGTACTACCCGCAGGCGGCGGGTCCCCCCGGTCAGAGAGATGCCCGAAGGCGGCTCGGCCTCCCCCAGTCGGCCTGAGGCATGGCCGGCTCCCCATAGCCGGCTCGTTCCCTCTCTCGAAGGGCGCCTCATTAAGGAGACAAGGCGAAGTGAGGCTACGATGTCGCCGCCAAGGCGGCGGCACTGTAGCCATGCTTACCCCGACAAAGCCCTCGTCATCAGGATCGAGGCAACAGTAACCAGCCCCCGACAAAGCCCTCAATGGTGGGCCCAGCCTGTCGACCAGGAAGAGGGCAGCCGGCGGGGCCCACTAGTCGGCGGGCCCCAGCGGCCGGCGGAGAAGCCGGCGGAGGAAGACACTAACGGCTCGGGCCCACACCTAGCCGAATTACCATTGTACCCCCGGGGGGTAGGCCTATATAAACCCCCCCGGGCACCCATGCAAAGGGTTGGACTCTGATAGTTTTAGACACACATAGAGGGAAGAGAAGAGCTAGCCGTGCCCTTCTCCTTCCTCACCCCGAACAGCTCGAGGAGCCTCTTGTAGCTCTTGTTCATCTAGTGATCATGCGGAGACCCCGCAGAGCAGCAGTAGGGGTGTTATCTCCACGGAGGGCCCCGAAGCTGGGTAAGATTCACCGGCGTGCATGTCTTCGCCTCATCCCGTTTCCAGGCACCGGCGACGTCTTATTGGCTCCCACTATGATTAGCCACCCGTTGGCATATGTCGCACCTACCACCTGACACAAATCTAGAAAGTCTCTGTTTGCGTCGGTGTGGAGTACCACCAACATCCCCTAACTTACTCTTTTCCTTCCTATTTTCTGATATTGCCTTATGAAGTCAAAACCACAAGAAGATGAATAAAATTAGCTCTGCATAACTGGTTGATGCATGATCTGAGACGAACACTACTTTGATGTAAGGCAAGCGCAGGATAGGAGGATGGAATATATACAAAAAAGACAGCGTTTCATATTCACACGTCACGATAGAAGGATGGAATATGTATGAAAAAACAGTAAGTGGAAGGCATTTCAACAAAATTAGAAGAAATGAAAGCTAGGCACCATATGAACATGCAACCAATATCACTCTATCAGGTAAAAAGTGTCTCGTCGTAAGTGCCATTTCAAGAAATTAGAAGCAGTACAAGCTAGAAGACAATGCAAGATGCAACCTACATCACATTCCCAAGTTAAATGTGTCTTATGGGTAAGTGATCGTTGCAGGTATAAGTTGTAAGCTACATGAGATGCAATTCTACATAATCGAAGCAATACAAACTAGACATCATACGGAAAAGCACGCAACCACGTATAACAGTTCCAAGTAAGATCAAGCACTGTGATGGTGGAGTAGGGAGATGTGCTCATCATGTACACGTATGTTCTAGAAACAGGAACACGTGTCATATTCACGGGCATTATGTGTAAATGGCAGATGCAATTCAAGTTAGAAGCAATACAAGCTAGACATCATCGCAACATGCAACCACATATAATAGTGTCAAGTTAGAGCAAGCACTGTGATGGTGGAGTAGGGAGATGTGCTCATCATCTACACAGCTCGTTGACTGTCCAACCTTGGGTTGTCTTGTGAATCTTGTTGGGAGGATGGCGAAGTAGAATCTGTAGAAACCCCCTGTTTGAGTTGCTCCGAAGGACCACCATCATCCTTTGCGGACTAATTTCCTTCAGCTGTAATGATTTTGCATTGTGAAGTCAAACCGATAAGAAAAGGAATAAAATTCGCTCTTGAACTCATTCATGCATGATCTTGTGAACACTACTCGGATGAAAGGCAAACACATGATGCGAGGATGGAATATGTATGAAAAACAGGATGGTGTGACATATTCACACCTATGATGTGGTAACTAAGCGGAAGGCATTTCAACAAATTAGAAACACTGCAAGCTAGACACCATATGAAAGATGCAACCAATATCACTCTGCCAAGTTCAAACTATATGGCATTTCAACAAATTAGAAGCAGTATATGCTAGAAATCATATGCAAGACACAACCAATATCACAGTGGCGACTTAAAGGTGCCTTATCATAAGTGACTAATGCGAGATATGCAAGAATAGTAGTCTGATGTAGAAACAGGAACACATGTCATATTCACAGGCATTATGTGTAAAGTAAGCAGATGCAATTCAACAAAGTTAGAAGCAATACAAGCTAGACATCATACGCAACATGCAACCACATATAATAGTGCCAAGTTAGAGCAAGCACTGTGATGGTGGAGTAGGGAGATGTGCTCATCATCTACAGCTACCTTGATTTATCTAGCCTTGCATTGTCTTGCGAATCTTGTTGGGAGGATGGCGGAGTAGAATCTGTAGAGAACCTTCGTTTGAGTTGCTCGGAAGGACCACCATCATCCAATGCCTTGCCAATTTCCTTCAGCTTTATTGATTTTGTATTGTGAGGTCATACCGACAGAAAAAGGAATATCATTCGCTCTTAGAACTCATTCATGCATGATCTTGTGAACACTACTACGATGAAAGGCAAAGTCATGATACGAGGATGGAATATGTATGAAAAAATGGGCGACTTGACATATTCACACCTATGATGTGGTAACTAAGCGAAGGCACTTCAACAAATTAGAAACAACGCAAGACACCATATGGAAGGTGCAATCGATATCACTCTGCCAAGTTAAAAGCTGTCTCGTCATAGGTGGCGTTCATCAAACTAGAAGCAATACATGCTAGAAATCATATTCAAGGCGCAAACCAATATCACACTGCCAACTTAAAGGTGTCCCATCATAAGTGGTGATCACGGGATACACAAGAAGAGTAGTTTCATGTAAGAACATGGTGTGATAGAGCAGATATAGTATGTACCAAAAACAGGAAGCGTGTCATATTCACATGTATCATGTGTAAGCTAAGCAGATCAGTTTACACTAATTAGGAGCAATCTGAGCTAGACACCATATGCAACATGCAACCAGATATCCTGCTTTGCCAAGTTAGAGCAAGCACCTTGGATGGTGGAGTAGGGAGGCGGAGACTTGGACCATGTAATGCACTATCGGTACAAGGAGAATCGGATACGGATGCTCCGTTTACGTTCTTCTGAGAGGACCACCATCCTCGCCTTCCTTACTCTTTTCCTTCCTCTTTCTTGATTTTGCCTTGTCAAGTCAAACCCATAAGAAAAAGAATAAAATTTGCTCTTGAGAACTTATTGATGCATGATCTTGTGAACAATACTTTCATGTAAGGCAGCCGCATGATAGGAGGATGGAATATGTATGAAAAAGCAGATGGCGTGACATATTGACATGTATGATGTATAAAGTGTAAACTAAGCACAAGGTACTTGTTAGAATCGATGCAAGCTAGAAACCATATGAAAGATGAAACCAATATCACTCTGCCAAATTAAAGCGTGCCTAACAAATGTATTTGACCAAATTAGAAGCAATACATGGAAACATGCTAGAAATAATATGCAATATACAGCGAATAAAGGTGACTCATCGTAAGTGATTGATGCAGGATACGAGAGAGAGGTAGTTTCATGTAAGAACAAGGTTAACACATAGATGTATTGTGTACCAAAAATAGGAAGGCATGTCATATTCACAGGTATAGTGTGTAAACTAAGCAGATGCAATTTACCCTAATTAGAAGCATTACAAGCTAGACACCGTATGCAACATGGAACCACATATCACGCTGCGAAGTTGGAGCAAGCACCTATGATGGTGGTGTAGGGAAGTCTGTCTTGGTACACGACAACGTTCAATATCTTCATTTAGGCTTCTTTGTTTCTTGAGAATCATGTGGAGAGGATGAAATTGCATTCTTTATAAGAGTATTGCGTCTCATATTAACCCATGCGCGTGTTGTCTCATCATAAGCGATAGGCGCAGGATACACAAGAACGATGAGTTTGATGTAAGAACATGGTGTGATAGGCGGATGTAGTATGTACCAAAAGCAGGAAGGCGTGTCATATTCACATGTATAATGTGTAAGCTAAGGAGATGCAATTTAACAAATTAGGAGCATTGATGAGGGATACACAAGAAAAGTAGTTTGATGTAAGAACATGGTTAATAGAAAGGCGTAGTATGTACCAAAAACAGGAAGGCATGTCATATTCACGGTACAATGTGTTAACTAAGCGGATGCAATTTACCCTAATTAGAAGCATTACAAGGTAGACACCATATGCAACATGCAACCACATATCACACTTTGCCAAGTAAGAGCAAGCACTGCGATGGTGGTGTGGGGAATTGTGGTGATCAACAAGAGAGCTACGTTGAGTATCTTCATTTAGCCTTGCTGTTTCTTGAGAATCATGTGGGGAGGATGACACTACACTCTTTAAGCAGTAGGGCATCTCACGATAACCCACAGTGATTGTCTCATCATAAGTGATTGTGAGGGATACAAAAGAGCATTAGTTTGATGTCGAACATGGTTAATAGACATATGTAGTATGTATCAAAAACAGGAAGGCATGTCATTATCAAAGGTATAATGTGTAAAGTAAGCAGATGCAATTTAACCAAATTGGAAGAAATACAAGCTAGACACCATATGCAACATGCAACCACATTTGTGTGTGAAGTTAAAGCAAGCACACAGGATGGTTGTGTGTGGCAATTGAGATCATCAACTGCAGAGCTACGTTCTTGTCTCTAGCTGCGACCTTGCACCCATTAGAGGAAAGCGCTTAGTGCTTATCTTGAATTACTTTGGGCGACTTACATCTTTTCTTTTCTGCATTCATCAAAACTGCATCAGTCTGAAATACACATGCATAAAAAACAATAGTGTGAGTATGGGTGAAGTGTGTGCACAATTAGTGCAGTGTAAAGGTAGCGAGATAGCAGGTCGGTGAGAAATAAATGGCGGAGACATATGATAGCTCTACAACATGCATGGCACACTCAATTACTACAGGATTATATGAAAATAATAGTCATTGAAAGAAAATAGGTCAATCCATTTTTTACGCACCGTCCGATGTACAAAGAACAGGCGGATCGCCTTCATCTACCTCCGGCCGGTCGGTGTTGCGATCTTCCTCAAACGCTTGGCGACCACCGGCCCGATATTCCTCCTGCCTGCGCCCTCCCTCGACCTCACCGCTTTGCCGTGCTTGGCACCCCGGCCATCCATTCAAGCCCGCCGACCTCGGATCGGCGCAAGCAGCTCCTGCGCCCCACACCCCTATGATAGACACCGATGCACGCTTCCCGAAACAGGCGGACTAGGTGCTCAGCGCCTAAGCTAGTGCTGCTTCTTTTAATTGCGGTTTGGTGACCTGAATTGAAATCCAGGTAGACTCTTGACCTCTAGCAAAGGTGAAATAGTAAAGGAGAAACCTTGTGCATTTAGTATCACGAAGAAGATGCGATGAAGCGCTCAACTAGTTTCTTTAGTGGGATGAATACGGTGTGGCGGAGCGTAAGATTTGCGAATGAGGAAGAGGTACCTCTTTCTGCTGGCGATCTTGTGTCCTCCTTCTATTTTCCGGCGATCTTGTTGTTGCGGAAACCAAAAGTTGTGGAGGGCGGTGCAGCCTTGGGCGAACCCATGGCCAAGTTGTTGAGTGTGGTGCGGTGGCCGTCTGCCGATGGCGGGGAAGCAGATCCGAGGCGGCGAACGGCGGCATAGCGGGAACAACTCGGTGCGGTGGTCGGTTGCGATAGTGGAGCCGCAGCGGTGAGGCGCGGGGCGGCGTGGTCGGAGTGGTTACGATGCGGTGCGTCGGCGTCGGCGTCGTGGAAGCTGCTACGCCTCGGCTTCATTTGCTAAGTCCTTGAGGCGTTGCGGTTGCGGTTGCGTTAGACGGCGGCGCCGGGTACCGGCTCGGCGCGATGGAGGAGGCGGCGGTGGATTGGCGCTATGGGGTGGAGGACGGAGGAGGTTGGGGTTTCGCGGCTGGTGGAGAGGAGTTTTCGCGCCCATGGAGTATGAATGGGGAAGCGGAGGGGCGGGGAACTAAGGGAACAATGTTTGGTTTGAGACGCGCTTGTTTGAAATTTGGGAAAGTTACAAACTTTGCCCCATCTAAAATTCGGACATATTGCGGGTTGGGGTAGGACAGTCATGTCGGTGTCCCAAATGTGGCGGGATAGATTTGACCCGGCGCATGGGTGTTTAAGCGCCCACGGCGTATGAATGCTTCTTGGAGGCGATTGAGGCTGGCGTCTTGGTGAAGTTACAAACCTACGGTTTAGACCTTTGGACATCGGGCCGATAGGCTACGGGCAGTCGGGACAGTAATTTCCTACCACCAAAACATTAGTCTCGCGCAGTTTTGGGTGACGAGAGGCCTATTTGGCGCCGTTCAATATTTGGGAGCATAAACATTAACGTTTTTGGTTCTCTTGAATTGAACTTTCAGGATTTGTCAAACTTCACAAATCTTTACTCTTGAAAATCCTAAAGCTACAATTATTTTGGAATGGAGGGTACATTTTAATATACATTGTACACAGTATATATTAAAAATATGC
The DNA here is from genome assembly GCA_021605205.1 of Aegilops longissima. Classification (NCBI taxonomy): domain Eukaryota; kingdom Viridiplantae; phylum Streptophyta; class Magnoliopsida; order Poales; family Poaceae; genus Aegilops; species Aegilops longissima. Next base: position 413,641,881 of record CM038678.1, read on the forward strand.
AACTTACCTCAGTTCATGCATGGTTCCAGGTATAATCTCCTTGGTTGCAAAAAAAAAGTTAGATATGTGTATGAATATATATAGCATGTTCAAACTCACAACAAAGATTGATGCCCCCTTTTACATCTGATTTACAAATGCCAATATCTCGGGTTCAAATAGATGAATGCACTTCCTATGAATTCGAATCTTCGAAACCCCCTTTATCGGTTTATATATGAATTGCAAAAGGATCCATTGCATGTATTTCAAACCGCTCTCACTCTATGGATCGATAATATGAAATAAACACATGCACATGCTAGAATTCAATAGAGTATGGGTGTCTGATAGACCGATTTTCATCCATACAAAATTTTGCAAAATTCATGATCTCATCCAAAAATAATAATGCCATTTGTATTTTAATTTAATGCGTAGAACCGCCTTTTACACGTAGATGCACTATGCCTCGCCCCGTTCTCACAAACGCGTTATATATCTCTCTATCAAACGCATAAGTGCACACACTTTATATGCATCGACATTTCTCTTTCACACATGCTCACAATCTCTCTCAAGGTGTCGGGGTGTCTCACGCACATGCTCTCTCTGTTTCTCTCTCTCTCTCTCTCTCTCTCTCTCTCTCTCTCTCTCTCTCTCTCTTTGACTACTATGTACCACTCTTTTCACTAATCTCAGTTGGAAAACACTATTTCTCTCACATGCATATATACACATGCACGGTCTCTACTAGCCCTCTATACGCACATATATGTGCCTAAGTGTCTCCCGCACGCACATTGTCTTTAGGCCACTCTCACACACATTGCCCCCCCCCCCCCGACACACCTCTCTAATAGTAGTTGGCAGATATGATTTCATCATATCATTGGTAGGATATCCCTGGCTGATAGGCTGGATGGTATCTGAGGCAAAGTTTTACCCTAGTTTGGATCGGACCCTTGCGGATGAAGAAAGAGCCTACTCTGCATGCTGTATATTAGAGATAGGGGTGTGTACAAAGTACGTAAATACCAGGCATTGTGCGTGTGTGTATACTATCGACGAACTAGCCCCCAAGCTTGTATAACATACTAAGGGCCTAGGATTACAAATCATATATAGTCGGCTTATCACGGTGGGGATAGAGTACTCCGCGACTCTGGTAACCGTGTTGTCGCTGAGTCCTCCACATGGGTCTCCGTATAACACGTCTCGGTCCAACCTATATGTGGCGCAGGATGGAACCGACCCATGAGTCTTCATGTTGACCCACCACAACTAGAAATGATGTGCCCACCACACCACACATAATCGGCCACTAAGAAAATAAGCATATACAATAGTACAGCGGTATCTAGCTCACGATATGTCTCCATATTTTGTTGATGACACCGACCGGACTTTGCATTTGATCGTGCTCTGTATTTTGTTGCGACACTTACGGTCATTGTATTTGAAGCGAAAGCACGATATAGTCCTTTGGACTTGAATAAGCTCATCACGGTCACCACATACATTTTGTCGTGCTAACCAACATGTGGTTGGATGGTTAGAGGACAGTGGTTTCTCGAGCCCACCAAGGTTAATGTCACGGTGCTCGCATTTATCTAGTGTTAATTTCAGTATTTTCCGGCGATGTACGTTCAGTGGGAGGAGACGTTCCACTCGACTACGTGGCACCTATGGTGACTTCGTAAAATCTCAAGATCATGTAGATGAAAAAGTCAGTCGACTGACGTGTAGCCTCACCCCGCACATACACATGCATGCACGAAAGACACGCACGCATGTAGGCGTGTAACACTGACACGTACACATAACGTACACACGCACGCATGCCAGCGTGCAACACTGACACGTACACATGCACTCACGAACACACGCACACACCCATGCATGCACACTGAAACGCACCCTTGATCGCACGCAACACTTGCACGCCTGCATGCACACAGGCATGCACACAGCACACGACACAAGACACACGCTCAACCTATACGTGCATGCACCCTTTGTTAAGGACATGGATTGTTACGGGGATTAATCAATCTTATCTGTGATAAGCAGAACATTGATGTTTGCATCAGTCTTTATGAATCATAACGTATCGAAATGGCTATCAACATAGTAGGCAACTACATGAAAAGATGGCGTCACACTCAATGAACAATCATCGGTTTATGAAATGCCGCTTGACCGCCTGGCCCACCAAAGGTTCTCTGCTTATGCGCTGCTGCGTTGGGTCAGCGACATGCAGGCCATGCACCCAAAGAGCCCACATGTCAGTGGAAGAACGGCGCAGTGTTCTAGGTCAGAGTCGAGAGCGCCACTCGCGGCATGCCCGGCTGAACACGCCTCCGTGCCGCATTCAAACGCCTCCATGAAACCCGCCCGTGTGGAAGCCGAGAAACCCACTCTGGACACACGTCCAATCATGACCGGGCTGGCGTTAAACGCAACGCTGGCCGAGCTCCTCCCATCCGCCGTCTATTTAATCTCCTATTTAAACGAGGCCAAACACCGGCCAAGAATCGCACACCTCCGCCACTCCCCTATCTCCTCCACCATTTTTTCCACTCTTACAATGGCTTACGAAGAGTAGTTATTCTGCATCCAAGCCAGCTGGGTAGCCCGCCGGATACGAGCTATGCAGCTCGCAAATCCACCTCCCTCCCTCGCCCGCGGGCGGTTGCCGCCCCAAGCGGTGGCGCAGTTCAACAACTCACCGCTCGAGCCAGCTCGGCGAGGAGGCGGCGCCGAGCGTCGTTGCTGCCGTCACGCCGCCGCCTCGTACCGCGTCTCCGTTTACGTGGCGAGACTCCCATGCGGCGGCGCGCCATGCAAGCAGCGGCGAAGCGAGTCGCGGAAGCGGCAGTCGGTGGCAGCGCCTCGCGTCGCCGCCATCATCGAGAAGTAGAACATGGAGGCCGCCGCCGCTTGGGTCCCATGAAGGCCACCGCGGAGGCGACACCAGCGTACATAGCAGGTGTCTTGTCAGATGCTTTTGTTGCGAGGACCTTCGTCGACCCTGCATGGGCTCCACGGAAGAGGTCAATGTTAGGATGAACTCGAGCCGGTGCCGTCCATGGCGAACTAGTGGCCCGTGATGAACTCGAACCGGTGCCGGCCACCATCATCTTACGACACCAGCCAATGATATCAGTTGGGCAGTGGGGAAGCGAGCCGTCCTTTGCGCTGAAGCATATACCTCCGGGCCTCCCGGCAGTCCGGTGATCATGCTGCCGGACATGAGGAACACAAATCGATCGCCAGGCGACCATTTAGGCCAGGTATTATATACCTGTGCTGTCCAGAACTAGCACCGCGTAGTTCATTTGAATGTAATGAAATTCGTTATGTTTGTATGAAAATCCGGTATTTTATATGATTTCCGTCGTTGGTTATATGAAATATCAGTTTGTCTACGTTTTTGCGTGAATTTTGTCCGATTGATTGAGTTGCTGTCATAATGTGTGCGGCTACGGTTGGATGGCGTAATTTGCGGGTCGACGGTCGGTCTGCGGGCGGCTCGGGCGGCGTTGTGGGACAAAAAAACACAGCTCGTGCGAGCTCGTCTCCAACATGCGCGCTGGAGGATGCATGACAACATGAGCACCCGAGCCATTCCTCGTTCATCGGTGGCAAAGGCACGGTGGACAAAAAGGTCGTAATATTTTGGCTACCGGGCAAGATCAAACAGCCCCTCCCAATAGATTCAAATCCCTCGTTAGCGTGGAATTTTGCCATGTGTTGTTTTCATGGACTAGCAAGATGCCCGTGCATTGCGGAACATCAAGATGCATTTTTACAAACTCCGCATGCATGCAAGGGATAATTAATGTCCTCCTTTGCTAGTACCACGAGGCAAACACCATTAATATTGCATCTATTAGTGTTAGTGGCCTTGTATATCGCAAATTGTAATTTTGATAGTGGCCCTTGTATATAAAAATGGAGGAGAAATATGAGAGATAAGGTGAGGAGGGTGGGGCGTGTTGCTGTGGTGGTGGTGGTGGTGGATTGGGCGGAAGCATGGGGATGGGCGGCGCATTATGTCTAGGTTTGTATCTCTCACACACCCCGTGGGTGGGGGCGTGCTGAAGAGAAGAAAGTGCACGCAGGCGCACGTACTCCGTATCTTTCCCAACCACACCAGCGGGTACACGGTGGAGCTCATTTCTGTCTGAAAAAGGCAGCCCACGTGGTAATTTGCACGTGTCTGGTTGTCCACTTGGTGGAGGAGTATCGTCTACCACGGGTGAACAAACAAATTGCGACTTGATGCGTTATGTTAAATGAAAAAAGAGGCAAACCATGTGGGGCCTACCTTAGAGGCAAGGCTCTATACCTTTGGAGTACTTTTGATGTGTCCCGTCAACTTCATGAGCGAGGAGAAACTTGCTTAGTACCGTCTCCCCATGCAGGCGCGGTGTCTCGCAGGATGAGGTGAAGCTTACTACTCTTGTATGCCTTCGCCCGCTCCCGCCCATACACCTTGTGATGGCTCATGACCACGAGAGAAAATTTTACTTCTCCTCCGTTTACTCCTCGTCCCTACTACGTACTTTGGTTAGTACTCCCTCTATTTACTTATACAAGGCCACTATAAAAAATACATTTTGCATCTATACAAGGCCACAAATAGTAATCGAGACAAAAGTTACTACTTCCTCCTTTCTAGTTTATGGCTCAATTTCAAAATCTCTCCAATCAAGGTGAGCGGTGAGTGGTGAATTAATTTAAGTAGTTTGCACGATCGCTCGTTTTTCTCAAGAAGTTATGTTTACGAGGCATTAATTAGAACAAATGCATGAATGACCACTAAATTTCCATGAACTTGTACATGCATTGGTTAGTTTCCTCTTGACCTTTGCTTGCGTCGGGTGATCTAACGCACCTCGAAGTCCAACATGTAATGGTACTACTACTAGTATAGTAGAGTTGAGACTTATCAAGCGGAAAAGCGAATGTTTGTTAGATGAGCCCTATAAACCCTAGTGGTACATACTCCAAAAACAGATTTTTCCAAAACTAAGTCGCTCCCTTTCATGAATTCTGTAGTATACTCCTCCGTCGGCGCTCCTTTCATGAATTATGTACTTCACATCGCCGATATGTGGGACATATAGCAACGAATCGACGTGTCAAGCACCAAATAACGGTGCAGAACAACAGGGGGCGCACCCACTCGTACCGGCCCGATAGTAGTAATGAGCAATGATCGTCAAATCACAATGCCGCACCTTCCGGATGGGCGAAGCAACCATTATTTCACACTTGGTTCGACATCATCTCAAACCATGTACTAGTATTGCTTATGCCTCAAGAGGGACACGCGCATCGCCTTGGTACATCATGACACGTGGGACGCGTGACAGGCCATGCTCCCCGCCGATCGCTCGGTAAAATCACCTGATTTTACTATACTTCCTCCGTGTCGGTTTACTACATGGCATGCCGTCGTTCTTGGTTGAGAATTCAGCGGCTATATATATATATATATATATATATATATATATATATATATGTGTGTGTGTGTGTGTGTGTGTGTGTGTGTGTGTGTGTGTGTGTGTGTGTGTGTGTGTGATGAGCAGTCGCTAGCCTTTTAAAAAATGTATACTTTTATGCAGTAGTACTCCACTATCGATGGTTAAGCAGTGGAGCAAAATTGAAATTAAAAAAAGGTGGTACATATAGAGCGCTGCGTCAGCCAAATTATGCATATAGTACTATTAAAAAGCTAGTAGGTGCTTAATTGGGGTGCTAAATTCTATTAAAGAAATACTAGTGCTAGTATGTACATCTTGAAGAGTTAAAATGTGAGAAGAAACATAACATAGTTCTCTTTGGGGCTCATCACAACACACCCTCAAATTAAACTAAGCACACTGAAATTAAACTATGCAACTAATCCGGTGAACCTTTGCATTAGAAGTTTAGAACCACCATGAGCAACGACACTGCCACCTTACTGGAGTCCTCGTCCACGTCCTCGACTTCGTCCTTGTCCCTCTTCCTCTTGGTCGATACTTCTTTGCTTGAACCGCTAACTTGGCTGTTGCTCTTCATCCAGCCCTTGTAGATATTGAAACAAAGGTAGCCATCCATTGCAGCATACTGGATGTGGTCTATATCTAGTACATTCCGCTGACATGCATGACGGTGAAACGTGTATGGAGGTTTCTCCAGTTTACCATACGAAGGATGAACCATGGCTCCTGCCAGGGTCAGCATTGAAGGCTAACGAGAGGGCACCAACTGATTCTTCTGGTGGTCGAAGGGGTTGCCTACAACGAGGCCTATCCGATGTAGGACTTCTTTGTCGTTCTTAAAGTCTACAGTAATGAATTTGACTGTTTTGTCCTCAAGGAAGTTCTGAAAATCCTGGCACTCAACGTCGGCATGGCATATGTGTAGACCAAGCAAAGGTTATGTACACAAACCTGGATCACGGCGGGCTTCTTCCTCTCTTCGTCCTTTAGATCCTTCTCTCGTCCCACGACTGTGGTGTACTCAACATCTAGCCCAGCGACCCACTCATCATGTGAGTTTTAGAACATGCGTCTGAGCGAAAGGCATCCTTTCACCGTCGTGGAAATGCAGGTGTAGATGACGTCGAACTCGCCGCGGTGATGGTTCTAACCTTGTACTCACCGCCCGATCGGGAGATTTGGGACTCCATGGATTTGGGAGGAGGGTTAGGATTAGTGGAACTGCCGTAATGTGAATGGGCGGGGCGACTAGGGGCGAAACGCCGTAGTATTAAAGGGCGTCGAGGGGCGACTAAGTATGAACTGCCCGACATGCAAATGGCAGGGTAGTGGCTTTCCATTCTCCCATGATCACGGGCTTCGAGAGCCCTTGGATCTGAGATCAAGCGGTTGCATGGCGTGATTCTAGACCTATGGGTGAATATCCTATCTGGAGGTCATTACGCAAATTTTCAGCAACTTAGCATGCGACCGTTTTATCTCAGATCCAAGGGCTGCGGCAGCCGATATCATGGTCAGCGCCTACCACGACCGTCGGGTCGCTCGCATATGGAGATTTAACATGGTGCGTTAGGCTATCTGATGTTGGCATGTCATACATAGTCATCACTTAGTCACTCATACTACAACAAGGTTGGCTATAAGGTTGGGCATAAGTGTATTTTTTAACTCCTCTCTATCTCTTTCTTCGTACTCCCTCCGTCCCATAATATAAGAACGTGTCGGATTTTGTGTTCCGGCAGACCCTTGAGGTTCGAACAATGGGGTGCACGCGGAGATCTCGCCCTCTACCTACCTGCACCCCGCCGCCTCGCTAGGATCTAAACTACGAAAGGAACAACTCAAGAGACACAAGGTTTATACTAGTTCGGGCCACCATTGTGGTGTAATACCCTACTCTAGTTTGTGGTGTGGTGGATTGCCTCTTGGGCTGATGGTGATGAACAATACAAGGAAGAACAGCCTCGCGAGGGTCTGTTCTTGGCCAGGCGATGAACTGCTAGGAGGAGTTCAGTCGCTCCTCTCCTTCTCTCTCTAGATGCCTCTATCTTGTGGGTGGCTAGTCCTATTTATAGGCAAGGGCCCTGGGCCTCTTCCCAAATATTGAGCGGAAAGGCGCCAACAATTGGCCATTTGAAGGGAACATCTGGTACACTTATCGACTAAAGTTGGTCCTCGCTTTGTCAAAGGCTCTGGTGGTGGCCTTGGCTTGGGCTCCAATGACTTCATTCCTGCCGTTGGGCTGGTCTTGGTCTTGTTGCACCAAAATGGGCGCCTTTGCTTGATGCTCTCGCTGCGCTTGCTCCTTTGCACCAAAGAGGAAAGGAGGACACAGGCTGGTGGCGCCCCCTGGCGCCCTTGGTCTTCATGGCTTGCGTCATGGGCACCTCGTGAGGTACCCGCCTTGATCTCTCCGCCTCCTGCAAGCCCGGCTGATGAGGCCGTGCTGAGAAGCTCCACTGTCGTCCGCCCAGCAATATCTTGAGCTTGTGTTGATGAAGATGGGCGTGATGGGCCCCCTTTGAAACCACGCCCATGAGCCATGAGCGAGAAAGTCAGGGACCCTGTTCCCCGAACACAAGCAGTAGCCCAGACCCAAAACACGCCCGGCTTGGCCAGCGAGAGAGGCAAAGGGCAAGTCTGAGCGCCCTTGAGCCCTAACAGCCTGCTGACCTTAGGCGCCAGCGTGGCGGTTGATTGGACGCGGTACCTCGGCAACCGCATGAGTCGATAAAGAGGCGGCGTGCCTAGGCTTTGCTCCCTTGCTTCCTCTGATTCTTGCTCAGATCCCTTTCTTGCGCCTCTCCTTCCTGCCTCCGAAATCCTCGGATCCACTTGTTGCGCCCTAGTAAGGCATGGCGCCTCGCGAGACCAGGCGGAGCTTGGTACTCGCTTTGCCACTGGACTGCTTGAGCGTGTCGGGCGAGCCTTGCCGAGTGCGCCCGGATGGTGGCGGCCGAGGGCATCGGCAAGCGAAGGTGTTCAAGGCAGCTCCGCCCACCCTGAGGACCAAGGGAGCACCTTCTATCCGCTCTTTGTAAGCGCCATTGTTGCCGGTCTGATGCCTTCCTTTTCCGAGTTCTTCTTTTCTGTCCTCCGCCATTACAAGCTACAAGCTCTGCATCTCCACCCCAACTCTGTTCTCCTTCTGGCGATCTTCGCCTACTATTGTGAGGCTCACGTCGGGGTGCAGCCCTCAGTGGTGCTGCTGCGCCACTATTTCTCCCTCCGGACCACTCGTGGTTCCATCTCTGCGTGTCTGAGCTTAAATGCATCTGGTAGCTCCATCGCCATTTGAACCACAGGAAGAGGATTGAGGGCTTGAGGAGCAAGCTGGGTCTTGGTAGATGTTGGCGCATCCACCTCGGCTAATCTTGCCCACGGGCACCCACGCACTCCGGCGACTAGTCTCGAGTGGGCTCGTGGACCCATGTGAGGCGGTGTTGGAGAAGATGGACATGGTGCAGGCCGGCCAGCATGGCGGCGAAGCTGGCGGTAGCGTTCTTCTTGAGGAATCCTGGAGCACCAGCTGGCTCCGCCGTCGAGTACCCACTTCCGATGTGGAGGCCCCACCCGAGCCCATGGTCTTGGCAGCGAGACCTGGCTGCGGTTCTCCATTCTTTGGTCAGGCGATGTGGCGAGGTTGGGCGCTCCTCGCCCTTGTTCCTCTGAGGCGGCCAGGGAGCAGGTGGTGGAGTCCATGCCCGTCTTCAGCGGGGCGGGCCCGTGCTGCGGAGGTTCCCGAGGACCAGTGGGCGTGTCCTCCGCGACTCCAGCGAAGAAGAAGGAGAAGGGGAGCAGGAAGGAGGCTCGACTACAAAGGCGACCGGCGGAGAGTCGAGGCTCCCCTTCCTCTGCGCAAGTCCGTGTTCTCCGCCTCTCACCGAAACAGCAGCGGCAGCGAGGATGATAGCGAGCGAGGCGGCGGGAGCTTGCCCTCGATCGAAGAAGGATCTGACCGGGCTGATCCCCAGCAGGTGCCCGGCTCGAAGCGATCTGTGGCATATACGCTCCGAGCTCCTTGAGGCTGATCCTTGCAGCGGCTCTTGGGCTTCAAATATGGTGGAGGTTGCTCAAGCCCATGACGGCGGCGACGATGAAGTCTCGATTCCTATCTTATTTCTTCTTTTGTCGGCTGAGGCTTGGCGTCCAGTATCTCTTTGCTAGGTGGCACCCGTAAAAGCGAAGGATCTCTGAGGTTCCGTGCAGGGCAGCGCCTCTGCCCTTGAAGAAAGTGACCACAATGCGGGCCTCTCTGCCCGATCGTCCTCCACGAGGCTGGTGAGCACACTGAGGCGGGCTCAGCCCCATAACAAGCGGCTCTGAGGTGCCCTTGCACGATCTGCCACCATAGCCGTTGGGGCGCGGCAGGCTCCGCCTCGAGATCTTGTGGTCATCTGCCACCTTCTCCTCCTACCCCCATTGCTGCCTCTCAGACTCCTCCTACCGTTCTAGATCATGCTCTTTCTGTTGAACTGGACGGAGTGCGGAAGGATCTTTTGGCGCCGACCCTCGTCTAGTGGCAGGCGCTTGGGCTAGCCACAGCTGGATTAGCTCGGCCTTGATTTGGGCGGTGCTGGTCAGGGCCTCGGCGGCTGCTGACGAGGAGAAGCAGGCCGTCCTTAGGTAGCTGCTCGTGGCGCCGACTTGGGAGGTAGCCGATGTCGAGTCGCTGCAAAGTATTTGGAGAAGCGAGCTGCAGGGCCCAGGGACCAACTTCGCCAAGGAGGCCGCCATATGCCATAAGGAGGAAGGCATGGCTCGCAGTGGCGTGGCCGTCAGGATCGGGATGCCAAGCTCAAGAAGCGTCGTGAGCGCCTAGGCGTCTGGAGCAAGTTGGGGCGAGAAGGTTGAGGCTGGGCGGCAAGGCCACGGGTCCTTGCCGAGGATCGCGTGGCCTTCACGGAGATGGAGGTGAAGGCTCGCACCTTCTGAGGAGCTTTACGATGGCGGCTGGAGAGCCCGCTGGCGGCGAGAGGACAGCCCGTAAGCTGCTTCCCTTCTGGTTCGCTCTTGAAGATGTCGCCCTTGGACTTGGCCCTCTGGTGAGGCCGGCGCATGTCTTGTCTTCTGCGGTGGCGGCGGTCCTCACCCACGTCTACCTTGATCCCAGCGTCGACCTCGACGACTCTTTGGAGCCAGTGACGGCGAGCTTGCCGCTGCTTCTTGGGCCGTGAAGGTCGTGCGGAGGTTCTACTAGGAAGTTCAGGGCCTTGACACCAAGCGAGCGAGGCGCTACCAACCTGCGGCTCCACAAAAGCGAACCCGCTCAGCGCAGCTCCACCGCCGACAAGTGACTCTGTTGTGGCTCTGTTACTGCTTTTAATTCCTGCACATGTATCATGCCTCGGGGCGTTTAAACTGCATTTGGCGTTGTGACAATAGTTATGGACTGTAATATTTGCTTTTGAATTCCTTGAAATTTGCGCTTTTCCTTCCTACTTGCTTATGTTCTATGCGGCGAGCCTTGACCTTGCTCTACCTCGGCCGCCGTTAGCCCAGGAAACCAGGGCGGGACCAAGGAGTGAGGGGCTACGTGACAAGTTAGGCTCTGAGTCGCGATGCTCGAGTCCCCTTAGCGCCTGAACAACAAGTAGGGAGGTGAGATGTGGGTGGATCTACCGTTCTCGTCTGCGAGCCCGGCCCCGCATACCTCAACCGCCGTTAGCCTTCCGGAACTAAGGGTGAGGGCTCGTGACGATTAGGCTCTGAGTCGCGATGCTCGAGTCCCCTTAGCGCTAAGCGGCCTTGTACCTTAGCTCCGCTCGGGGAGGGCGTCACGACAAACCGAGCACGAGGGGCTGGCTGGGTGGCGTCGCGTCAGGCGTGACCAGGCGCAGCCCGTGCCCAGCCCCTCGCGGCACTCGAGGCGTTGCGATGAGGCGGACACTGAGCTCGGGCTCCCGAGGTTGATGAAGCCGAGGCCATCCTCGGTTATTTATCACCGGCCAGCAGACATAAGCGCTTCCGTATGTGTGCTGGGCATAGCCGCTCCTCGGCGGTGTCGTCGGCCGGTAGCGAACATGGTGCTTCCACTAGTGCGTGGGAGGGCTCCCCTCCGGGAGGAGCCCCAGGCGTGTCAGCCCATACGAGGCGTGGGTGCACGCGGTAGGGCTGACGAGGTGTATCCCAGGCACCCGTGAGCAGTAGCGGGACTCACGGGGCCCTACCTCAAAGCGGGTTCTTTGGCACTGGGCCTTATCTTGTAATGTGTTCCTGCAGATTTGGTTAGAATCTTTGGCACTCTCGTCCTCGGGTCCGGCCCTCGAGCTGGTCTCGGCCGTCATTTGGTATGCCAGGTCGCGATCACCGTGGACAAGGGCGAAGGTGAGGGTGGAGGGCGATGGGAGCCACAGTCGCGATGCTCGGTACCCCCCTTTAGCGTGCAAGCGGTCGACATGGGCCGAAGAAAGGTGCCATGGATGGCATCAAATAACAAGCATGATGGGTCGAGCATGACCGAAATAAATGCAAGAGGATACATGCCGCAGTGCGGCCCGGCGACTTGGGGATGATGGAGCCAGGCGCCCCAAACAAGATAAGCTAGGAACACAGTAAAGGGATACATGCAGCGAGGGGCGGACCCATGGCACAGGAATAGTGCAGCCACAGAGGCGCTCCGGCTGAAATGAAACTTGAAAGATGTCACTGATAGCGTTGAAGGCGAAAGGGTGTTGGTGCAGCGGACTCGGTGGGCTGCGGGAGCCGATCCTCCACGAGCCCCAGGCTCAAGGGCCTCGAGGAGGCTCGGGGGCTGGTGGCTCCTCGTGGACCATCTCCATCTCTGCCGGGGTTGCGGGCGCTGGCCTCTTGAGCCTCCAGGATGCTCCTCATGAGGCGCTGGCGCGTGGCAGCCGCGTTCGGCAAGGCGTAAGGCATGCGAACATAGTTGTGGGGTGGTCGCCTTGGCGCCCCCAGCGAGAGGCAGGCGCTCTGAGGCGGCTCGGTTGAGCCTGGTATGTCGATGCAGGCGCGCATCCCACCATCCTCGCGTGGAAGGGGAGCCCACGGTAGGTGGCGGCGGCTGCCACTCATGACTCTTGACTCCTGCAGCTCTGAATGATCTTGGCAGCGAACTCCACGAGGTTGGCCCTCCTTATCTTGCTCCTTCTTGAGAAGCGTGCTTGAAACATGCCTCCAAGTGGTGCCCAAGCGCCTTCCTCGTGACCTTAGCAAGGTCGGCGGCCCTCGAGGGCCCAGGCCCTTCTGAGGAGGCGTGGGCGCTTTCCTATCTGCGATAGAAGGAGGTTCCCCCTGGCGGTAGCGGACCACGAGGGGCCTGCCTCTGAGGGGCGGGCAGACGATGTCTTCTTCTTCTTGGGGCGGTCTCGGGAAGCCTCCTGCTCCCGCGATCCGGGTCTTCCGGTGATCTGACTGAAAGGCTCGCTCCAAGAGCCTGCTGCGTCTTTCTCTTGCGAGACACCGTGATGACTCCGCCACTTCTGGCATCTTGAGGGCGTTATGGCCGTGGAGGTTCTGACCATGAACTTAAGCCAGCTGGGTACCGAGGATGGCGTTGTATGGCGGCGAATGTGGCGGCGTCGAAGTCGATGAGCTCGGTGCTGTAGTTATCATGGCCTTGAAGGTGTGAGGCGAACCTGCCCAATCGGGACCGTGGAGCCGTCGGTGACCCAGAGAAAGGCTTGGTTGGCTGAAGCTGATTATAAAGCACTTGGAGATTGTTGAGCGTTTCGGAGGCGGGGCGTTGAGCCTGCGCCGCCATCGATGAGGTCTTGGTGACCAACCCGTTCGCGATGATTGGGGAGCAAAGCATTGGGAGGACTCGGCTGTGGCGCACCGCCAAGCTGATCCGCTGAAGCTGAGCGTGATGGCGCGCGCGACGACCACGAGGCGTGTGGCCGAGCTTCGGGGAGGACTGCATTCGCCAGCGGCGAACTGCTTGAAGATGCGTTGAGAGGCTGGGGCTTGAGCTCCGCCCGGGATCTGAAGCGATCGTGGCGGCGGCTCCTGAAGCCCCAGCCCCTCGTCGATGATGGTCTTCATTTCTCCTTGGCTGCGGCGGCGAAGGAGGAGAGCCTGCGTTGCCATGCGGGCGAGGACTTCTGGCAGCTTTGCTCTTGCATGCTGGCGCCCGGACGGGCAGAGTTCCGCCCGAGGACCCCAGCGCCTTGGAGCAGGCGCCTTCTTGAGGGAGGCAGCGGCGCCCGAACTTCGTCGCCAGCGAGAAGCGAGTGCGGTGCAGCCCAGGGGCCAGACGGCTTGAGGAGCCCCATCTGGCCGTGAGACGAGCTCGGCGGCAGTCGAGCCACTCTTCGTAGATGTCGTCGACCAAGCGGTAGCCACGAGGGCTTCGTTTGCGCGATGGCGCCTTTCGATCCTCCATGAAGTAGCGGAATGCGGGAGCGAAGAACCAGCAGGCGAGTGAGGGGGTAGCAGTCTGGCCGTCTTGCCTCACGGAGGATCTTTGGGGCGATGCTTGCTGCTCGTTCCCCGCCGGGCCGGTGGCGGCGTTGACGGCAGGCTGTAGGACCTTGAAGTATGTCTAGAGGGGGGTGATTAGACTACTTGACCAATAAAAACATAACCTTTTCCCAATTTTATAGTTTGGCATATTTTAGCTATTTTAGGACAAGTCAAGCAATCATCACACAATTCAAGCAAGCATGCAAAGAGTATATAGGCAGCGAAAAATAAAGCATGCAACTTGCAAGAATATAAGGGGAAGGGTTTGGAAGATTCAAACGCAATTGGAGACACGGAAGTTTGGTCGTGGTTCCGATAGGTGGTGCTATCGTACATCCACGTTGATGGAGACTTCAACCCACGAAGGGTAGCACTTGCTTGAGTCCACGGAGGCTCCAACCACGAAGGTTCCACGAAGAAGCAACCTTGTCTATCCCACCATGGTCGTCACCCATGAAGGACTTGCCTCACTAGCGGTAGATCTTCACAAGTAGGCGATCTCCTTGCCCTTACAAACTCCTTGGTTCAACTCCACAATCTTGTCGGAGGCTCCCAAGTGACACCTAGCCAATCTAGGAGACACCACTCTCAAGAAGTAACAAATGGTGTGTTGATGATGAACTCCTTGCTCTTGTGCTTCAAATGATAGTCTCCCCAACACTCAACTCTCTCTCATAGGATTTGGATCTGGTGGAAAGAGGGTTTGAGTGGAAAGCAACAGGGAAGGCTAGAGATCAAGATTCATATGGTAGGAATGGAATATCTTGGCCTCAACACATGAGTAGGTGGTTCTCTCTCGAAATGATAAGTTGGAAGTGTAGGTTAGATTACGATGGCTCTCTCCACGAATGAAGAGGAGGTGGAGGGTATATATAGCCTCCACAAAATCTAACCGTTACACACAATTTACCAAACTCGATGGGACGAATCATCAAACTTGGTCGGACCGATTTAGTAAACCTAGTACCGTTAGTGATTTTGGATTGGGATGACATGCATCTCGGTGAGACCGATATGGTTAGGGTTAGGGCATGGCGTAATCTCGGTGAGACCGATTACACAAACTTGGTGAGACCGATTTTGATAATTAGCTAACGGAGAGTTGGTCGGAGTAAACTTCGGTGGGACCGATTTGCTCTTTTCGGTGAGACGAAATGTTACAAAAGGAAGCAGAGAGTTTACATTGCAATCTCGGTGGGACCGATCGCTCACTTGATTAGACCGAAGCGTTATGAAAGGAAGCGAGAGATTGCAACCCCATCTCGGTGAGACCGAGATCCCTATCGATAAACCGATTTGCTTAGGGTTTGTGGCAGTGGCTATGACTTTTGGAATCGGTGGCGTCGGATAGAAAGAATCGGTGTGACCGATTTTGGCTTTAGGTTAGGTCATTTGTGGTTGTGGGAAAGTAGTTGAGGGTTTTGGAGTGTATCACTAAGCACATGAAGCAAAAGGCTCATTAAGCAACACCTCATCCCTTCTTGATAGCATTGGCTTTTCCTATAGACTCAATGTGATCTTGGATCACTAAAATGTAAAATGAAGATTCTTGAGCTTTTGAGCTTGAGCCAATCCTTTGTCCTTAGTATTTTGAGGGATCCACTTTCATCATCCATGCCATGCCATTCATTGAGCTTTCCTGAAATAATAGTCTTGGAATAGCATTAGCTCAATGAGCTATATGTTGTTATGAATTACCAAAACCACCTAGGGATAGTTGCACTTTCAATCTCCCCTTTTTGATAATTGATGACAACATATAGATCAATCTTCGACAAATGATAATAAAATATAAATAACATAAATAAGCTTTGAGAAGTATGTGATAAGCAAGAGCTCCCCTAAATTTGTGCATAGTTTTAGATTTGCTTTGGACTACAAATGCACAATGAATTAGGCTCATGGGTTACTCTTCCATGTCACATACATCTTGGTGGGCGCTCAAAATAATAAACAATGAATACATGCACTCATCACCAAGCATAGTGGTGATCACATAAGATAGATAGGATAATATCATCAAACATGCATAAGTGTAGCTTATGATCAAACACATGATCATCAATGTCTCACAAGTATAGTATCTCAACCAAAAGCAAACAAAGTTTGAAAAACCACCAAATAAAGCAAGAGAGAACAAAAGCAACACTCTCTCTCTCTCTGAAGCCTATGATCTATACATTTTCTCCCCTTTGGCAACAAGTTACCAAAAGTTCATAGAAAATGCATAGTGCTAGATCGACTCTCGGGCTTGATCTTGGTGGTGGAGTGGGATAATGCCGAGGGGAAAGCTTGAGTTGAAGTAGATGGAGCTGGAGCTGATGTGAATCTTTGGAGCTGGTGGCCTTGAGGCTGTAGCTGGTGCAGATGAACTTGCTCTTGTGTCGAGAAGCCAGCACGGTGATGACCTCTGGGCTCTAGGAACTCTGCAAATGCATCAGTTGTTGTTTGCCCTTCCTCTCTGCATGTCCTCTTGTAGTTCCTCCACTTGGTGAATCTCGATTACTTTCACATCTAAGTTATAGAACTTTTGTTCTATGATTCTCTCCAAGCTCTCCTGATTTTGAGTGAGGGTGGCCAATCCCTTATCTATCCTTAGGGTTGATGCGATCAAGTAATCAAGCTACTCCTGTTTGTTCTTCAAGAAATACTCAGATGCCTCCTCTTGAGTTGGCATCTTGGCAGCTTTCTCCCTCTTTGCCTTCTCCTTCTTCTCCTGAGCTTGAACTGATTGTGGATCATCTTCATTCATGACAACCTCATTGTCCTCAAAATCTGGATAGAGTGGAAAGTGTTCCTTATCCAACTTATATTTTCATGTGCCCATTTTTTAGTTTATCAATTCTTGAATCTAAGGTGCATATCCACAGCTCCTCTTCTGATCTGTTGCAGTCCTCTTGATTGTTTCAATGATCAGGCTCATGACTTTGAACTTCTGTGGCACATCAAACACATGCAACATGTTGATGGCATGCCCTCTGATCATGTTATGGTCACGGACTTGGGCAACAAAGTGTGCCTCGAATCCAATTTATGGTTGGCAACCACGGCAGTGAGAAAGTGAACTGATCCAAACTTGTGAGTTGCTAATGCCTTGTCTGGAATTTCCTTGTACATGTGAGCCATTGAATTGTGACCCATCTTCTTCTATGCATAAATGTCTAGGTCATCCTCATTCTCCTCTGGGGCATTTATCAGACTTGCCCATTCTTCAACGATTGGTGGTACCTTGTACCTTGGACATCAAACAATTTTTCCATCTGGGTAAAAATGTGATGTGGAGTAGAACTGCATGATAAGCTCATCATTCCAATTTGTGAGATTTTGCCCAACAAAATCTGCCACTCCATAAGAAATAAAGTTGTCTTGCACTCCAGGATAGTGCTCTTCATTCTCCTTCATGAAATTCCAGTCAACCCACCTCATGTCACAGACAATGGGCTTCTTGTCCAACAGAATGGTCTCATAAAAGTCCTGCTGTTCCTTTGTATGGAACCTGTAGTCAACAGCAGTTCTTCTCCTTGAAGCATATGGATCTTCCATCCTCCATATCCTCAGCCCTGAATCCTTCCTGATTCTCATGTCCTTAGCCATAGGATGGGCATCATTGTGGTGCAGTATCTTGGGCTTGAGCTTTCTTAGAACTTGTCCTTCTTCATCTTCCTCCTTGACATCCTCGAACCTTTGGGCCTTGTTCTTCTCAGCATTTGGAATACTCTGGTATTCCTCTTTGGTGTAGACTTGGCCTTGGGGAAGATTTGGGTGCTTCCTTGGGCTTAGATATGGCAGCCCCTGATCTAATAGCATCACCCATAAGCTTTGGTGCCTTTGGAGCTGGTGCAGCAGGTTCATCCTCTTCTTCCATAATGGAAGGCTTCCCAATAACTCTGGCCATGGTCATCTTGACCCTTTCCTTTCTTTTCTTCCCTTCAGCAGCAGGCTCTTTGGGATCAGGCTTCTCAGGCAGTTTAGTTGATTCTCTAGCCTTGGACATTGGTTGTCTTCCTGCAGGCCTTTTGATCTTCATGCCTGGCTTTGCATTCTTTGCTGAGCCATATTCGTTCTTGAGCACAACTTTCTTGGAGATAGCCTCATCTTCCTCGGCTCTATAATCTTCATCCTCTGAATCTGAAGTTCTTTTCCTCCTTTGCCTAGTTTCAGCCTTAGGCAGGTTGCTAGAATACTTCGCTCCCTTCATCCGAAGTTGAGGGACTAGTGCCCTCACTCAAGTCCATCTGCTCTTACGACACATTACGGCTGTCACTTTGATCGGACATCTTGCAAAAAGCTGATTGCTTGACCCTGTGAAGAGTTGTAGATGAGATAGAAAAGATGAGCATCATAAAATGCAGAGGTTTTGCAAAGAATGACTCAAAAGTTTAGTCTTAGTTTT
This sequence comes from Aegilops longissima, assembly GCA_021605205.1. Lineage (NCBI taxonomy): Eukaryota > Viridiplantae > Streptophyta > Magnoliopsida > Poales > Poaceae > Aegilops > Aegilops longissima. The sequence goes on from CM038678.1 coordinate 413,660,175, forward strand.
CCACGAAAGCATTTCGGATCCACCAATTTTCAAACTTGGTGATACGAAGCAGTTTTGGAACCTAAGCGATGATCTCGGTTGGACGAGTTTGATTGATTGGTACCGAGACTGCTAGGGTTTCATGAATCTTCAAATCGGTTGCACCGATTAGTAATTCTCGGTCGGACCGAGAGTCACTAGTGCAATGGCATAAGCCAAATCGGTGAGACCGAGTTTTCAACTCGGTGGGTCGAGATGGTTTGGTGAAACCTAAACCTCAAAATTTGAATCACATCTAGATTCAATATGAAAACAATGTGCCGAGGAATCAGGCGTGGATAGCACAAAGATCAAGTCCATACCCTAACTTGGCGGTGGACTTGCTATGGCGGCTGTGGCGGGGCGAAATCCGTTGTGGCGGGAAGACCGATTCGGGAGGCTGCTGGCGGCGAGAGGCGATCCGGAGACCACGATGGCGAAGCGAGCTATTCTGTGAGGCGAAGGGTTTGGAGAAATTTCAAAATTTTGCTCGTGGCTATATATAGCTCGACCTGTCGGTTTGACCAAGTGGAACAACTTCGGTGGCACGAGATGCATAAGCGTGTTCGATTCTGACAAATCGGTGAGACCGAAAAGTTCAAATCGGTTGCACGAGATTGAAAACTCAGATCAACTTGATGATCTCGGTAGGACCGAAAAGGAAGGATCGGTCGGACCGAGAATCACTAAGAGGTTTTGGAAGTTTAAGTCTATAATGAATCGGGGACTCGAGTGCTCCTCACTGAGTGGTTCAAATCTGACTTGATCAAATTTTGTGATGTAGCATGAATAGAGTTTGAGGCGAGAAAAGCATAGATAGCTAAAGAAGGTTCTTAGGCATTCTTGTCCATCCACTTGGCACAAAGAAAAGAATCCAAACAAGCAAAACAACAAGTGGATGTCCTTGAATGAGTAAAATATGCACCAACATGCTCACACAATAAAATGGCAATTGAAATATGTGGCAAAGCATGCACAACCAATTTAGCAACTATCAAACAATTGGCGATGACTAGGTCATCTATATATGAGTATATTGACTTAGGAGTCAAATGAGAACATTTGATCATAGGTCATACTCATCGTTTAAGCTCAAGTGGGGTTACCACTTTTACATAATGCATTAAAGTGTTCACACCATTAGAGTTGCTTTGACTCAATTCTTAGAGTTAAGCTCCCCCTAGATGTGAGATCCCCCCTTTGAGGGATGAACTAACCTTGGGTTTTGTCGATGATGACTTCATGTAGGTGTTGAAGATGTAGATGCTCAATGTTGATGTAGATCATTTGGAGCAATCCTTTGGAGTGAGTTGCACTTTCAATACCTACATGGGTTAGTCCCACAAGGAACAAAGAAGAATATCCATAGACATAGAGTGATGCACACACAAGATGATGTCCATGAAAACATTAGGTTACCTTGTCCCTTGCCTTACCAACATGAGGGTTTGTGACTCCATGAACTAGTGCAAGATGTGGAAGTTGATTGCACTTGTTCTTGCCAAAATGATATGAGTGAAGATTGTTGGTGGAGTCACCCTCAAGAACTCTCTAGTTCTTCTTCTACGGGATCCACATCATCCTGATGGGAATCCTTGGAGTTGTAGTTGTACTTGATGAAGTAGAACTTGATGTAGTCTTGGGGACCCATTCGAACGAGGCTTTAGGTGCTTCTTCAAATGCATCAATCTCTTCTTGAAGCTTGTCCTTGCCTTTGTTCTTGTGGTCTTGTGGTGGAAGATCATCTTGAGCTTGTGTCCCCTTGAAGGAAGTAGGATCATACTTCTCTTGCTGAGGAACAAACTTTGTCTTGGGGTATTGATCTTCTTCCCTCAACTCCATTGGCGTGAACTTTCATTCAAAACCAACACCTTGATTCTTCGGTGCCTTCCTTGCTTGCGTACAATTTCCTCGAATTGCTTACTCCGGCAAGGCTCTTGTAAACACCTTTCTCTATAATTCCCTTCAATAAACTATTTTCTTGCTCAAGTGTAACTTGGCTAAGAGAATCATTAGTGTAATCAAGAGAACTATTAGAAGCAACAACATTGGATTTGTCATTATTATTGTTACTACTAGAGGAAGTTTCTTTCTTGTACTTGTTACTAGACTTGACTTGAGGCATGTAAGTAGATAAGAGCAAACGCTTGGCATTGTAAGAAGAACTTTTCTTGCGGAGATATCATTGATTGCCTTTAAGAACTCATGCTCTTGCTCAAGATTGAGCTTTTCAAAGCGTAACTTCTCATGAGCCCTTAAAAGTTCTCGATGATCTTCGAAGATAGTTTCATGAGCCAACTTAAGAGTGTTTAGTTCTTTAGTTAGAAGCTCAATTTTCTCCTTATCATTGTCATTCGTTTGATTAGCATGATTAATTGACGTTTCATCATAGTATTCATCACTAGAGTTGTCAACAAGTAAATCATCATCACCTAGCAAGTCATCTTCATCAACATCAAAATCAACATACTCGGGATGTGTTACCTTAGGACCTTTGGCCATGAAGCATCTACCAATTCCTTCATTTGGTGATTCAAATATGTCGTAGGAGTTGGTTGACACAAGTGCTAGACCGGCAACACCTTCATCTTGAGTATATTAGGAGTCGGAGTGATAGCTTCTCTCGGAGTGATGGTGGTCGGGCGGATACCCATTCACCAACATGAGCTTGATGTCTTCGTTTTGTGTAGCTCTTTGATGACTTGTCCTTCCTTTCCGAATCCTTGCTTCTCCGTGAGGGTCTTCGTTCATAACGATCATCTTTACTCCTCCTCTCTCTTGGTGGTGATTCTTCTCTTCTTTTGTAGGGTGTCGTACACTCATTGGAGTAGTGTCAGGGTCTCCCACAATTGTAGCAATTTCGCTCTCGACTAGAAGATCTCTTGTCATTGTAAGACCTTGACTTGGAGCTTCTTTCTTTGCTTCTACTTTTGTAGAATTTGTTGAAGTTCTTCACCATTAAGCTCAATTCTTCATTGAAGGTTGGTTTCTCACTTGAAGATGTGGGGGCTTCACTTGAGGCTTTGTAAGCACCACTTGACTTGTTGTGAAGTTCCTCCTTATCCTTGAGTGACATCTCATGAGCAACAATCCTTCCAATGACTTCCGTTGGCTTGAGATCTTTGTAGTTTGGCATCATTTGGATCAATGTACTGCGGTATCATACTTTCCATCCAATGCTCTTAGGATTTTCTTGATGATGAATTTGTCGGTCATCTCTTCACTCCCTAAGCCGGCAATCTCATTTGTGATAAGATCAAGCCTAGAGTACATTTCAGCGACACCTTCACCATCCTTCATTTTGAACTTGTCAAGCTGACTTTGGAGCACATCAACTTGGATTCCTTGACGGACTCGGTACCTTCATGCATATCAATCAAAGTATCCCAAATTTCCTTTGCATTCTCAAGGCGGCTGATTTTGTTGAATTCTTGAGGCACAATCCGTTGAAGATGATGTCACATGCTTGGCGTTGTATTGTAGCATCTTCAATTCTTCCGCATTAGCTTCGGTTCGGTTCTCTCCATCGAAGAATTCACCTTGCAAGCCAATACAAATAATTTCCCAAGCGGTGAGGTTATGTCCAAGAATATGCATTTTCATCTTATGCTTCCAACTAGCAAAATTAGTACCATCAAAGTAAGGACCTCTCGGTGATAATTTCCCTCGCTAGGCGCCATACTCTCCTAGGTTGTGAAACCAAGGCTATGACCACCAAAAGCTATGGAAATCAAAGCAAATGGAGACCAAAGCTCGATACCACTTGTAGGACCTTGAAGTATGTCTAGAGGGGGTGATTAGACTACTTGACCAATAAAAACTTAACCTTTTCCCAATTTTATAGTTTGGCAGATTTTAGCTATTTTAGGACAAGTCAAGCAATCATCACACAATTCAAGCAAGCATGCAAAGAGTATATAGGAAGCGGAAAATAAAGCATGCAACTTGCAAGAATATAAGGGAAGGGTTTGGAGGATTCAAAGCGCAATTGGAACACGAATGTTTTTGTCGTGGTTCCGATAGGTGGTGCTATCGTACATCACGTTGATGGAGACTTCAACCCACGAAGGAGTAGCAGTTGCTTGAGTCCACGGAGGCTCCAACCACGAAGGGTCCACAAAGAAGCAACCTTGTCTATCCCACCATGGCCGTAGCCCATGAAGGACTTGCCTCACTAGCGGTAGATCTTCATGAAGTAGGCGATCTCCTTGCCCTTACAAACTCCTTGGTTCAACTCCACAATCTTGTCGAGGCTCCCAAGTGACACCTAGCCAATCTAGGAGACACCACTCTCCAAGAAGTAACAAATGGTGTGTTGATGATGAACTCCTTGCTCTTGTGCTTCAAATGATAGTCTCCCCAACACTCAACTCTCTCTCATAGGATTTGGATCTGGTGGAAAGAGGGTTTGAGTGGAAAGCAACAGGGAAGGCTAGAGATCAAGATTCATATGGTAGGAATGGAATATCTTGGCCTCAACACATGAGTAGGTGGTTCTCTCTCGAAATGATAAGTTGGAAGTGTAGGTTAGTTCGATGGCTCTCTCCACGAATGAAGAGGAGGTGGAGGGGTATATATAGCCTCCACACAAAATCTAACCGTTACACACAATTTACCAAACTCGGTGGGACCGAATCATCAAACTCGGTCGGACCGATTTAGTAAACCTAGTGACCGTTAGTGATTTTGGTGGGGTGACATGCATCTCGGTGAGACCGATATGGTTAGGGTTAGGGCATGGCGTAATCTCGGTGAGACCGATTACACAAACTTCGGTGAGACCGATTTTGATAATTAGCTAACGGAGAGTTGGTCGGAGTAAACTTCGGTGGGACGATTTGCTCTTTTCGGTGAGACCGAAATGTTACAAAAAGAAGCAGAGAGTTTACATTGCAATCTCGGTGGGACCGATCGCTCACCGGTTAGACTGAAGCGTTCTGAAGGAAGCAGAGAGATTGCAACCCCATCTCGGTGAGACCGAGATCCCTATCGGTAAGACCGATTTGCTTAGGGTTTGTGGTAGTGGCTATGACTTTTGGAATCGGTGGCGCCGGATAGAAAGAATCGGTGTGACCGATTTTGGCTTTAAGTTTAGGTCATTTGTGGATGTGGGAAAGTAGTTGAGGGTTTTGGAGCATATCACTAAGCACATGAAGCAAAAGGCTCATTAAGCAACACCTCATCCCTTCTTGATAGTATTGGCTTTTCCTATAGACTCAATGTGATCTTGGATCACTAAAATGTAAAATGAAGAGTCTTGAGCTTTTGAGCTTGAGCCAATCCTTTGTCCTTAGTATTTTGAGGATCCACTTTCATCATCCATGCCATGCCATTCATTGAGCTTTCCTGAAATAATAGTCTTGGAATAGCATTAGCTCAATGAGCTATATGTTGTTATGAATTACCAAAACCACCTAGGGATAGTTGCACTTTCACATGCGACGGGGAGCAGCGATGGCGCCCGCCAAGAGGAGCCGTCAAATGACCTTGAGAATCGAGGCGGCTCGGCGCTCGGTGCGAACCCAGTGCGTCGGACATGGATCTGGTGGTCGACGGAGAACAGGCGCGGAAGGCAATTCAGCACACCCCTACAGCGCGCCAAATGGCGGATTCGGGTTCAGCAGACCCTTGAGGTTCGAACCTTTGGGGTGCTGGCGGAGATATCGTCCTCTACCTACCTGCACCCCGCCGCCTCGCTAGGATCTAAACTCTGAAAGGAACAACACAAGAGACACAAGGTTTATACTAGTTCGGGCCACCATTGTGGTGTAATACCCTACTCTAGTTTGTGGTGTGGTGGATTGCCTCTTGGGCTGATGGTGATGAACAATACAAGGAAGAACAGCCTCGCGAGAGTCTGTTCTTGGTCGGGCGATGAACTGCTAGGAGGAGTTCAGTCGCTCCCCTCCTTCTCTCTCTAGATGCCTCTATCCTGTGCGTGGCTAGTCCTATTTATAGGCAAGGGCCCTGGACCTCTTCCCAAATATTGGCGGGAAGGCGCCAACAATTAGCCATTTGAAGGGAGCATCTGGTACACTTATCTGACTAAAGTTGGTCCTCACTGTCAAAGGCTCAGGTGGTGGCCTTGGCTTGGGCTCCACAATGACTTCATTCCTGCCGTTGGGCTGGTCTTGGTCTTGTTGCACGAAATGGGCGCCTTTGCTTGATGCTCTCGCTGCGCTTGCTCCCTTTGCACCAAAGAGGAAAGGAGGACCTTCTGCAGCGGTGGCGCCCCTGGCGCCCTTGGTCGTCATGGCTTGCGTCATGGGCACCTCGTGAGTACCCGCCTTGATCTCGCCTCCTCCGCGAGCCCGGCTGATGAGGCCGTGCACGAGAAGCTCCCTGTCATCCGCCCAGCAATCTCAGCCCCTCGCGAGGTCTTGAGCTGTGTTGATGAAGATGGGCCGTGATGGGCCCCCTTTGAGCCACGCCCTTGGCGAGCAAGTCTGAGGACCCCGTTCCCGAACACCGACCGAGCGTTTTTGACACTAGTATAGTGTCAAAAGCGTTCTTATAATGGGACACGAGGGAGTACTAGTATTTATTGCATTTTCCAAGGGTGGCCTCTTCCAATGAAATGGTGTTGCTAAGTTTGCTTCATTTAATTAGCTATAGACTCAAAATTGTCTTTTCACCTAGGTACAGCGCTTAGCACAGTTTCTTCCTTGGGTCACCAAACTAGTCTCTCTCTTCTTGATTAACTTGCCACATCAGATTTTATGCCTATGTGGCAAGCTTAAGCACCTGTAGGAGAAAGTAAGTACAATAGTGTGCTTTACATGGCATTTTGCATATGTGGAGGAAGAGAGGCAAGGAAAAAGTGGAGAAGTGGGCTCTCATGCAAAGCCAGCTTCTACTACTACATGGTGGAGCATTGGGAGAGGCACTGTATGGAGGTGGTCGGGGAATCGGGGAGACTCATGCGGTCGTGAGAGCATGATTAAAATGATAATGGCAAGTCAAATCACACGGGCCCCACCTGTCCAGTGATAACTTCATTGTCAAATCACACGATCCTCGTTTGCAGCAGCCTACTCCTCGTCTTCTCTTGTCTCTGTCGAACCGACTAGGCGGAACTGCCCGCCTACTACTGTTGGAAAAGCCCGCCCTCGACTTTTAAATACAACTTCTCCCTCCGTCTAGGTGAGTAAGTCATCTTATGAAAACCAAATAATCCCAAAATACTAAAGCGCGGTGCATTAACTTCTACCTCGTTTCTTGTTTCTTCACATATCAACCAATAAGAATCCGGTGATATACTTTTTGTGACATAGTAACTCATATTTAGTTAGTCAAATGGATGACCTAGAACTACGTGCAGGCCCTATAAACCGAGGCGCCTACAAATAAAAAACCGAGAGCGAGAGAGGGTAGTTCAGCACGTATCTTTTAGATCAATATAGTCGGGATTCACCAAGGACCAAAACCAAGTGGTAGGCTGCTCCTATCGTGTTGGCGAAGCAAGTCAAGCGGTCGATCCGCTTTACGAAATGGCGACACATAACGAGGACCCCTTTGGCGGACATGTGGCTCATCCACCGTCTTGTTCCACGTCGATGGACCAAATCACGATTGAACAGCGGTTGGAATTGGAGGCACCCGGTCGTAGGGCGCTGTAGTAGAAAATGGCGATGAGGTCAAATCACAAAGCCCCACCTTTCCGCATTAAGCTGGGCCAGACGAAGCAACCATCATTTCACTCTAGCGGCAAGAGCATAAAGAAAAGAAAACAATGATGTGTGCGGCAGCTACCTAGGGCACCCTAGGGTGGGGTCTCCACTGAGATCCTTTTTTAAAGCGCCTCCACTACAAATCGGCTTCTCCCTCGTCCTCTTGAAGAAAACCGATGATGAGTGCGGTGGTAGGGTTTGTAGGAGTACTACAGCGTGCGAGGCCACGTCATAAGTAAGCGAGTTTGGTCGGCGCCTTAAATATGTGTGCGCCACTTGGTTTCTGAGGAGCGAGGCAGCATTTTGGGTTGGGGACGGTGGAGATATATGCGTACAAAAATTGTCGGCGTGGGTTCGTAGAAAAGCAATGATGCATGGGCCTGCATTTTGATATACGGGGCAGCGTGAAATTTGCTACTCTACTCAAAACTAGTAAGGTACACATGTATTGAACACATGAGATTTGAAACCAAATTATGAATAAATACACACTATAGCATGTAAAGCTTTGAGTCATATATGCATGATGTAGATGTTCGTTTAGTTCTTATAGTTCATCTCATTCAAAATCAATTAGAAAAATGTTAAGATTCATGGGGTTGTGCATTGTAAATCATACAGTAAAGAACAAATAATGGCAATTCATTTAGAAAAAAATAATCAATTATGATACAGAAGATTCTATAACAAAGGAGAAGTGCTTGTGTTTTGAGGTTTGTGCATTATGCTTAAGTTCAACCATGGAGTCTTCTAAATTGTACATGTGGCAGATCTGGTGGAATGTTGATGATATCCAACGGCCCGTGGTGCTCGGATTTGCCCATCTACTGCCTTTGTCGGGTTAGCTTCATCCAGCGACCATCTTTCAAAGTTATTGGCACACTATATAGTTCTTGTGCCATAGTTGCATGTTTTGGAAAAAAAATCTACTAGTGGGTTGTACTATCTATTTAGGAATAGAAGATGTATACATGGAAGTTGTAGGGAAAGAGATGACATGGAGGATCTCAATTCCTATGAGTAGGGATTGGAAAAGAGATGTCATTTGGTTCACATCATAGGAACTTTTCTATTGAATCTAGAGATGACATGTATCTCAAGTCCTATGAGGAGGGATTAGTAAACAGGTGTAATTTGGTTCATATCATAGGAACTTTTCTATTGAATATATGCTAATGTTTATTTTCCTTTGAAATTAAGGGAGTATAGGAATCCATTCATATGAACCAAGTGGCTCTAAAGCTATAGAAATGATATCATGTTTATTTCCTTTGAAATGTAGAGTATATGAATCTATTCCTATGAACCAATTGGCTCTAAAGGGAAAAAATCCTATAAAAATCATATCATATAGAGTTCCTATGATATTCCTCGACACTAAAGGATGGTTGAAATTGCTGCGGGTGATACGATGGTCTTTCTTTGTAGACTCCTCACCCATCTTTATAGTTACCTCTCGAAGATGAATGAAATGATATATCTGAGGGTATTCTACATGTGCAATTTGGTACTGGCTTCGGTAAAAGTTTGCGAGGTTCTATTTTCAATAAAGCTATATGCCTTGCATTTGGAAGGAGGAGCATCTGGCGGTTGCTAACACTCACGTGGAAGATTTGTGTGTAGGAGTGGTTGTTACTGTTAAATGACATGGAAAAACTGACCTTTGTGGGATGCCGATCTAACGGTTCTTCTGGCGTTAAATCGGGAAAAGGCTTGTGGCGAGCGTTTGTCGGATAATGATTTACGGACACATGCATTGCATTGATATGTGCCCCTCTCTCTCACGCTACGCACCCTCACGAGTTACAACTCTCCAGAGTCCTCTCGTGAACTACTTTATGGCACCCATCGTCTATCTGCGGTGGGCGTCACGCTATATGTGCTCTTCACCCTACCCTCAGAACTTCTAAAAACAAAAGGCAGTAGCGCACATTTATTTTAGCTCACCGTCACACACTTATATTATTACTCTTGCGGCGAGCGTTCTTTGGGCATAGTATATATTGTACTCTCACGAAGAGAAGCGGTGCCGCATGCGCACTAGTTCTCTCACACCCTTTCATGGTACCGTAGGGCGCATTTTTTGAAGCCGGTACAACAAAATCACTCCATTGTATATAAGCGAGGAGCCTTAGCGCTTGCTTTACTAGGGTTCCTCTCATTCACTCTCTCATGCTCTCCGGATCTAAGCAAGACATAGGTGGCCCGCACTCTCTCTCAGCTCACGGTGGTCACAAATCGGCGGACAACCTCGGCAAGGCGGGGGTGTAGGTGCATCGTTCACTGTTGTCGTCGGCGAGGAGAGACCAACGGCTGCCAGCGTCCCGATCGGCGGCCGTGCCGTTCTCTCGAGGAAGCGCCCGGCTCGGGAGGGCCTCGACCCCTTCTTCCTCCTCTTGGTATTGTGGCCAAGATGCGGCCTCCTGACACCGTCTTTGCCACATGTCGATGACCCTCATGTATATATATTCCTTCGTAACCTGCCTTTCTCTACTGCCCTAGCTCTTCCCCTTCATGTGGATCCTTTTCTACTTCCGTCCGCTGTTCCAAAGCCACCTAGACTTCTACTATTATTAGAAGTAAAGCTAGTTCATCTGATCAACTCAAAGCATTGGTTCAAGCAGGGAAGAAAGTGGGAAAGGCTGTAGCATGAATCTAGGACTTAGTTCTAAGAGGAAGCGGTGGAAAGTAGTAATATCATCACTATTTAAATAACCATATTTACGTAAGTGCATCTAGTGCCCTTAGTGATTTTGGTGTATTGATGACTTATAGGTTAAGGGACTAATGTGTTTATGAGTGTACAGGTCTATAAGTCTATGAGGAATTTGATATTCTGAGAGAAAATCGACCCTAAAATGAAGTTCTTGTTGAAGACTTTGATATTTTGAAGACTTTGAAAGTGAAGAAATTGGTGTGACCTTGAAGACTTGGTATTCACTTGAGGAACATGAGCGTGAAGACTTTTGTTTTCATAGTTTAGTCTTTCTCTTTCTTGAGTCATAGGAAACACCGTCTTTGTTAAAGGGGTCGAGGAAATACTAAGGAAAATTTTCCATGTGATGCTCAACTCAAAATCCTACACCTACCAATCCCTTGAGTGAAGCCTTTGGAAATCTCATACGATTCAGTCAATTTCTTGATGTGAGAGCGAAGTTCTTACAGTCCTTTGAGAATTATTACGGCGAGGAGTTAAATTCGCCGGTCTTGGTGCCTACAAAGTAAGGAACATGATATACGAGGAATTTGAGAGTCAAATTTTCGACCGTTCTTTGTCTCTTGCATGACTGTCCCAAAATATCTTATCCACCTAACGGTCATATCATTGAAGGGCATTTATGTCTTATCATGTCGGGCTGCTCCCTAGGCTATAAATAGCCGCCCCTACAACCACTAGCTGGTTGGCTGCTCGAGAGAACTTGACACTTGTCATTTGAGAGCAACCCATCCTCAGGGACTTTGGCGAAAATCATCAGTGAGGAAAAACCCAAACCCAAACACCTACAAACCCAAAGTGATTGAGCATCGGTGAAGATATTGATCTGAGTGTATCCGGCGCTTGTTACCTTTGAAGGCTGTGCTTCTTCCAGACGGTTCGGCGTCATGGTCTAGAAACATCAAGAGGAATTGTGGATCGCCCAGTGACCGAGTCTGTGAAGGTTTGGAAGTCGCGAAGACTTACCACAGTGATTGGGCGAGTGCATGTGACCTTAGTTCAAGGAGAATCTGGTGAGGACTTGGTTCCACGAGCTGCGTGCTCGGCGGTGGAGTGTCGGGGTATGTGTCCTCGAGTTTAAATACTCGGCCGCTCCAACAGGCGTACAAGCGAGGCAGCAGTTGGAAATGGTCTACCAAATCATTGTCTTCACCAACCTAAATGGTTCTATTTCCTCAACTCTTCAATTTCCTCATAAGCTGTGTTGAGTGTTTGTTCATATCGTGTTTGAAGACTTTGGTGAAGACTTTCTCAATTTCCTCAGTTCAATTTCTTGATCTATTTGTCTTCATCTTGTGTTATCCTGTGTTTATGCTTTACTGTACTCTTTGATTGTCTTCATTTCATCATGATGACCATGCCGCATTCTCTTATGCTTACTTCGAGTACTTATTCGCTGCAAGTAGTTCTTCACTTAGGAATTTCCTCACGGCAAATTCCTCATTGAAGAATTCATAAAAATCGCCTATTCACGCCCCTCTAGTTGATATAGCACTTTCAATTGGTATCGAGCAAGGTACTCCCTTGTTACGTGTGATTTTAGTTTGACCACCTTGAGTTTTAGTTATATCGACCGCGGTATGAAGAAAGTGACATGCCCTATCTTTGGCGGTCATGATTATCCCAAGTGGAAGGCCATGATGAGAGCGCCTCATGGCAATGGACAGCGAGCTGTGGACCGTCCTTGAAATTGGTCTTCTTGATCTATGCAAGATGGCGAGCGAGATGATATTCATAAGTACACTCGTCTTGACATCATGGAGAAGGATATCATCTGTTCCTGCCTATCTAGAGATGAATTCAAGCGCCTTATGCATCTTTGCAATCTGAAGCTTATCGGGACCGAATCTCGGCGTCTATGAAGGTCATCGAACCCGTCATGATCCTTGGTTTGAGGACTTCAAGGAATCTCTCAAAACAATGACTTTCGAACCAGAATCATCATCTTACGCATCATGTCTCATGGCAAAGGGTGACGAGGTAACGAATGTTCCTCATCCGAGTTTAGTGACTATGAATCGATGATGATGGATCGATGATGATATTGAACCTAGTTATAACAAACTTGTTTGCATTGCCACTAAACAACAAAGCGGCCTTGGAAAAGGTTCAAAACATGCTAGATAAAAGTGATGATATGTTGGGTGAAGAAATGGATCGCACTAAGGCACTGTTGAAAATCTTGAGACTTGGTCTAGGTTTGACAACCTTCAAAGTCATCATAACACTCTCTTATCGATCATGAGAAACTTCTTATGAATTTCTTCAAAAAAGCAAGATCTTGAGAAGCTAAGAGTGAGTTAAGAAGATCTTGGAAGGATCGCGATTCATTACTTGCTCAACAAATCAGCGTTCTCGGGAAGAATTTTTCCTCCATGCTTAAAGTGCATTGAGCGTGAATCGCTAATTCTTCACTGAATGTTCAAATGCTTCAAGCTATTACAAATTCTTCACCTGCCTCTGCTATTACTAATTCCTCATCGAGGACATTGCTAGTATCCTTGACGATGCAGGGCTGAAGGAATTGTACATGACGAGGCATGTACAAAATCCTCAAAGGGCATCAGACTCTTTGTGATGTGCTTAAAAGCAAATCCTCAACAGGAACCCTAGGAAAGAGGTATTGCCTTTGAGAGGAAGCTCAATCTGATGGAACATATTGGAAGCTTTGGCGGTACCCCAAAACCTCATGGGTTGCTGCAAAGGGACCTCCGTCGATCCATCTAACTTATACGGCTTTACATGTGAATCTCCTCATTCTTACGATGAGTCATTTGACTCAACTATAAACTGTTCAAAAATCAGAATGGTGAAGTATTTGCTAGATATGTTGGCACTAAGCTGCGAGAGCAGTTCTCTTATGAAGAAAATCTGGGTTCCCAAGAAGTGCACAGAAAGTCTTGGTGAATGTCCTCATGACACCACACATGAAGAATAGGAACCCCAGATCAAACTCTTCATATGGACCAAATTCTTCATATGGATCCAAGTCCTCATCTGGACCAAATTCCTCACGTGGATCAAAGTCCTCATATGATTATCACCGTGCTAACAACTCTGTTTTGAGGGTAGAGCTAAGGGCTATGAATATGTGCATTATTCTTCAAACCAATATGTTCATAAGTCCTCGAAGAATTTCTGCTTATTCATATGCTTACCTAACCCCTCTTATGTGAAGCGAAATGGATTGGCTTCTATGCCACCATTCTCATATGGAGCTCATGAGTGATGAACTCTTGCCACCCCTTGAGATGTGGGTGGTGAAGAAAAGAACTAATTTCCTCTGCGAGGTCAGGTCTCGGGCGTGCTTTAACGTCGATGAATTTCTTTGGGGACGACAACCTTGCTGAAAGGGCCAGGCTAATCATGAAGAAATGAACTTTCATTTCACACGTCCTCATCTGCTATATCATTTCTTTGCTTGATGAAATTCATCGATGAAATTGATATCATATTCTTCATGATGAAGTATATGAGATCGTAAGTTACACTAATTCATCTGGGATGATCAACCCAAAGCCAATGAGTGGGTCCTCGATAGTGGATGTACAAATCACATATTGGTGACAAGAATCTATTGATGGATGCTCCTTGTCACCGTCACATCTGAAGCATATCATCTTTCTTGACAAAGGCAAAAGTCGGTATTGGGTCTTGGTAAGGTTGCAATCTCTAAGGACATACACATGGACAAAGTCATGCTTGTTGAGTCCTTAGGATACAACCTCATGTCGATCTCAATGCTTTGTGATCTTGATATGGTTGTTGTCTTTGGCAAATATCGTTGTGTTGTGATTATGGAAGCTGACAATTCCAAAGTCTTGAAGGCTTTAGGAGAGGAGACTTGTATATTGTTGATTTCTCTGAGGACCACAACCAGCCGTGTGTCTACTTGCAAAAGCTTGAAGGCTGGCTATGGCATCGGCGACTTAGTCGCATGAGGCATGAGGAATTTGCTGCACGCTTGCAAAGAAAAAGCATGTCATTGGCATTGAGAATGTCAAATTCCTCAAGGATCACTTGTGTGGAGCACATGCAGCTGGAAAAATGACCAAGGCCAAGCATCCGTGAAGACTATCATGACCACTACTCGTCCATTGAATTGCTTCACATGGACCTCTTTGGTCCTAATCATTACTCAGCAGTCACTAATGATGCATCTCTTTATGGCTTTGTTATTGTTGATGATTACTCTCGTTGCACATGGGTACACATTGTTGCTTACAAACATGAAGTGCAGGAAGTCTTCAAGCGATTTTCCTTGAGGCTTCAACCAACTTTGGTGTGAAGATAAGGCACATCGGGAGTGACAATGGAACTGAGTTCAAAATTCGGTCTTGATGACTATCTTGATGAACTTGGTATTACTCATGAGTTATCTGCTCCCTATACTCCTCGGCAAAATGGCGTCGTGGGCGCAAGAACAGAACTCTTGTTGAGATGGCTCGCACTATGCTTGATGAATACAAAGCGCCTCGTCGTTTTAGATTGATGCAATTGATATCGCGTGCCACATCATCAGCAGTATATCTTCACAAATTCTTCAAGAAGACGCCTATGAACTCCTCACGACAAGAAACCCAATGTGAGTTATTTCAAAGTCTTGATGCTAAATGCTGGATTAGAGATCCTCATCACAATGCTAAATTTGCGAAAGCACATGAAGGTTTATGCTTGGTTATGGAAAGGACTCGCACACCTCGAGTCTTCAACAATGTTCTTTACAAGATTGTTGAAGCTGTAGATGTCTTGATTCGATGAAACTAATGGCTGCAAAAGAGCACCTACCTTCGTGATAGATGAACCAGCACACGAGGATTCTATCAAGTTCAAAACAGCGAGGATGTCATTTCTCTTGAAGAATCTGCTGAAGAAGTAATTCTGTCTGTGAAGAACGTCGGTGAGGCACTGAAGATAATCTTTGAAGAAAATGGTCTTTGAAGAAAATCTGATCAAATTCCTCGGCGACAACCAGCTCATCCTCGCGTTGCAAAAGAAGTGCAAGTTGACAAGATCATCGATGACATTGAAGCACGGGTCCTCTCCTGCGCTCAAAAGCTTCACATTTATCTAACTTTTGTGGGCACTATTCTTTTGTCTCTATCACAGAGCCCACTAAGGTAGATGAAGCATTCTGGAGCTGAGTGGATTCAGGCCATGCAAGAAGAATTACATTAGTTCGAGCTCAACAACGTGCAGGAGGCTGGTCAAGCGTCCAGATCCTGCATAAGCATAATATCATTGGCACAAAGTGGATCTACCGCAACAAGCAAGATGAAAATGGCCTTGTGGTGAGGAACAAAGCACGACTTGTAGCTCAAGGCTACACGAGGTTGAAGGAATTGATTTGATGAAACTTTTGCACTGTTGCTAGACTTGAGGCTATTAGCATATTACTTCCTTATGCTAACCATCATAATATCACTTTATATCAAATGGAGGTGAAAAGTGCATTCCTCAATGGTAAGCTTGAGGAAGAAGTATATGTTGCTCAACCCCCAGGTTTTGAAGATCCAAAGAATCCCGACAAAGTCTTCCGACTCAACAAGGCCCTCTATGGCCTCAAACAGGCCCCCAGGCGTGGTGTGATACATTTAAGGAATTCTTCGTGAAGAATGGCTCCACACCCGGTTCACTCGACCCTACTCTCTTTACTAAATCATACGATGGTGAACTGTTTGTGTGCCAAATATATGTTGATGATATTATCTTTGGCTGTGCTCACCAACGTTATAGTGATGAATTTGCCTATATGATGAGTGAAGAATATCAAATGTCTATGATGGGAGAACTGAAATTCTTCTTAGGTCTTCAAATTCGTCAACAACACAATGGCATATTCATATCTCAGGAGAAATACCTCAAAGATGTCCTGAAGAAATTCGGCATGCAAGATTGCAAAGGCGTCAAGATTCCTATGCCCACAAATGGCCATCTATGCACTGATGAAAATGGTATTGACTTCGATCACAAGGTATACCGCTCCATGATTGGTTCTTTATTGTAGTTATGTGCATCTAGGCCAGATATAATGCTTAGTGTTTGCATGTTTGCCCGATTTCAAGCTAGACCAAAGGAATCACACAATAAGGCTGTGAAGTATATTCTTCGATATTTAGCTCACACACCAACACTAGGATTATGGTACCCCAAGGGCTTTACTTTTGATCTCATTGGATATTCGACTACGACTATCTTTGGTGATCATGTGGACATAAGTCAACATCTGGTACTTGTCATTTCCTCGGACGATCTTTGATGCATTGGTCCTCGAAGAAAGCGAACTGCGTATCACTATCTACTTGGAAGCTGAGTACATTGCTGCTGGTTCTTGATGTGCTCAGTTGCTGTGTATGAAGCAAACTCTCAAGGACTATGGCATCAACGTGAAGAATGTGCCTCTCTACTATGACAATGAGAGTGCCCTCAAGATTGCTCACAACCCAGTTCAGCACTCGAAGACAAAGCACATTCAGATTCGTCATCATTTTCTTCGTGATCATGTGTTGAAGGCGACATCTCCCTCGAGCATGTGAAGGCGAAGAACAACTAGCCGATATCTTCACAAAGCCCTTGGATGAGAAGAGATTTAGCAAGTTGCGGTGTGAGATAAATATCTTAGAATCTTCTAATGTTCTTTGAAAAGGACACATCCGACACTTATGCAAAATTGATGACTTAGATGTGCAACACATGAAGAAAGCGTTTTCTTGATCAATGAAGAACAACACTCTAAGTGTGAAGAAATTAATGAAGAATTTGATTCTCGAACCCTCGACAATTATGCGCGGTGTCTGAAATCATCATTCTTATCTGATGGGTCACGCCACCACCAAAGTTGAAAATCTTCAATTTGAGTTTTCCTCAATTTTGAAATTCTTTAGTTTTCAAATTCTTCAACTTTGCAAAATCTTCACATTTAGTTGTCTTTCTTCATTGACTATATATATATATATATATATATATATATATATATATATATATATATATATATATATATATATATATATATATATATATATATATATATGGTTTATGTCCTCTACAACATTCACTTATGGCTATTCCTTGATTGCTTTTTACGCTAAGTGAATGTGATCGGACCCTTCCCCTCTATGCTATACTCAACCCAATCTATTCACAAATTCTTCATGTCGTCCTATTTGAAACTCGTTCAAAATCTTATTTGTGTCCTTGTCATTTGAAGAAATTGCGAGCGGAACTTTTAACTTATCTTATCCAAATTTTTGGCTTTGCCGCTCAATCCATTCCGCTTCCACGATAAACTTATCTATTATACGATCTAACACAATCTCCACTTTTGATGCGTGGGTGACACATGTCAGCGAATGAGAAAGGTCGAGAACACGTTAGTCCAAAATTTTGGTGACGGTTTTCACCGTGGCTATATATATCCCCTCTCCCCTTCCTCACTTCCTTTACTCCACTCGACCGCTCTCTCTCTCTCTCTCGCTCGAGCTTCTCAAACCCTAGCGCCGCCGCTACTTCATCGTCACCGGTGAGGAAGAGCTTCATTGCCTCGACCTCATCGCCCGTCGTACTTCAGCGCCGACCGGAAATCTTCACTTCGCCGCCGCCGTAGCTGTCTTCCTCCGCCGAGTTAGGGCGTGGGAGAT
>CM038678.1:414347587-414645087 GCA_021605205.1 Aegilops longissima
GGTGCACCTATTCTTTTCTTGTATCGTACACCACCTCGTGGGGTTGTGTGAGAGAGATAGAAACCTAGAGAGATATAGTGTGTGGGTTGTTGAGAGTTTGGGGGGGGGGGTCAATCAAAAAATGTAACATATGCAATGTGTGTGAAATAGAGTCCTGGATATAGCATATATAGAGAGGGGGCGATCCATGAGAAGAGAGTGGAGGCATCATCGGCTTGAGGTGTCCATAGAATCGAAGAGAGGGATGATGATGTGTGTGTGTGTGTGTGTGTGTGTGTGCGCGCGCGCGCGCGATCGATAAAGAGTGCCATCGAAATTGTGTGTGCCCACGTCAAAGATATAGAGTGACTTGCCTACTGGAACGTGAGATGGGACATGTGCAGTTTGTCTCTATGGCATGGATACCTACCTACAGCGCTCGACTATCGGTGTGTGGTGGGGGAAGAGGGAGGCCCAATTAACTATAGAGGTACAATGGCTGGTATATGTGTGGAGGAGGAGAGAGGCCTACCTCATGTATTAAGGAGATCGATCTGCCTCATGTATTAAGGGAGATCGATCGGCATCCATGCATATGTGCAGGAGAGGAATAAGGTTGGGAGAGAGACAGAGCTAGAGTGTTTGAGGGGGTGGAAGTGGATTTGCTTCTAACAAATGGTGGGATAGGCTTGCTAGACAAACGGAGGGCACGCCCGCAATATCAATAAGAGAGGAGATGGCTGCTTGTTGTCTGTGCATGTGCGTGTGAGAGACGGGCCAGGAGGCATGCACTAATGATGAGGGGGGATGATGTGGCTGTGGTAAGCAGACGTAACTACATAGGAAGATCAATCGCCCTTTGTTAGAGAAAGGAGAGACATAACTTGTGAGGTACGTCGATCGATGGGGGGGTAGTTAAAGTCGATCTAGGTATATGTTGGGAGATCGATCGGTATACATGCATGTGTGTGTTAGAAGCAAATGAGGCACGAGGAGAAGGATAGAGAGAGGGGGATGCATGTAGGAGGTGGTACGAGAGGCATACTATATCGAGGGGGAGGAGTGTGAGCACGAGAACGATGAAAAGAGTGGTGGGAGTGAGGCATGGACGGTGACAAGAGAAGAGGGAAGCTTGTGTTTGTGCTAAGCACACCTGGCTAGAGAGGCATATCGATCGATGTGTGCCAGTAAAGAAGGAGTTGGGGCCTACACACACCATGGGTGAAAGACCTAAAGTGAAAAGACGAATTTGCTGATGGAGCTAGAGAATGCCGAGGAGGGTGAGAGGGATGCTGGCGTGTGCATGCACAAGAGAAAGTTAGCGCTAGCTACAAACATAAGAGGGTTGTGTGGGTGTAAAAGACGAATAGAGATCATATATACTTCATTATAAAAAGCGAATTCGGATATTTGAAGAATTTATCATAGTGTTTCAAACAGACGCATGTGTGAATATATATAACGGTGATACACATGGTGTGGTTATGAACATGTTATACTACATTTAATATATTTTATCTCTACTCTTATAAAAAACGGAGTTGTTGATGATGGTGTGCCTGCCATCCTGCATTATAGACCGTCCGATTTATATCTGGCGGATAGCAAGGAAACTATGATGGTTGAAGTTGGCAACAATCATGATTGTAGATTCTTATTGAAATAGAGAAATGAATTCAAATTTAGTTCGAATTGCAGTGGTAGTATAGACATTTGGAATGCACTAAAATGTTGGTATGAGTAGGTTACATGCATTATACAGCAAGCGAAAAAATTTAATCGGACATAACATGGATTCATACTCCCTCCTTCCATCTATATAGGGCGCAATGAGATTTTTAAGACCGCCTTTGACTATTGACAAGATTAATAGTACATGACATGCACAATGTGAAAATTATATCATTGAAAGAACCTTTCATGCATTTAATTTAACGGTGTGCTCTGTGTAAGTTGCATGTCATATATCATTGCTCTAATATTTGGTCAAAGTTAGCATCAAAAACGCATTAGGCCCTATATAGATGGAAGGAGGAGTAGCTTTGAATAGCATTTGTATAGTAAAACGGGCAAGACTCTCTCTTTGTGTGGTGTGAATAGTTTTATTTTTTCGTTTTCTTTTTGGTTGAGGGAAGTGTGAATTGATTTGGTACGCATAAGTACAACATTACTACACGTTAGGCTTGTCCTAAAATTCAACCCGCCTTGTTATATCCCAAAATTCAGATATCGTGCTCCCAAAACTGGCGCCATCACAACCCGCGCTTTGCTATCCCGAAATTACAACGCTGAAAAACTCCCTCCACTGCCAAATCCGGACACGCTAAATCCCCTTCTAACCTCGAGCCGAAGGGCCGCTAGTTCAAATCGGTGGGGGTACTTTTGTAACACACCCTACATTTTGGACAAGCGCGTCCCTAAGTCATGCTTCACCCCCTCCCATCACCCCCTTTTCGCCATTAGAAATCCCAGGCCGCCATAACCTCTCCGCTCCAGCCGCGAAACCCCACCCTCCTCCGTCCGCCACGTCAACGCTGCCCAGCCGGAGCCTCTTCCCCGATGACGTCGTCCACCGCAACAGCTCGACGTCCCTCGTCCACCTCCCCGGATGAGGATCCATCGTCCATCTCACCGCCCCGTTGGTTCAGCCGCCCCGTCCTCCACCCCCAAGGAGCTGCTCCGACGATCGCCTCGTCTATCGTGGCTGCTCCATCCCCACAGCGCCGCCTTAACCTACTCCACCGGAACCGCAGCATCCTCACCGACTCCTCGGACGAAGCCGAGGCCTACTCGGCACCGCCAAAGAGGTTGTACACTCATCACATTGCACCTTCTCCTTAACTCGACCTCCCGGCGCCGACGGTGCTCCATCCCGCACCCCCATGGAGCGGCTACCTTGAAGCCGGCGCCACGGGCGACATCTCCATGGCGGCTCTCCCCCAGTGCGAGGCCCATTCGGCGGCGGCGTCCATACCAGCCGGATCTGCTGCTGCTGCTCCAGCTCTCGCTTGCTTGCTCGCGCTGCTGCTGCTCCGGCTCTCGCTCGATCGCTCGCTCGCCCAGCTGCTGCTGCTCTCCCCCTCGCTCGTGCTGCTGCTCTGCTCGGATTAAGCCACACTTCAGTCGACTGAATCGACTTTTGGGTCGATCGATTTTCAGGGTTGGGGGCTCACCGGAGTTAAGGAAGAACCACCCGCAGTGGGGCCGGGGGCTCGCCGGAGAGGTACCCCACTATCTATCTTAGGGTTCAGGGTGGGGGCGGGGGGCCTAGAGGGCTGGCCGGGGCGGCGGTGGCGAGTTGTTTTGTGGCGGCGAGGCGGCGCTGGGGCCGGCTGTTCGGCCGGTGGTGGCTGGCGGAAGGGGGATGCATGTTGAAGATGAACTGCATGCCCTCCCTAAACTACATGTCAAGTGCCTCTCTTCTACCATTGCGTCCAGTTTCGACAGTAGCATTCAGATTCCACAGTAAATTTCAGTTTCGATAGTTAAGTTCAGAATCAATAGTTTTTACCTCATCTGTTGTAGTCAAGTGGTTTTTGGTGATGTTAATTTTACATCCATTTTACATCATCTATTGGAGATGCTATTAGAATCCCACTTGAGATTGACGATGTCATCCTTGTGCTGCTTTCAGCCTTGACGTCTTCGGCTCACGGAGCTGCTCCAACGATAGAACGATCCATCACAACAAAGCAAAGCCACGGACGCTGTCTACAAATTCCTCGATCTTCCTCCACAGCTCCGACAGCCACCTCGCCTCAAGCGCTTCAAATGACCAACCCAATGATGTTGAGGTCGACACGGCTACGGCAAAGAGGTTGTACACTTGTTGCATCACTTATTACTATACATTCATGTCGATCCATTAGGGCTATTTTGGTTCAACGGAAAAACGTCGATCCACTGGTTGTTACCATCACTCTAAATTTCTACATCCTCTCCTTACATAATCTCACCATATTTTTTCGTATGCATGTCAGATATTGTACACAGTCATGCTGTACTTGTAGAGAAAAAGAGAAGAGTTTTACGCGGCAATATAATGTCATGCAGACATCACTCCATGGTGGGTTCAATGGCAAACCCTCCCCACCCCTCTCCAGATTGTAATCCAGAGGAATATATCTGTTCTGAGGCGGATTCAGACGCCGCTGACCACTCCTATTTACCCCCCAAGGTGTTTTCTCTACCTTGGCATGACGATGTTAGTCATATCATGCATATGTTGCCTTGCAGTGCCTACTTTTGACATCATATATGTCATCTGCTTAGTTTAGACATGTTCTGTAATGCCACCTGTTTAGTTTCTATATAATATATGGGAATTATGCAGTCTCCTGTCTTTTAGCCAACCATAATATATGTGAAATGTGCAATGCCATCCTGTTTAACCAAGCATCATATATTTGAATGATATCTTGCCCATCCTTTTATTCATTACATTTCCATTTGTCGACAATGTTTGTACATTAAACTACTCTTCCTGTGAATCAGCCATTTGGGTGGGAGATGGAAAAATCGGAGTGAAAACAAGGCCTTCAGAGCGCATACTACACGTCAAGCAGATTTCTTGTTGGGTCCCGATAGCTCCTCATAGATGGATTCGGAGACAGATGACCAGTCCTATTCCCCCACTGATGTTTATGCCCTAACTTGGCACGGTTATACTGCTCATATCATGCATACGGTGTCTTGCATTGCATAGTTTAGACATCATATAGAAAATATTCAACACCATGTTCTTAGTTCAGACATCATATCGAATGCCCTCTGTTTAGCATATAAATCACATATGTGAATTAAATGATGCGATCCTTATTACTTAGATAACATGTAGGTGAATTATTTCATGCGATCATGTTTACTTATTCATCATATCTTTGAATTATGTTATGCTATGCTATCCAGTTTAGATAGAAATCATATATGTGAAATTATGTCATGCTATCCGTTTTAGTTAAACAATATACATGTCAACTATTCCATGCCCTCTTTTTTCCACACTATCTATTGCATCTGTCTCCCATACAATGTCTGTACATTCAACTACGTTTCCTGTTTATCAGCCATTTGAATTGGAGCGGTGATGCCATATCAGCGGACTAAAACACGGTCTTCAATAAAACAGTGCTACCTCTTGGTGGAGATAGCACCCGGTTGTACATGCACAAGAACCAGCCCTACCACACATAACCCAAACTCTCGCAGATTGTACCCCTCATCATGATGGACAGAGAACCAGCTTCACCCAATCTAACCCCAACCCCACCGATAGTAACCCAGTTCTGTTGACACAAGACCATCTCCACCACAGAGCTCCCAAACAAGAGCAGTTAGTAAGGCAGCTCCAAAGGCCCAAAGGGCCAAGATTATAACGGCGAACCCCAACTCCACCAGTTAGTACGCCTATTCCTGTGGAGGAAGCACAACCAGCTAGTCGTAGTTTAGCATCTATCGCATTTGATGTTGTTAAATCATATGTGCGTATCTTCCCGTCTTGGAAATATTATATCAAGATGAAGGAAAATGCCAGATTCAGGTGTGTTTGTCCAGAGTTATGTGTAAGTAATGTTATTCATGGCAATTACTTTGCTTCGTCCCATACATCCTACCTCCATGATGGTTATAATACAGCAAATTTTCCCATTTTTCTCTATAGAGAAGGACCGATTTGGAAACTCAGATGAGGTAACCTGTGCTAATACCTCTGCTATATTCAAGAATGCTTGGTGGCGATGTCGAAATTACTCAAGAAAACTTACTTCACCGCAAAGAAACTCATCAAATTCCCTTACGCTTCTCCCGAGACAAATTTATCGGACGATGATCGGGAACGCTTTGTTCAGATCGTCCCGAACCAAGAATGCGGTAAGGTCTATGAGCTCATTTTCTATTTTTAAGTATTATATTCTTGCGTCTTCTTGACTGCTCATGTAGAACAAGTGCCTAAACCTGAAGAACAACTATTCTAATTTAAGATTCCATTGCTATCATAGTTCAAAAAAGCGCTAGGTGTTAATTGTGCGTTTTGCCACCGCCTTGCGCTTTACTGACCAAAGCGCATGCTTATGCGCAGTTATGCACAGATTATGCGTAGTTATGCACAATGCGTTTTGCCAATGCCTAGAGCCTAGGCGCGCCTTTTTTAACTATGATTGCTTTGCTCTTGTATCACTGTATTTACTCATACAAACTTATTTTTAAATTGAAGGATCCAATCGAAACTCCAATGGCACAGCAGGTATGTTCACGCATGTTTCTTTAACAGGTTTGCTCTTATCAATAGCTCTGTTGATTTCAACTTCAATTATGTATATAGTTGAATTTCATATCATGCACATTACTAGCATCACAACAGAGCCAATAGTGTTGTTCTACATGTAGATCCGTGGAACCCATCTGGAATCTTGTTGTGCCGTGTAGTTTCCCACACTTTGTATTCTTTCACTGCTGCTTTGCCTTGAACTGATATGATTTGAACCGTGTCTCTATTTTGATTTGGCAAGACAATGCAGTGACCATAGGACATAGATATATGTTTGTTTAATGCTTTTATTATGTACTAGTACTTGGCAATAGAAGACTTGGTAGTTTAATCCTGTCCACCTTACTAATGAACTGGTTCACCAAATGAGTTTCATATACTAGTACATGCTAAACTTGTTATGTGTCCGCTTGTTTATTCTTTTAGAATGCCGATGTAATATTGGGGAAGAGTGCCTTATTAAGCAATGGTAAAGGAATTAATGCAGATAAGGTTCAGATAGTGACACATCCTTGTTGGTCTCCAACAAAGCTGATAAAACAACTAAGGAAGACTATCTTGAAGACAATGAGACAACCCCAAAGTCCTGTCTTGGTTTAGTGTCCGAAGTTCTTCGCCACTAGCGCTTGCACAAGCTATTCAAACTCACTGTCTAAATCAGTTCGGTTTCTTGAGTCTCAACTACAAGCTGAAAGACATCGATCAGCTGTGCTGCAACAAGAAGCGGAAGGACAGCGGAAGTCCCTGGAGCATTCAGATGCATACTTTCTGGTGCAACAGCAAGAATTGGAGGATTTTAGCGCCAAACAGGACAAAGCTAATCAGCTTGCTAAGCTTATTGCCAGCATGGTGGATACCCAGGATAATGTTTCTTGAGCTCTTCTGAAGTTGTTTCAGTTATGCTCTTTTTTTTCTGCCGCGTTTATTTGCACTGTTGGTTAATTTTGACGGCCAGTGTATGTAATGTGCCGCTTTATTCCCTATATTTGCACTGGTGGCGAACTTTGATGCCCAGTGGATGTAATATGTGTAATAGCGGTAATAGGCTAGCGTTAATTGCTTGCTTATTTATTTCCTTATTTTCTTGTTTAGTTGTTTGCTTGTAGTCACTGCAGTTCTTTTTCTGTTTTTTTCTAGTGGCCACAATAGCCTATTTTTGGTTACTAGGCCAAAATAATCATGGCAACACATGGACTATTGTAACCATGGGCCTCCTGCAGGCCGTATGATCCATGGGCCTTCGACCGGCCGTAGGATCCATCGGCCTTTTATATGGGCCTTAGGGTCCATGGGCCTTCTACGGGCCGTACGATCCATGGGCCTTCTACGGGCCGTACTATCCATGGGCCTCATACGGGCCCTAGGATCCATGGGCCTTCTACGGGGCGTATCATCATTTCACCAATCATGGGCCGTACTATTCATGGACCATAACGGGCCGTTAATAGGCCGTATTTGATAACTCTATGAAAACAGCCCAACGGGTTTTTTTTGACATGAAAACGACCCAACGTATTAACTGTCCGCAAACGGGCCGACTGTAACGACGGGCTGAATTTGGCCCACAAGCAGAAAATGATAGTAACAGGCCGTATGTAACCGAATGCTGCAAATGAGCCCAAGAATCAATGGGCCCTGAGAAGGCCGAAAGATAACTTGGGCTGGAAACGGCCCAATGGAATAACGGGCCGTTAATGGGTATAAAGTAATACTCTGTTCATTACGGGCCAGTTTCACCACGGGCCGTTAATGGGCCAAGAGTTACAAAGGTCCTCATATGGGCCGAAAGAAGTCATGGGCCACACATGGGCCGGAAGTTAAAACAGGTTGAATCATATTGACGGCCCGGATGACGCCACGGGCCTAATTCGGATAGGGCGAACGGGCCCGGGTTAGCGGGTCAGTAAATGGGCTATATGCGAACAGGCCGTTAACGAGCTTCAGTGGGCGGGCCGCCACCTTTGACCAAGTCAAATGGGCCGCCTTTTCACGAGAATGGGCCTCTGTTGGGCCGTGCACGGTCGCCTTATCATAGGCGCCTTCGGTCCAATGAGCGGATGACATCTGTCCCAACGGTGAGCCGACACGTGTTTCCTCCAGCCAATGATGATTTTACACGTGGAAAATCCCCATTGGTCGGGGCTGTTAATGGGTTATCGGATCCAAAACCCGACCCGATAGCTTAACGGCGTTCCGTTACGGTGGATGCCACGTGTCGGTCACCCTTGACGAAAGCACTTCTGTGACGCGCGATTTATCATCATGGAAGTGGACACTTCCGTGATGATAATGTCGGTAATGTCATGGAACACTTCTACGATAGCACATGTATGGCTATCTTGATTCTGTCATAAATTTGTCATGGATGTACATGCATGACAAAAAACGCGACCTACTGTGACAAACACGTATCATCACGGAAGTGTATTTTTTTTTGTAGTGACTAGCACCCAAATCACACAAAGCATAGCATTCATGATCTTTAATTTTAATTTTAATAGTAGGTTACCACTCATCATAGAGTTTTCTAGGGATAGAAACTTCCAACTCAAGTTTTTCTTCATAAGATTGCATCAAAGCATCAACGATATGTTCAGTAAAAGCTTTATTTTGACTATAAGCATGAGAAGAATTTAGCACGGATTGCAACAAGGAAATACAGTCTATCAAAGAGCAATTATCATAATTAAATTCCTTGAAATCCAAAATAGTGGGTTCATTAATATGTAAAGTTTTGATCTCTTCAATCCCACTTTTACCAATTTTCACATTAAGATCTAAAAACTCCGAATTTTTGGAACGCCTTCTAGGTAAAGTTGGATCATATTCAGTCCCATCATTATCAAGATTCATATTGCAAAACAAAGATTTAATAGGGGACACATCAACAACTTTTAGATCTTTATTTTCATAAAAACTAGAAGAACACGCTTTCATAAAGCAATCTTTCTTAGCACGCATCCTAGCGGTTCTTTCTTTGCACTCATCAATGGAAATTCTCATGGCTTTGAGAGACTCATTGATATCATGCTTAGGTGGAATAGATCTAAGTTTCAAAGAATCAACATCAAGAGAAATTCTATCAACGTTCCTAGCCAATTCATCAACTTTAAGCAATTTTTCTTCGAGCAAAGTTTTGGAATTCTTTTGTGAATTCATAAAATCCTTAACAATAGTATCAAATTCAGAGGGCATATTATTAAAGTTTCCATAAGAATTGTTGTAGGAGTTACCATAATTATTAGAGGAATTACTAGGATAAGGCCTAGGATTAAAGTTTCCTCTATACGCGTTGTTACCAAAATTATTCCTACCAACAAAATTCACATCCATTGATTCATTATTATTCTCAATCAAAGTAGACAAAGGCATATAATTAGGATCATAAGAAACACTCTTAGTAGCAAATAATTTCATAAGTTCATCCATCTTTCCACTCAAAACATTAATTTCTTCTATCGCATGCACCTTTTTACTAGTAGATCTTTCAGTGTGCCATTGAGAATAATTAACCATAATATTATCTAGTAGTTTAGTAGCTTCTCCTAAAGTGATTTCCATAAAAGTGCCTCCCGCGGCTGAATCTAAAAGATTTCTAGAAGCAAAATTCAATCTGGCATAAATTTTTTGTATAATCATCCACAAATTCAAACCATGTGTAGGGCAATTACGTATCATTAATTTCATCCTCTCCCAAGCTGGCAATAGCTTCAATGGCACAAATTTATGATACGTGTTTGTCATTAATTACGTACATCCATGTACATCCATGACAAATTTATGACAGATCAAGATAGTCATACCTGTGTTGTCGTAGAAGTGTTCCATGACATTACCAAAATTATCATCACGGAAGTGTCCACTTCCATGACGATAAATCGCGCGTCACAGAAGTGCTTCCGTCAAGGGTGACCGACACGTGGCATCCACCGTAACGGAATGCCGTTAAGCTATCGGGTCGGGTTTTGGATCCGATAACCCGTTAACAGCCCCGACCAATGGGGATTTTCCACGTAAAATCATCATTGGCTGGAGGAGACACGATGTCGGTCGCGTTGGACGGTGTCACTCATCCAATGGGCGAGACGCGCCTATGATATGTTGACACGTGGACCGGCCCATCAAGTTTAAATGGGCCGGCCCAACTGAAAGCCCACAAGATTTTACGGACCATAATGGGCCGGCCCAGCTAAAGGCGCACGAGATTTTGCGGACCATAATGGGCTGGCCCAGCTAAAGGCCCACAAGATTTTGCGGGCCATAATTGGTCGGCCCAGGTAAAGGAACACAAGATTTTTGTGTGACAAGATTTTGAGGACCCTAGTAGGCCGGCCCATTAACTGGCTGCCATGTTTTGGGCCAAATGCCGGCCCATATTTAATCCGGTCCATTAATGGCCTGCCACGCTCTGGGCCTAATAGTGGCCCATATGAGATCTGGCCTATTAAGAGCCTGCCACGTTCTAGGCCAAATTACGGACCAGATCAGGTCCGGCCCTTTAAGAGGTTTTGGGCTCAATTATGGCCCATATCAGATTCGGCCCGTCAACTGGACACTATGCTTTTGGGCCCACTTGCTAAAGGCCCACTTAGTAATTTGGCCTGATATTAGTTTTGGCCTCTTAAGGGCCCGTTTAACATTTTGGCCCTATATTAATTTCGGCCTGTTAAAAGCCCGTCATATAGTTGGGCCTAACTACGGCCGAGTTTGCATCCGGCCTGCTCGCAGCCGATATCTGATTGGGCCAAACAAGGACCGAGACAATTTTGGCATGTTAAAAGCCCGTGATTTGATTCGCACAATCATGGATCGGGCTTCATTTCGGGTTACTGCCGGCCCGTGAGCTGTTTGGCACGTTTCAGGCCCAACCTACATCGTGATTGCATGACGGCCCGATTATGTACCATAATTTTACGGTTTGGCCGGTTTACTGCGAAGACAGGATATATATACAGTAAAATAACTGCAGCATCGTGAATAAGAAAAAAAACTAGACTATACAATAAAGAAATTACGGCATATTACATCCACTAGGCATCAAAGTTCGCCACTATGATAATAAAGCACAAGCAGACAAATAGATTACATACACTGGGCATCAAAGATCGCCACCAATTGCAAATAAACACGCCGACAAAATAATATACAAAATCGACATCACTTCAATAGAGTTCAAGAAAGGTTAGCCCTCTTTGGGAGCTGCAGCATAAACAATGAGCAAGATGATGAGATCGCTTGTTCAACACTTATATCTTCCTCACTCAAAGATAAACAAGCGAGACGGATGACAAGTTTTGCACATAAAAGTATCAAGTCTTGACAATTCATCACATTTCTTACTAACGAATAAAGTGACACAGTTTAAAATTGCATTAACACAATATGGTATTGTTCAGGTCAAGACATGGCAGGAAATGACATTGTGAAGGAGTTGGCAGCTTCACTACACCACTGGATTACAGATCAAGAACTCATAAGTATCAATGGTTAGTGTGCTATCAATTTATACCATTTCAGATTGGCAAATAAAGAGACGGTTTAAATAATAGTAGAATGATATGACATTGTTCATAGTTAAGACATTGCAGAATATGACATTGTGTTTGTAGTGGGTAGGTTCACCACACCACTTTGGATTATGGATGAAGAATGAAGCATACATGCGAAGGCAAAAGAAGATCACTTGCTCAGATAGTTTAATTTACATGGTATGAAGAAGGAACTTGGTTGTACAACTGAAAACTTAAATTGAGAAAGGACAAACTTTTGTTTATGAACTACATAATAAACTTTAAACAAGCAATTTGATGCAAACACCAAAATAAACAGTTTATGCAGTCATGCCTAGCCAAATATATACAACAAAGTTTGAAGGCTTGAGATGGACAAACTTACATTATTGGTGAAGACAGGCTCTATAAAGGCCTTGTCCATGCTTGATCGGGGGGCAATTCAAGAATTTTACCACAGAATCTTCTTCAAAAGCATTGCCTTTATTCTACATTTTGTTAAGAGTAAATATATATGTGATAATATACGAAAAAATGGAGAATATTTAAGATAAGATGAAGAGTGATGCTATGTAACCAAGTAGCTATAAATGTAAGTGCAGCGATACAGGCAAATGGTACAGCCAAGAGCAATGCACAGCTAAACTTCTTCAGTACCAACCTTATGGTAAGAGTAAATATAGATCTGATGTGTAGAAAATGGAGGGCAAAGGAAAATAAGCTGCAGAGTGATGGTACATGAACAACTACCTATCATTATAAGTACACTAATAAAGGACATCATGTACTTACAAGAAAAATGAAGAGCTAAAAAAACATTGGCATTGGATATATTCTACACTAATGTAACCATTCATATAGATCAGATAATTTGGAGCGAACAATTGATAAGCAAGCTATCATGCATACTGGTGTCACATAATGAACCAAGTTTGTATGCAAGTACAGTGATACAGGACAACAGGTACTAACAAGAGCAAAGCAGCGGGCAGCATATTTGCGATATCCTGTCGTTCTTGTCAAACCGGAATTCTTCTTCGAGCAGATTTCCTGCAAAAAAGATCCGTAAGGCACATGCGGAAAAGTAGAAGTTCAAATTGTCATGTGATATCATAGACAATACCTCATCCTGGGAACGAGACTAGTGCATAACAAGGTTTTTCTATTCAATGTATTCTGAATTTAGCATAGGAGACTTCACCGAAATTCGTTTATAGACTTGCCATCGAAGTGTGATTTCCTTAGGTAACATCGATACTGCTGCAATGCTTCCTTGAGAAGCGCAAGCAAGCTTTGCTCGTCATGACTATCCAGATTGACCCTCACCTACTTACAACAATGTAATGTAAATCACTGATGTGTTCAATCAGCAGAAAATAGGAAAATAATCACCGTGAATTATAGCACTTACACGTAAGTGGGACAGGAAGATGTGAAAATGGTGTTTGTCTTCACTATAATCTTCCCATGATGGGAATATATGCACGTAGTCCCTAACAACATTGAAAGCATTGTCTTTAAACTGGGAATAATGGAATGGGGTTCCAATCTGCAGGAATTGGTTGTCTCTGCAGTTGGGATAGGTCTTCGCCGGTGGACTTGCTAAACTTTTTCTTTGGAGTGGGATTTTTACGTGGTACGGCTGGTGCTATGGCAACTGAAACCGGCATACCTTTTGCTGGAGTGCAGGTCCTATGTGGTGGGGCTAGTGGTGTAGCTAGTGAAGTATGGGTACAGTCTGCTGGAGTCGGTCCTATGTTTTGTGTCACTGGTTGTA
Organism: Aegilops longissima; assembly: GCA_021605205.1. Taxonomy (NCBI): domain Eukaryota; kingdom Viridiplantae; phylum Streptophyta; class Magnoliopsida; order Poales; family Poaceae; genus Aegilops; species Aegilops longissima. The sequence continues at coordinate 414,361,119 of CM038678.1, forward strand.
GAGCCAATATAAGTGGGGTGCCGTCTGATTTCTCCGGCACCACCACGTTTTTCAAGGACTTTGCTGGTGCTCCTTTAGGTTCGGCAATCACCCTCTTCCTTTCTGATGTCTGATGCACAAGAACAACATTTGAGTGAAAAAACATGGTATGATGACAGATGGAATATGTATTGATAATGGATGGGCATGGTATCTTGACATATATGATGAGTAAACTAAGCAAATGGCGGTGCTACAAAGTAGAGGAAATACAAGACAACTTATGCAAGATACGCGCCATCAATAAAATCTTGCCAAATTAGAACAGGCACCTTGATGGGTGAACATGACAGGCCATCTGCCTTTGACTCCTCGAGGTTAGAATAGTCATTAGGATCATATTCTGAACAAGAATCTATAGGTGGGGAGCGTATGACTTTTATTGCATCCAGAATGGCACTCAATGCCTTGGTGCCAATTTTGCAAGTCGTTGCAGTGTTCCACAATATTCTTCTGATGCGCGGATTCCGATATTCACTATGATTACGTATAATATCTGATAAGCATGAAAACATAAATAGTAGTGAGATTATCTTTGTAATGCAGAGGATATTCTAATATAGGGGCGCCCCTGTAAACCCTTGTGTGCTATCACCGGATTCTGATGAGAGAGCCCATGTGTGGTGTAATATGGTGTGTGCATTAATATAATCCGCACAAGTACAAAAAATAGGCTCCGAAGTAAGGATAGTTGGCAGATGATAGGTTCATAATATACTGTATAGAGAGTTTATTGCCAAACCATGATAACAAGAGCACACAACAACTAGGCAGATCGTAGTGTACATAAAAGGGGTACACCATAACCAGGATATATAAATCAGGAAAGTGGAACTGGCTGGAAATTACGGTGTTGTATTGCCGCTACTAATTGAAAGCCTATCGATCACGTACAGGCCAGCTCTATTAGCTGTTGACTGCAGATGTCCCTGCTCCCCTTCCTGACAAGGAACATACTGTGCTTCCCATACAGAACACCACACAGGCCGCCGGCCGAACCACCGGCCCCACCGCCCGTGTTCCTCCGCCACCCCCACCGCTGCCCCCACCCGCGTCGAGTTTTCTTCGTTCGACGAGGCCCCACCACCGCCCCCCACAACCACCGTCCCCACCCGAGCCCCTTCTTTCGCATCGGCAAACTCCGGCGAGCTCTCAAAAATCGACTGACCCAATTTTGAAATTTAGTCTACTGTAATTTAACTAGTGTGGAATATAAAAGGGGAAAACCATAAGCATTGTGAGTATGGTGTCCAACGTTCCATGGCGGATCTGAAGGTGCAAACCGGACAAAGGCAACTTCGCAACCAAGACAAGAAATCAGAGTAAAACAATGGCAATCTATTTTCTTGCTGCGATACATAAGTTGAGCAGATACGAAAGAGTACCGCCTCTGGTGCAGCGCCGTGTACGCATATGCTGAGAATTTGACGGTGCTGCGGTAGCGATGGCTGTCGGCGGCGTGGAAGCAGATCTAGGAGGGTAGACGGTGGCGGCGGGGCGCGGTGGACGAGACGGTCGTAGGAGCGGCGCCGACAAGGTGGACGACGGCGGGGATGAAGCGAGAGGACGGGATGCAAGGATCCCGGTCTGAAGCCTGGATGAGGGAGGTCGATCTCTTGTAATGGACGGGCGCGGGGTATCAACTCCGCATGGTGGAGGAGGACGGTGGATGGGGTGGCGACGGCAATGGGGACGGAGGAGGGTGGGGTGGAGAGGGTGTTTTGGCGCCCACGGAGTACTAATGGGGAAAAGGGAGGTAGAGAGGAAGGGGAACCATGTATTCAGTATGCGCTTGTCTCAAATGCGAGGAAATTTACAAACTTAGCTCCCGTTTCAAATTTCTACTACATCACAGCAACATTAGTCGGTTGGGGATAGGACGGTAATCTCGCATACACCGAATATTTGTCGACGAGAGTTTGTTTTTGGCGTCCACCGTGTATGAATATGAATCGGGGAGGGAGTCGATTTCAGCCGAGGACACATTGTGTTTTGGCGCCCACCGTGTATGAATCCGGGTGAGAGGCGGTTACGTCACGTTTGGGTGAAATTACAAACCTACCCCTATCGAGACCTATAGAAATCTAGCAGATAGGCTTTGCGTGGCAGGGATAGGCAGTAGTGATTTCCATCTCGCAGATTTTGGTTTCGGGCAGTTACTGCGACTTTCCCCGCTTCGTTCAAGTTTTTGCAGAGTGCACGTTTACCGTGCCAACTCAATTCAAATCCTGTTTGTATTCTATTTTTTCGGGCGGGATCCATTTTCAATTGGAATTACATTCTATATACATCATTTTTTTATATATACTTTCAAAAGCACAACACCATTTATACATAAATATGGTTTACAAATGGCATGATCTCAGATTCATAAGGTTGTATCCATCAATTTGGATTTTCAAATATTTGAAACCACTTTATGTTGAAATCCAATGTATGCATTCCTCGCTAACTTTCTCCAATTAATGTGTGTTTCATGCGGGTTTTTTTTACTTCTCAAACATGTATAATGTGTTTCACACACGCAACATATAGTGTAATCCCATTTAGACATTAATTGCATATAAACCATGCATTGTTTGTAACTGAAGAATCTATGGATCACCGATATTGATAAACTATATAACATTACACGTGTGCCCAAATTCAAATGAATAGGCATGTTTGATACACCAATTTGCGTTATGATATTATCGATGTCGTGATCTCCAGTTTAAATATTTGGATCCCCTTTAATCCAGATATTCGTCTCATATAGCTATCACTCATGCTTATATAGGACTATCTCTCTGGACCTATACGCATTCATCGTCTCTCAGGTATCTCTCGTGCTACCTGTATGTCGACAATGATCTTTTATCGTCGTAACACACTGACGGTACTCTCTCCCTCGACCTTCATAACTCTATCTCTCTCTAAGTATATCTCGCTCCCTGCTATGTGTCTCTAACTATGATTCTCCATGTGGAATCTCTTTCTCTCACACAAACACAAAACTTTGTCTCCCAGGGTCTCATTTCTCTCCACTATTCCCATGTGTGCCACTCGCACACCCCTCATACAAAGATGTCTTTCGCTCCTTAGATATGAGAACCTACGACTTTTCCTCTTCAATATCTCTTTCTCACACACAAACACAAACTTTATCTCCCAGGGTCTCATATTTCTCCATTGTTGTCTTGTATGTCGCTCACACACACCCTCTCTCCCTAGAGATATCTTGCGTTCCCTTGTATGTCTCTCTAGCTATCACTCTCGTTAGAAATATCTTTCTCTCTCATGAGACACAAAACTCCGTCTCTGGATCTCATTTCTCTCGATATCTGTTTGTATGTGACTCACATGCACCCTCTCTCTATCTCTCTCACACCCACACACATAACCCAGCCTTGATCCACTCGACTCCTATCTCTAACGCACACTAGCTAGCATCTTTATCTTTCTATTTATCTGCTTTCTCCATCAACCTTCTTTCTCACCCCACTCTTGATTCCTATCACGCACACTACATATGTTTCTCTCTACATGCAGTCAAGTGCCCTCTCACACACATATATAACTTCACCCTTTGAACCACCCGACGGTCATCTCCAACACCCAAACTAGCGGATGTCCCTCTAGCTAGCATCTCCATCTCTGTATCTATCTGTAGTTTCTCCGTCAACATTTCTTTCTCTTGAGTCTTGCTTTCTATCACCCACACTATATATGTCTCTCCATACATATGCATTTATAGGTTGGTATCTTTTGCACAATCGTTGCGCCTCACTCCCTCTGCTGCGCCATAGATGCATGCTCCAGCCCACGCCACTATCTCTTAAAGACAAAAACACATGCTCAATTGTCGGGCCTTCTTCCCTGCATTCTCACATGCATGCATATTGTCATACCGATCCGTCTCTCCCATTTCGTTGATCTTATGACTTATATCTTCTTTATTTTATCTCGATGCTGCAAGCACACACACACATCCCACGATACATGTATACCTCTCACACATGCACGCTCAAGGTCTCTATGTCTCCATCGTAGCTAATTACCCTCAATCCTAACGCCACATAGAATCGTTCTCCTCTTTTGTGCACATAACTTCCACTTTGGATGGGTAAAACACACACTCACACTTAACAATCTCCTTCTAGCTACCCCCCCCCCCCGCCTCACTCTTCCCCTATATCCCCAAACCAATAAGACCATCCCTTTGTTTAATTCCAGCGACATGCACCATCGATATATAGTAGTCTTCCTCGGTGTCTCTCGAACAAACATGTTCTCTCGATGTCGACTCCTCTCACGCGCACACACCTTCTCTTCCCTCTCTACGGGCATTTTCTCCCTCGCACCCCATCGTTGGTGGCCTCTGCCATACACATCACCTCTCTATGATGAAGCCATGCACACTTAAATTACATCCGCCATAGAGGACCCCGCGACACACACACACACACGCATGCACCCCCCCCCCCCCCACACACACACTAAGACTCCATCTCTCTCTCTCACACACACAAACACACACACACACACACGCACGCACACCCTCCCCCCCACACACACACACTAAGACTCCATCTCTCTCTCTCACACACACACAAACTAAGACTCCATCTCTCTCTCTCCTCTCTCTCTCTCTCACACACACACACACACCCCATACACACACTAAGACTCCATCTCACACATACATGCTCTAGGCGGAGCACCTTTTCCTACCACCCTTCATCCAACCTTACCTGTATGATAAACAATCACCTTTATTTACTTTCATGACATGGACAAATTCCACTTTACTTTAGTAGTCAGTAAACTTATCAGCTGTACCCTTATAAAAAAACGAGTTGGCGGTGATGGTGTGCCTGCCATCTTGTAATACAGACCATATGACCTATATCTGAGGATAGAAAGCAAACTATGATAATTTACAAAAGATACTCGCACCTCTCTCCACATCATTATATCCCGCAACCTCATTGCTCAGCAATTAAAAAATAAATAAGTCTCTAGAACAATCTAGCATGCATGGTGGCGCTGCCGCTTTGGCGCAAATCCATCCTCATGCCTCCGCCCATTCCACCACCAGTCACCACCACGCCCACTCCTCCTAGCCTTATCTCTCATCTTTCATTTTTTCGATGACATTCTCGAGATACCAGTTTTCCGATAAAATTCTCGAGATATCATTAGTTTTACACATGGGATTACTCCTGCATGGGTCAATCACAACAGGTGTTTTGTAAAAAATGCATATTGATGTTCCGTGCAATGCACGAGAATCTTGCTTGTAATTATATAACGCAAATCACGGCAGGAAGTGACATTTTTTGACACAACCACGCTAACATGGCCACGTAAATCACTAGCTAAAGTAAATACCATTATACTTATATCCCGATGCAAAAGGTTGAGTACATGTCCAAGAGTAGAGTCGCACACACGCACTCATGTCTCTCGAAATCTCTCTCACACACACACCGATTCGTGGCGCCCACTTAAGCGGAACACGTATGTTACAATTTGTGCACCCGCGGGTACACGAGATGCTGCGCATTTATTTAAGCCGGAAGGTGAACCCAAACTGTAGCTGCATTCATTCCCCTCCTGCCGCCTCTTCTCTGGCCGCCGTCGCCCGGTAGCCATGGGCCGGCCGAAGGTAACAACATACGCCATACTCCCGCCGGAGCGGCGCTTTAATATGGAAATTTTAGTGGTCATGCATGCATCTTTTGTGCTAGCACTCCTATATAAGGGTTGACGGTCGCTTCCCTGACATGCGCGGCGGTGGAAGACGAAGGAGAAGGGAAGCGGCTGTGGAGTAACGTTTTTTTACCACAATTTCTTAGGAAACTGAGTGTAATAATGAGTAGTTTTGCAAACTACCAAGATTACACCAAACGGTTCAAAACCTATACTCCCTTGCCGGTAGCGCTTCTTCCGTGAAACGGTCAGCGTCGCTCGAGCGTCGATGCCGCATTAATGCCCGCCAGAGCGGAGGCGACCTCTCACCGGCCCGGCTTTGAAGTGGCGCGACGGCCGAGAGAGCGCCGCTTCTCGTGCACGCGATCGCTCCGCGTCGAGACTGCCATAGGCCCTGTTTGGATCCATGGGTTAGAGTTAGTTTGAGCTAGTTGGGGCTCAAATAGCCCTAAAGTATACAAGCATGAGGGTTTAAATTGGAGCAAGTTGCACCGAACCCACCAAAAAAAACTATCCCACCCAAGAGGTGCTAATCGGAGATAGTTCTCATTGGGACCACTAAAAGTCACTTTTCTCTCTCCATGAAGTGCATTTATTGTCAATCTAACCCTGTCACCCAAACACCTCTTTGGCTACAGTTAGTTCAGGGTTAGTCATGACTTAGTCTAACCTCTAGCTAAGTTAGAGTATCAAACAGGAGCAGTATAGGACATGCAAGTGGCTCAAAGCATACAGGCAAATTCGTACGTGAAAGGATTTTTTTTTTCTTTTTGAAAACAGAACGTGAAAGGAATTTTTTTAGAATGCTCTTGGCATGTCGCTAACATGTGATTGTTAACCGACCTCAATAGACGGCAGAAATGCCAGCCCGCCGCACTTTGATAGAGACGAGGAGGAAGAAGCGATACAGGCTGCTGGATTACTAGATATAGGTGTCGCACGGAAGCCAAGAAATATGGTGATAGCGTGGGTTAGCCATGTACTAGTATGATGTAACTACACTGGGCTGCTGTGTTTCGTACTCTTCCAAATCCTTGTGGAGATGATTGGTTAATTTTATATCACTAAATAATATTAAATATTATGAGTGCAGACGCTCAACCACGAGGTTCCTTGCTCCTTCTCGGTCGTCCGGAATCTATGTTCTTCCACTCTATTTATTTTTAGGTGAGCTTTGTTCATCCTTTTGCCAACACGCGAGACATCTAGCATCAAGGTGCACGTGTTATGCAAGGATCATTCCATCTATATGAAGAACACATGGGACTGGAATTACGAGACGGACATGTACCTGTGGATTGGACGTCTTTAACCTGAGTTATGTAGCACAAGAAGTGAAGTAGAAAGGCACAAATGGTATGAACATGCGTGGCATATAGGGTGTGTTTGGTTGCGTTCTCGTCTCAAAGATAGTTGTTCCTCTTCATGCATGCTCAACTCAACACCCCTCTTCATGCATGCTTCTAGTGTATTTGTGCTAAACTAGTGTGGACTCATGCACCCTCCATACACTCTACCAAACACCCAAAAGTAGGTTGAGAAGGGAACTCTTGGGCGGCATTTGTCTTTTACTATGTACTACCACTAAATGTTGTACGTGCAATGCACGGTGATGTTATGGAGTACGTGCCTAAGTACTCTACTACTACTATATTAGTTGGAGGCACATATTAACTTTTATATTTGTTTACGTGTATGCCCCAAGACCTTCCAACTAGACGTGTCTTTCTCTCCAGGTCGCACTTTGTATCGTTCATACCACTAAATACTACTACGTGTGGTCTCCGACCCAGAAGTGGAAGAAGTGGAGAGGCTCTACCACGCTGTTTTTTTACACTGGGCTCTACCACGATGTTCATGTCCCACTCCTTTCGCTGACGTGTGGGACATCCAGCACGTGCCGTGTTTGGCACCGTTCGTCGTAAAAGTTGAAACACTAGCATTCATCATAAATAAAAAATAATTATAAATCGGCAGTGATACTATTTTTTTTGCAAACCAATCAACAGTGATACTCTACCACGCGGTTTCCTTGCTCCTCGATATCGGAAAGAATACTTCCGTTCGCCAACATGTGGGACCCCGACCATCCTGGTCCACTTTCCATGCACGCAGAACTCCAAGGGAGAGTCACCCAGGTCGTCGCGCCACAGTAACAATGACTAATGAGACGTCAAATCACAGGCCCACTTCCCACTTTGAAGTTGCTCGGACGAAGGAACCATCATGACTTCGTTGAATTCCGCTTCTTGAAGAAAACTACTGTACCAACAGTACTGCTAGCTACAGTAGTTACTCCAACAGAGGCCTCCTTTCGTTCATAGGATAGGAATATGAAAATCATAGGAAGTGAGATGACATGCATCTCAATTCCTATAGAGAAAGAGATGCCATTTGATGCTTAGGATAGGAATTTTTCCATTTAGTCTAGGCTAATGTACTGGTAGTTTGCTCTAAAAACTACAGTAGTAACTAGTAGTATTGGTACATGCTCGTACTCAGACACAGACACACACACTAACTACTAGTACTACAACTTCTCACATGCTGGACAGACGCCGTCGTTCTCCTTCCCGGCTTTGTCGGCGACACCCCACCATGCTTGGATCTCCGCCGACCTCTCCGCAGCAGCGTGTGCGTCCTTTTCTTTCTTGCGGCGGTGGGCCTCTCTTTTCTTGAGTGCTTTCTGACATTTCTGCTCCCTTTGTGCGGCTTTGGACGCCTCTTGCTCTACCGCCCATTCGGCCTTGGCATCTTCAAATTCCTCCCACATAGTTGTGAGGTCGCGAGCGGCGATGAACTCGGCACGGCGGCATGCCATCGCTTCCCTACCATTTTGTGTGCGGTCGTGCGCGGCGAGGAACTCGGTGCGGCGGGATGCCATCGCTGCCTTACCGGTTAGTGTGCGGCGCGGTGTGGCATGAACGACGCTTGGTGAGAGCTCTGGGGTGGAGTGGCCGGACAACCGTATAGTGCATTGGTTTGTCAAGAGCTCAAGGACAGAAGACGAAGCAAATTTGGATTCCCCTTCAATCCTAGTCATTTATTACTGAGTAAAATGCATTTGTGGTCATCAAACTTGTCTTGATAGCTCACTTTGATCATTGTATACGAGATATGGTGATTATACGGTCACTGCTCAGCGTATAGCTTCGTATTTGTCTGGTTGACCAGTCAAACAGTCCGCATGCGCCTCATCAGCTCATGTTCTTTATCTATCTACGTGGGCCTACCTGCCAACGGAGAAAGAAATACTGTAAAAACCAAAATTATGCGTATGTGGGGAATCAAACCACGGACTCTTCGCTGCAACGCACCCTTGTCAGCCAAATGAAAATGAAATAGTTCGCGTCAGACACTCACGCTCACGCTGCCAAAGCATGCTAATGCATGCACGTCGCCCTCTAAATCAAAGTCCTGCTCATGGCGCAACGCAAATGGCGAGCCCATCACCTGCGCGCCCCGGCGGTGCCTGACATTACTGTTTAGACGTTTGATGGAGGCCTACGCGAACGTCGAGCATGTATTCACCTGGCTCAACACCAACGGTCATACTCGGACCGCCTTGCTCATGTATATCGTCCATCACAACGACAATCTATAAAACAACCTAAGCTAGAGAGGGTACTATGGTAGTATGGTACGGAGTATGTACTATCGTGAGCGACCAATCTTAGTTCCACTGCACACCGAAACCCCTTCCATCGCTAGCACCCGCTTCCCGCCTGAAACGGTCATCGTCTCTCCAGAATGTCAATGCCACATTCACCGGACTTAACTGCAGGTGCAATTGGTGTGTCACTGACATGCGGGCCAGATGCCCGTTGGGCCCACATGTCAGTAACCCAAACACATCTGCAGTTAAGTCACTGAAGCAGCGTCCGCATTCACACCTGATGAACCTACTCCGGCGCCAGTTGTCCATCCGTCTGCCGCGGCTCATTGCCATTCGCCCGCTTTTTTAACTTGAGCCCCAGATCCCAGCCATAGCCAAAGACACACACTTATTCTCCTCCGGTCCCTTCCTTCTGTTGGCACCACTTCAACCATGGCCTCCTGGCGCTCCGAAGCTCTCTTGGACGTACTTTCGCAGGAGCAGACGAGTGACATCGGCGGCTCGCCTCGTATGCGCGCTCAAAGCTCTTTGACGTCTTCGTCGAGGAGCAAACGAAGGAGATCGCCGGCACCCTCCGCCGCCCTCCGCCGCCACGACCACGGCCGGGCAAGCGTCTTGTGGCGCAGCCAACAATGAGGAAGAGTAGTACACGGTAGGTCGCCGCCGCTCTGGTCCCAGGAAGGCCACCGCTACTCCACTCAGTCGACGCCAAGCTTGATGGGTAAACATCGGCGGCCGATTAGCCGCTTGACGGCGACGTGGAGGTAGAAATATTCAGAACCTTGTGCTCCGGAGGAGGAGGTTATCGAGGCGGATGAGGAGGAGGCAAAGGCAATGGCCGGCTTTCTCGGGTTCATGGCCAAACATGGTGGTCGGGCGCCGGCGATCGTTTAGATTAGGTTTACAGTAGGTTTTAGTACGGTTTGTGCGAAATATGTATTGAATTTCGTCCAGTTTGTAGGAAAAGTTTTCGAAATGTAATGAATTTTATCCGGTTAATTTGAAATTTGCTTTGTTTGCATGAATTTCGTCCGGTTCGTTCATATAGTTGTCGAAAGGTATGCGGGCAGCATGGATGGCATCCATCAGTGTCCTCGGACAGATGTCGGTGTAAATTTGTGGGCCATCGCTGGAGATGCCCTAACTATCATGCTATAATCGCTAACAATCCTCCATTATTTGGCAGGGAACAGTTATCCCTCGATCAAAATCAGATCCACGGTGTTTCACACTCCTCCCGCGTAAGAGTGTAAACTCTTGCTTACATAAAAATGGAGAAAGTGGATGGCACTGTAGCACGTCATATCACTCGAACTAGCCCGCCTAACGAGCGGGAAAGCACCGTCCTCGTCATTTTGTTCTGGATTTCTATCGATCGATCGCGCGAAAATGTTACGCTTCGCAAGTAGTAAAGGAAAAGGCGGCACACTTACGACTCGTGCGCTGTCGCACCTCGACAATCGGCTCGCACGCCGCCACCGAGGGGACACGCATTGTCTTGCAATTTCACTGACATGTGGGACCGTAATTGAATAAACCGTCGATAGCTGAAATCTAATCGCTCGGCGGGCGTCGGCTGAGAAGAGAGAAACGGGGGAGGGATAAGAGATCGCCCGCCCGCCGCGCACGGACTCCAAGAAATATATGGTGATAATGTGAGGTGGGCCATGCTGGAGTCTGGACCGCTTCCCGAGGCTGCTCTCACCGCCCTGGTCCCTCAAGACGCCAGCTTCCCGCCGCATGCATGCATAGCAAGTAGTACTCCTTATGTGGAGGAGAGAGAGGCATTGACAAAGTCAAGGAGTTGGCTCTGCAAGAGCCCGTCTCTACACGTGCTCCTAGGTATAAAAAATAATTCTAGAAAAAGGCATAAAAAACAATTGTGTCTTAAAAAAAGAAAGGTAAAAACATTTGAGAGGAAATAGATAGAGAGAAAGTGAGAAAAAGCTGTAACCTGGGCATTACATGAGGAAGGAGGGAGTGGTGCACATGCCAAGTTCACTGGCTGCCATGTTTCACACTCCTCCGTCGTAACAATAGAGACAATAGCTTTCATAAATAATAAACAATGAATACTCATTGCTCGTCCTCTATATCGGAAAGAATACTTTCATTCGCCGACATGTGGGACGTCGACCATCCTGGTCCACCTGCCATGCACAAAATTATCCTGGTCTACCCCGGTCGTATCGCAGGCCCAACCTTTTCCACTGTAAGTTGTTCGGACGAAGGAACTGTCGTGGTTCTGAGTCTGACAGTAGAATAGGGGGTAGGAATGTAGAGGCCAGATCTAAGCTATGAAGGAGTTGTACACGCTAGTTTTACGAGTTCAGGCCCTTCTCGGAGGAAGTAACAGCCCTACGTCTCGGAGCCCGGAGGCGGTCGACTGGATTATATGCGTGTGAGTTACAGGGGGAGCGAACCCTTGTCCCATAGGAGGGGGTGGCTTATATAGAGTGCGTCAGGACCCCAGCTCCCCTCCGTTACATAGGATTCAATGTACATAAAGAGGCGGCGTTACAGGTAACGCCTGTATTGAAATGCTATAAATGATCATTAAATATCTGGATAAATGCCCGACCGTTGCTGCGTGGAGCGGCTTTAGGTCTTCTTATTGTTGAGTGGTTTGATGGTCGAGTGACCTGGATAAAGTGAGATCTCCGAGTGGATGGTAGGTTAAGTGGACTTCACTCGACGCCTTTGCTGGATCCCTTCTTCTGATACTTGATCTTCTTTGTCCTTAGGACTTGGACCTTGGGTAGGATGTATAGGCCAGGCCTATTACCCTACCCTAGGTTAGTGTCTACAGCATTAGCCCCCGAATGGATCGAGGTTTGAGTGAAACAGAAGGACGGAGTTGACCTTGCTTTTACTCTTGATTGTCTTGTCTATATCTCTGAGTGGAGGCCTGTTGCTAGAACTTCAGCTTCGTTTCAGTCGCCTTGATCGATTCAAGATTGCCGACTGGTTTATACCTCTACATCCGTCGAATGATATCTCTGACACGAAATCTTTGGCGTGATCAGTTGCAGAGGATCCCGGATTTCCTGGGATTCGAAATTTTGGTAGAAGCGCGCCAGACGGAGCGTCCCGCGGTAAGCAGAGTAGATAAATAGGACTTTTCGATTATTGCGCCACCTTTTTCGCCACGTATCCTGCGCGCAACTGTTGGGGGGATTTGACAGGATCGCTCGGGCCCACGCGTCAGCCACTCGGAAGTAAGCCCTTAAAAGCGGCGAGGCCGAAGCATTTGTACTGTGCATGCCCATTCTCTTCTTCTTCTCGCGACTCTGCTTTGCCCAGATCAACCACTCTCGACGCCGTCGCTCTGCCGCCATGGTGAAGGACAAAACGGCGGCGCTGGAGCGTGCGAAGAAGGCGACGGGGGCGGCGAAGAGCAAGAAGGTGAATCGGGGGTCTTCGTCGCGCTCGGGGTTGCCATCGGGTTGGATCCAGGGAGACTGGATCCGATCTTCGCTCCGACAAGAGGACTTGGACGATATGGCCGAGCTGGGGCTGATCGTCCATAAGTTCGCGCGCCTGCCGAGGGGAGAAACGGAGCCACAGCCGCAGCCGGGTGAGTGTGTCCTGCTCGCCACCCACGTCGACCGTGGTTTTTCGCTTCCCCCGCATCCCTTCTTTCGTGGTTTCCTGAATTTCTTTGGGGCATAACTCCACCATTTCAATCCAACACTATCACATATCTTGCTGCGTTCGTCTCCATGTGTGAGAATTTCCCGGGGTGCCGACCGCACTAGGGTCTTTTCAAGCACATCTTTACCATCCGACTGTGAAAAAAGCAAACTTGAAAGATGAGAAAACCCATGTCATTCAGATGTGTGGGGGCCTAGGCATTCAGAAGAGGAAGAGAAGCTCTTTCCCTCCGATGACTCTTCCTGAGTCGGTCAGGGGCTGGCAGTCGACCTGGTTCTACTGCCAGGACCTCGTGACTCCAGGTCAGTCGACCAGGCTTCCTCCTTTCTCTTTTGACCGTGTTCAAACTCCATCTTCCTTGAAAGTGACTGCCGCGGAGAAGGCGGAGACAGGCATGCTAGTTGAAAGAGTAGTACAATTGATCAACCAAGGTGTCACTGGTATGGACCTGCTCGAGGTGTTCCTCAGTCGGCGGATCCAACCCCTCCAAGCTCGTGACCATTCCATGTGGATGTACTCTGGGGCTGGCGACACTGCTCAGGTTCATCCGGAAGAGGCGGAGGCCAGAAATGTAGCCGAGTGGTTGATGGGTATCACCGGGAACAATGACAACCCCAGGGGCGCTAGGAGAGTCGACCCCTTCAGCAGCAGCAACCCGCCAGAGAAGGTCTGGTCATCATGACTGAATTTTTAAACATATTTTCTGACTGATTGTTGTTTCGACTGACTTTAGGATCGGTCTCTTGTTTTGCAGATCTACACGGAGATGTATTCAATGCCCAATGGTGAACAAGCTCTGGAGCACGACCAAGAGGGCGAGGACAATGCTGAGGAGAGCGGCGAGTGGGAGTCCCCAGCCGATGATGATGAAGATGAGAGCGACGAGTCGGACGACGAGGAGGTAGCCGACTCAACAACTCGCTCCGAACATCGATCCAAGCAGCGACATGCCCCGCGAACATGCGCGGCAAGGCTGTGGCGTCGAGTGCTCCATCTCACAAGCGCACTCGGTCCCCGTCTCCAGATTTGACTGAGAAGGTCACCAAGCAGCCCAAAGCCAATCCTTCGAAGGCTCGGAAGACCTTGCCTAGGATTAAGATGGATGTCAATGTTGCTTCTGGGTAAACGCTCTTCTCATATCTTTTGTTGCGATCAATTTTCTGTTCCGACCAGCTTTCTTGTTCTGACCGAGTGGACGATGAATTTGTGTAGCCCTACCTCAGCTGCGACCGACATGGATATCGATAAGACTCCAGCTGACGAAGAAGCTGACGACGCCGTCACCTCCAAAGCCAGAAGCTGTGTCGATTCAATTAAATGCAGTCGATCAATGATTTTTCAGTTATCTTTATGGCTTTCTCTGTTCCTTGCAGATCCATGAGATGTTCTTGTGCTTCCAGATGATGATGAAGAGGTGCCGCTGAGAGGGAGGAGGAAGAAGGACAGGGAGCTGGGCGGGAAGGCGCCCGAGGTCCAAGTCCCTCAGCCGACTATGACGCCTAGAACGGTGGTCGAGCGCTCGACAGATCCAGCTCGAACCAACGTCACCTTCGCTGTTCCGCTGTCGACTAACTGCCCCTCGGGATCAGCTGCTCAGACTTCTGCTGCGCCGATACAACTCTCTGCTTCAGACCCGGCGGTTGCTTCGATTGCTCTGCCTCCATCACTTTTCACTACATATCAAACTCCAGACGATCCGCCAGCTGCTGCCAAGGAAGCTCTTCTTCAGTTGAATCTTGTGATGGGACAGATGAAAATGGTGCATGAGGCTAGTCAGGTAGCCTTCAACGCCGGAGCTACTCTACAAGCCAATGTCAAGGTTAGTTGACTTTCCGATCGACTGTATTTCTTGTCTGATCACCCACTGGGGTGTGACTGTTTTGATTCTGTATGTCTCTTTGTGTCGATTCGAATCGAGCTGAGCAGACCACGCCGAGTGGAATCGAAACTAGTGGGGGCACGCTGAGTGCACCCACTGGGTGTACTCCCCGAGACCATAGGTGACTGCGGGCAGTCGACTGTGGTCTAAGAATGGGAACCTCTCTTTTTTTGGCCACTCGAGCTGGGCAGACCACACCGAGTGGAATCGAAACCAGTGGGGGCACGCTGAGTGCACCCACTGGGTGTAGTCCCCGAGACCATAGGTGACTGCGGGCAGTCGACTGTGGTCTAAGAATCTTCCTTTTTGCAAAATCAGTGGGGGCACGCTAAGTGCACCCACTGGGTGTAGTCCCGAGACCATAGGTGATCGCAGGCGTCGATCGTGGTCTAAGAATCTTCCTTTTGCAAAATCGGTGGGGCACACGCTAAGTGCACCCACCGGTGTAGTCCCGAGACTGCCGTTGGATGTTTGATTCAAGGGTAGTCTTAGAGTAGCTAGTATTGTGATGTCTTTTTATCTCTGTCGACTGATATGGCTTGTGACTGTAGAAATCTTGTGATCTTGGGGCTCAGCTCTCTACAATGAACAAACAGCAAATCAGCCTCAACCTTGATCTGGAGTTGGCCAAGAAGAATATCCAGAGCGCTCGTGATGAAGTAGCTGCCATGGGAGGTAATCAACCGCCGACTGTTTATCCCACTGCTGGCACTTTTTCTTTCCATTTTTTTGAACCGAGTGACTCCACTCAAGCAGATGTATGTAGTGAAAACCGCCAACCCCAAGCCCGTCTGAAGAATGTTATTTCTTTAGAGAAAATGAAGCAGGCTTTGGAGCAGAAGGACGTGGACCTAGCTACAGCTCAGAAGGAGGCACGCATGAAGACAGTGCTTGCTGACAAGAAGCTTGCTTCAGTCGGCAAGTTAGAAGAGGAAAACTCCAAACTGAAGACTGATGTTTCTGACGCCAATCAAGAAGTCGAGCGACTGAAGAAGGACAAGGAGAAGCTGACCGACGAACTTGGAAGTTTCAAAGTCAAGAACGGCGAGCTAGAGTCTTATCTGAGCCAACTTGCTGCGAAGCTGGTCTTGAAACTTGAAGGTACTGATTAATCTGTCTTTTTTCTGTCGACTGACAATTCTAATTGTGCCGTCGACTTATTATTCACTCGACTGTGCAGAATTTTGCCAAAGCTTTGAGGCGGAAACTGGGCGGGTCGAGACGGGTCTTGATCCCATTAACTGTCCAGTCAAGGATGATGTTGCGATGAATGTGATGCGGTTGGAGTCTCGTATGGACGGTGCAATTGCTTATCTGGCCCGTCTGGAAGCTGCGATGACTCGGGTTGATGCAGAACTTTGGCCTCAGGCGGAACTGTCTCAAAATCTCGAGTCCCTGATGGCTCGAATGAATCAAATCCCTGAGCGTGTGCAAGAATGGAAGAAGTCCTCAGCTCGCTGTGGTGCCGACGTCACTCTGTCACTGGTCCGAGTGCACTGTAAAGATGCCAAAGAAGACAAGCTGGCGGAGCTCAAGGTTGCTAACACGAAGAAACATACTTTCCAATCCTTCCTGGACACATTCCTTGCCGCCGCCACTCGCATTGCAGACAGCATCGACCTCGACAGTTTCTGTGACCCAGCCAGCCTTTCTCCTGATGCGTGATCGAAAAAACATTAAGCTTCACCTTTATTTGCCTCGGGATGCCGAGTGATTGTGTAACCGTTAAACTTCTTCGGGCTTGATGCTCGAATACTTTTGATCCGTCGTCCGCAACCTTAGGATTTATCCGAACTTGGTTTATTTCTGAATATGCTTGCGTTTGCCTTTGAGTGGAATTTTCTTCACTCGGAATAATCTTTGTGTTTGAGATTTCAATTGACCTGCGCTTCATCGTCCTTGCAGGTAGGGATGGAGCGAACGTTGTACTGGTGGCGTAGCTCCGAAGGAGAAGGTTGCAGTCGACCTGCACCTCGTCGTCCTTGCGGATAGAGATGGAGCGAACATTGTACTTGTGGCGTAGCTCCAAAGGGGAAGGTTGCAGTCGACCTGCACCTCGTTGTCCTTGCGGATGGGGATGGAGCGAACATTGTACTTGTGGCGTAGCTCCAAAGGGGAAGGTTGCAGTCGACCTGCACCTCGTCGTCCTTGCGGATAGGGATGGAGCGAACGTTGTACTTGTGGCGTAGCTCCGAAGGAGGAGGTTGTAGTCGACCTGCACCTCGTCGTCCTTGCGTATAGGGTGGCTTCCATACTTAGGCGAGTACTTGACTGCAGCTAAGCCCCCGAGTGGAAGGGTTGCTCTCCACTCGGAAGGATTTTTCAAACTTAGGCGAGTACTTGACTGCAGCTAAGCCCCCGAGTGGGAGGGTTGTTCTCCACTCGGTAGGATTTTTCAAACTTAGGCGAGTACTTGACTGCAGCTAAGCCCCCGAGTGGGAGGGTTGCTCTCCCCTCGGTAGGATTTTTCAAACTTAGGCGAGTACTTGATCAGAAGAAGCCCCCGAGTGGGAGGCTTGCTCTCCACTCGGTGGGATTTTTCAAACTTAGGCGAGTACTTGACTGCAGCTAAGCCCCTAGTGGGAGGGTTGCTCTCCACTCGGTAGGATTTTTCAAACTTAGGCGAGTACTTGATCAGCAGCTAAGCCCCGAGTGGGAGGTTGCTCTCCACTCGGTAGGATTTTTCAAACTTAGGAGAGTACTTGACTGCAGCTAAGCCCCGAGTGGGAGGTTGCTCTCCACTCGGTGAAAATTTCAAACTTAGGCGAGTACTTGATCTGCAGCTAAGCCCCGAGTGGGAGGTTGCTCTCCACTCGGTAGAATTTTTCAAACTTAGGCGAGTAATTGACTGCAGCTAAGCCCCCGAGTGGGAGGGTTGCTCTCCACTCGGTAGGATTTTTCAAACTTAGGCGAGTACTTGACTGCAGTTAAGCCCCCGAGTGGGAGGGTTGCTCTCCACTCGGTAGAATTTTTCAAACTTAGGCGAGTACTAGACTGCAGCTAAGCCCCCGAGTGGGAGGGTTGCTCTCCACTCGGTAGGATTTCTCAAACTTAGGTGAGTACTGGACTGCAGCTAAGCCCCCGAGTGGGAGGGTTGCTCTCCACTTGGTAGGATTTTTCAAACTTAGGCGAGTACTTGACTGCAGCTAAGCCCCCGAGTGGGAGGGTTGCTCTCCACCCGTAGGATTTTTCAAACTTAGGCGAGTATTGGACTGCAGCTAAGCCCCCGATTGGGAGGGTTGCTCTCCACTCGGTAGGATTTTCAAACTTAGGCGAGTACTTGACTGCAGCTAAGCCCACGAGTGGGAGGGTTGCTCTCCACTCGGTAGGATTTTTTGAACTTAGGCGAAATGGATTCGCAGCTAAGCCTCCGAGTGAGAGGCTTGTTCTCCACTCGGTAGAATTTTTCAAACTTAGGCGAGTACTTGACTGCAGCTAAGCCCCCGAGTGGGAGGGTTGCTCTCCCCTCGGTAGGATTTTTCAAAATTAGGCGAATACTTGACTGCAGCTAAGCCCCCGAGTGGGAGGGTTG
This sequence comes from Aegilops longissima, assembly GCA_021605205.1. Classification (NCBI taxonomy): domain Eukaryota; kingdom Viridiplantae; phylum Streptophyta; class Magnoliopsida; order Poales; family Poaceae; genus Aegilops; species Aegilops longissima. The sequence goes on from CM038678.1 coordinate 414,379,533, forward strand.
TTCTCCACTCGGTAGGATTTTCAAACTTAGGCGAGTACTTGATTGCAGCTAAGCCCCAGTGGGAGGGTTGCTCTCCCCTCGGTAGGATTTTTCAAACTTAGGCTAGTACTTGATCAGAGCTAAGCCCCTAGTGGGAGGTTGCTCTCCACTCGGTGGGATTTTTCAAACTTAGGCTAGTACTTGATCTGCAGCTAAGCCCCAGTGGGAGGTTGCTCTCCACTCGGTAGGATTTTTCTAACTTAGGCGAGTACTTGATCTGCAGCTAAGCCCCGAGTGGGAGGTTGCTCTCCACTCGGTAGGATTTTTCAAACTTAGGCGAGTACTTGACTACAGCTAAGCCCCCATGTGGGAGGGTTGCTCTCCACTCGGTAGAATTTTTCAAACTTAGGCGAGTACTTGACTGCAGCTAAGCCCCCGAGTGGGAGGGTTGCTCTCCACTCGGTAGGATTTTTCAAACTTAGGCGAGTACTTGACTGCAGTTAAGCCCCCGAGTGGGAGGTTGCTCTCCACTCGGTAGAATTTTTCAAACTTAGGCGAGTACTTGACTGCAGCTAAGCCCCGGAGTGGGAGGTTGCTCTGCACTGGTGGGATTTTTCAAACTTAGGCGAGTCTTGGACTGCAGCTAAGCCCCGAGTGGGAGGTTGCTCACTTTCTGTAGGATTTTTCAAACGTGGCGATTACTTGACTGCAGCTAAGCTCCCGAGTGGGAGGGTTGCTCTCCACCCGTAGGATTTTTCAAACTTAGGCGAGTACTTGACTGCAGCTAAGCCCCCGAGAGGGAGGGTTGCTCTCCACTCGGTAGGATTTTTTGAACTTAGGCGAAATGGATTCGCAGCTAAGCCTCTGAGTGAGAGGCTTGCTCACCATTCGGTAGGATTTTTCAGACGGGCGAAACGGATTCATAGCGAAGTCACCCACTGGGGGATTTCAAACGGAAACAAAAGTAACAACAATCATTTAGGAAGATTATAAAGCTCTTGTCTTTGATAAATAAACTACAAAGGTGTTTCTTATTACATCTCATCCGAGTGAGTACTTAAGTATAAAAGGGGCGGAGCAACTCCGCATTCCAAGCTCGTGGCTCGTCTTTCTGATGCTCGACATTGTAAAGATGGTATGCTCCATTGTGGAGAACTCTGGTGATAATGAAGGGGCCTTCCCAAGCAGGGGCAAGCTAGTGAGGTTTCTGTTGATCCACTCAAAGAACCAAGTCTCCCTCTTGAAAGGCTCGACTCCTCACGTTTCTGGCGTGGAATCGACGCAAATCTTGCTGATAGATGGTCGACCGGATCAATGCCATCTCTCTTTCCTCTTCTAAGAGATCGACTGAATCCTGCCGGGCCTGTTCCGCTTCCTCTTCAGAGAAGAGCTCGACTCGGGGTGCGTTGTGGAGCAGGTCACTTGGCAGAACAACTTCGGCTCCATAGACTAAAAAGAAAGGAGTTCGTCCGGTCGACCGATTGGTAGTTGTCCTCAAACCCCAAAGAACTGATGGAAGTTCATCGACCCAGGTGCCTGGTGCGTGTTTGAGATCACGCATCAGTCGGGGTTTCAGTCCTTTGAGGATTAGACCATTTGCCCTTTCTGCTTGTCCATTCGACTGCGGGTGAGCAACTGAAGCATAGTCGACTTGTGTGCCTTGAGAAGCGCAGAAAGCTCTAAACTCATCAGAATCAAAGTTTGACCCGTTGTCAGTGATGATGCTGTGCAGAACTCCATATCTGAATGTCAATTCTTTGATGAAGCTAACAGCGGTGCTGGCTTCAAGATTCTTGATAGGTTTAGCTTAGATCCATTTGGTAAACTTGTCGACTGCTACAAGCACATGAGTAAATCCGCTCCTACCAGTTCTCAGTGGCCCAACCATATCCAATCCCCAAACAGCAAAGGGCCAGACGAGGGGAATGGTCTTCAGGGCTGATGCAGGCTTGTGAGACATGTCAGAGTAAAACTGGCAACCTTCACATTTGTCGACTATATCTTTCGCCATTTCGTTCGCTCGTGGCCAATAAAACCCGGCTTGGTATGCTTTAGCCACAATGGCCCGCCCGGGAGGACGCATGGTGACCACAGGTCCCCGAGTGGATGTCGTTGAGGATCATTCGACCTTCTTCTGGTGTTATGCATTTCTGACTGACCCCAGTCACACTTTCCCTGAACAATTGTCCCCTTATCACCGTAAAGGCCTTGGATCGATGGACGATCTGTCGAGCCTCTTCTTCATCCTCTGGGAGTTCCTTCCTAAGGATGCACGCGATGTAAGGTACTGTCTAGTCGGGAGTGATGACTAGAACCTCCATGATTAGGTCGACCATGGCTGGGACCTCGACTTCAGTCGGATCTGTGGTGCTCTTAGGTTGCGGGGGCTCTACTGTAAAAGGATCTTCTTGAACGGACGGTGTGTGAATGTGTTCCAGAAACACATTGCTGGGAATGACTTCTCTCTTGGAACCTATCTTCGCCAAATCATCGGCTGCTTGATTCTTCAGTCGGGGTATATGATGGGGCTCTAACCCCTCAAACTTCTTTTCCAACTTTCTCACCGCATTGAAGTAGCCAGTCATGGCAGGGATTCTGACGTCCCACTCTTTCATCACCTGATTGACCACCAAATCTGAGTCTCCATAGACCATGAGGCGACGGATGCCGAGTGAAATGGCCATGCGCAACCCATATAAGAGTGCTTCATATTCTGCTTCGTTATTGGAGGAATCAAAGTGAATCTGGAGTACATATCTGAGCTTGTCTCCTCGGGGGGATACTAATACCACCCCGGCACCAACCATTCAAAGATCTTGGAACCGTCAAAGAACATGGTCCAAAGGTTCGAGTGAACTTGAGTCGGCAGTTGCTGTTCGATGCACTCGGCGAGAAATCAGCTATTGGTTGGGACTTGATAGCTTTTTTGCCTCAAACTGAATATCTAAGGAAGGAGTTCAATCGCCCATTTTGCCACTCGACCGCTTGCATCTCTCACAGCGAATCTCGATAATGGAGCGTCGGCGATCGTAATGAGTGGTCAGAGAAATAGTGTGCAACCTTCTTCGTGGTCATATAAATCCCATAAACAAGCTTCTAATAGTGCGGATATCTCTGTTTTGACGGAGTTAGAACTCCAGAAACATAATAAACCGGGCGCTAAACTTTATAGGCTTTTCCCTCTTCTTCTCGCTCGACCGTAAGTACTGTACTGACAACTTCACCAGTGGCTGCTATATAAAGCAGTAAAGGCTCTTTGCTGATTGCGGCAGCAAGCACCGGCTGGGTGGAAAGCAGGGCTTTTAGCTCTGCAAACGCTGCATCAGCTTCGGGAGTCCACTCGGACTTATCTGACTTCTTCATCAGTTGGTAGAGAGGTAGCGCCTTCTCACCGAGTCTGGAAATGAATTGACTTAGGGCGGCCAAACAACCAGTAAGCTTCTGGACATCATGCACACGCACTGGGCATTTCATTCAGAGTATGGCACCAACTTTCTCGGGGTTAGCATCGATCCCTCGTTCGGAAACGAGAAAACCGAGTAACTTTCCTCCTGGAACTCCGAATGTGCACTTTGATGGATTAAGCTTGATATCGTACCTTCTGAGGTTGGCAAAGGTTTCAGCAAGGTCAGTCAGTAGGTCGGAACCTTTGCGTGACTTAACCACAATGTCATCCATGTACGCTTCCACATTCCGACTGATTTCAGTGAGTAAACACTTCTGAATCATCCGCATGAATGTGGCTCCAGCGTTCTTCAGACCGAATGGCATAGTGACATAACAGAAGCACCCGAATGGGGTGATGAAAGCTGTTTTAATTTCGTCGTGTCCAAACAGACGGATCTGATGATACCCGGAATAAGCGTCAAAAAAGGACAAATGCTCACATCCCGCAGTCGAATCGACTATCTGATTGATGCGAGGGAGAGGAAAGTGATCCTTCGGGCAGGCCCGATTGATATGCTTGAAGTTGATGCACATGCAAAGTGAATTGTCCTTCTTAGGGACCATGACAATGTTAGCTAACCACCCGGAGTGGTAGATCTCTCGAATAAACTCAGCTGCCAGGAGCCGAGCCATTTCGTCACCGATTGCTTTTCTCTTCTGTATGGCGGACCATCGAAGATGTTCCTTGACCGGTTTTACTTTTGGGTCGACTCGCAAACGATGCTCAGCCAGTTTCCTAGGAACACCCGGCATGTCAGAAGGTTTCCATGCAAAGATGTCCCAGTTCTCACGGAGGAATTGGATGAGCGCTTCTTCCTATTTGGAGTCGAGAGTTGTTGAAATGTGGGTCGGAGCAGCGTTAGGATCAGTCGGGTGGATGTGAACCGGTTTCGTTTCACCTGATGACTGAAATGCTGAATCCGCTGCAGGCTTTTTAGCTCGCAGCAAATCACTCGGATTTGCATTTTTCTGGTACTCCTGCAATTCCACTACTGCCATCTGCGCATCGGCGATCTTCGAGCCGTTCTGGAAGTACTCTTCTGCCTTCTTTCTATTGCCAGTGATAGTGATCACTCCCTTGGGACCAGGCATTTTCAATTTGAGGTACACATAGCATGGTCGAGCCATAAAACTTGCATAAGCCGGCCTGCCCAGAATGGTGTGATAAGCACTCTGGAAATCCACCACTTCAAATGTCAACTTTTCTTTGCGATAATTCTTGTAATCATCGAAAACCACGTCAAGAGCAATCTGGCCGAGTGATTCAGCCTTCTTGCCTGGAATGACTCCATGGAAACTCATATTGCTTTCACTGAGTCTGGACATCGGAATGCCCATCCCTTTCAACATTTCTGCATACAGAATGTTCAGGCCACTGCCACCGTCCATCAGAACTTTAGCCAGTCGAGTGCCTTCGACAACTGGATCAACCACCAAAGCTTGCCTCCTAGGGGTGGCTATGTGCGTCGGGTGATCGACCGGTCGAATATGATGGCGATCTGAGACCATTTCAAATAACTGGGTGTCGCCGGAGCGACCATATTCACTTCTCTGTTGATCACTTTCAGTCGACTCTTACTTTCAACATCAGCAAAAATCATCAGAGTGGAATTGACATGAGGGTAACCATCGTCACTCTCCTCGTTGTCCTCAACCTTGTCTGACTCTTTTTCCTTGTCTTTGGGTTGTTTCTCTCGGAACTGCTGGATCAGGAGCCGACACTGCCGAGTGGTATGCTTCGGATAAATGATTTTACCCTCTTCATCTTTCTTTGTGTGGATGTGGCATGGCAAATCTAGCACATCATTTCCATCTTGATCTTTTATCTTCTTAGGATTCCATGGCCCCTTGGGCTTCCCTTTGGGTTTTCCTTGAGTCACGGATAAGGTTTCCCCAGGAGCAGCTGGCTCGGCTTTGCGCTTATGCTTCCGACTGGAGTTTCCTCCTCCGGTTTCATGGGCGACTGATTTGTGCTTGCCACTCCGGAGCCGATCCTCTTCTTCACCATTAGCATACTTGGTGGCAATCTCCATCATTCGACTCAGAGACATGTCTCCGGTCCGACCGAACTTCAAGTTCAACTCTCGATATTTGACGCCTTCCTTGAAGGCGCAAACTGCTTGGTGATCAGACACATTCTCTACTGTGTGATGCAGTGTGATCCATCTCTGGATATAATCCCTCAAAGTTTCATTTGTCTTCTGCACACAAGATTGCAGCTCACAACCCCGCTGGTCGCTTGCATGTCCTTCAAATGTTACGACAAACACTCGGAAAGATCTTCCCAAGTGTAAATGCTGCTGGGTGCTAATTGATTCAGCCATGCTCTGGCCGAACCCTCTAACATCCGAGGCAGGTGTTTCATGGCCACTTCATCGTTGCCGCCGCCAATCTGAACAGCCACTCAGTAATCCTCAAGCCAAGTGTCAGGCTTGGACTCACCGATGGAACTTATCGACTCGATCCGCCAACCCGAAGTTGGGAGGAATCACCGCGGCCCTGATGGCTCTGCTGAAGCACTCTGGACCTGAGACACGCACTCTGCTGTTGGTGGGTACATCTCTTTCATGACCTTCTCGGTGAGCTCTGTTCCTGTCGACCAAACCTTGGAAGAGAATAGACCTCACATCAAAGCCTGGCTCCCTGGGGTCGACTGGAATCCTTCGCCCAACACTATGAGGGCGTCTGTCATCCTGCTGTCGAGGCACGTATGATCCACTCCTTGGGGGAGGTGTGAGAACTCGACGACAATCGTCACGATCGAGTCGGTGATCATACTACTCATGGTTTCTGTACTGATCACGCCGGTCGTCACGTCCCTCACGCCTCGGGGGCGATCTTGGACTATGAGCCGACTGGACTGTATCTGCAACAACGGACCTGCTTCATTGCCTTGACAACTTCTGTCCTTTCCTGTCAGTCGCTAATCTCCGCTTGCTTTCTTCCTTTTTGCCGTCGCCGCTATTTATCTCGGCCAAATAAAGGAAATAGTAATTGATATGCTACCTCACACAAAGTTGTTACCGGTCTTTATCCCGATTATTGTGTCTCATCATATGTATTGGTAATTTGGTATTGTGCTACTGTTTGCCGATTTCATAAAGGAGTAATTTGGAGCCCGAACTCGCAGGCAAATCATTACATCGGGTGATTTCAGAGAACTGCACAAAATGATCGATGGATAGGTACTTATGCTGCTGCTATGTACTCCAAAGTTCACTCAGCATAAGCATCGATGTTGACAAGAAGTGTCTATATTCATTCGAGTATCAACCGGCATCAACCAATTGTCAAACTCCAAGTATTAGGAGAGTGAATGCCAAAAATATTGCTTGGTGCATAGCCCAGAAAAACGCAGTTCAGTCTTTGGTCCCAACTTGTGCCTTTTGGTTATCGGCACATATGGTAGCGAACTATATGGCATGGAGTCTAAAGATTCCAGACAAGTTTGTTGACGCGTATATTCACATGGCACATAATCAGTCTGCACGCCAAGGATGCTCCATTCAGTGAACTGCACAAAAAATTTGGGTGGTTCATTTTCTCAACCGCCTCATTTCTCGTCTGCAATGTAGAATTTTGGCGAGATAGAGGACCAAGATGAGCCAGTAAACTAGTTGGATGAAAGTAGTGGCCAAGTTGCTCAAACCTCCCTCTGCACGAGGCCACTATTTGAGGATAAACCTACAAGCAAATTCAGATTGTCTGTGCTGCCTCTTATGTACTCGAAAGTTCACTCGTACAAGAACTAATTTTAGCAAGAAGTACCTCCGATTGAACACCATTTACCATTCTGTACCCTAGATAATTAAAGTTCGTCCATGGATCATATTGGCTGTGATCTCAATCATTTGGATGCATAAACATCTTGAACATGTGACTCTCCGAGGATGAGGTGAGCTCGCAACGAAAAACTTTATCATGCCGGAGGAACCTCTCGAGCAGAGCGCGCGGTTACCGCTAATAGCCACCGAAGGAGCTCGAAAAGAAGCAGATCAGCTTCAAGAATATCAAGATCTACAACGTGTGGACTAACGCCCGGCAGCCGAGGAATACGCCTCGAGCGCCCAACCAAAAGTTACCCAAGCGTAAAATTCTACCTCAATTAGGCGATAAGGCATCGGACCCCATACCTTCAAAGCACGCACGCTGCGACCGACCACCACATGGCCGGACAAAACGACAATTGAAGCCAAACACCAGCCCATACCACTCGCCAGAAAGACAGAGACACAACAGCTGGGATACACATATGACTCGCAGACTCCGGAAAATAGAGCAGGTCGCATCAGATCGATCTATGGATCGCGGGCGGCTTTGATGCACAACGACGGCTATCTAGCTGGACATGACAAGCATAATCACGCCCGGGCTAAAACCGCAGACGGACTCCATCCGAAGCATCGTGACTTGGCCCATAGAGGCGCCAGACACCCTCTCGCTTCATTGATGAAGTAATGGAGCACGAATTCGTAAGGTTTAAACCCGTGAATATCGAATCATATGATGGAACAACAGATCCCGTTGTATGGATTGAGGACTTTCTCCTCCATATTCATATGGCCCACGGCGATGATCTTCATGCCATCAAATACCTCCCGCTAAAACTCAAGGGACCAGCTCATCGTTAAACAGCGTAAAACTCTATTGGCAGCTTGAGGACTTGGAAGACGCTCGCGACAACTTCCAAGGAACACACGTCCGACCTCCGGATGTGATGTCTTAAGTCACATAGTTCAACACCCGAGAGTCAACCAGAAATTCTGGACCAGGTTCCTAACTAAAAGAACCGCACCGCCGACTGTCCTAATGTCAAGCCCTAGTGGTTTTTAAGCATAGCATCCGCTATGAATGGCTCGCCCCAGACTCGCCAAGAAAAGCTGAAGTCCATGGCTGCCCTCACGACACTTTTGACCCGCTTATGCAGCGAAGATAGCTGGCTAGCCCGTAGCAATAATAATGCAAGTGAACCCGCACCTCTGCCGTAAATAGCAACGGCAAGCCCCAACACAACAAGCACAAGCATCGAAGCAATGATGACACGCGTCAAAGTCGGATTCAAGGTCCAAGTCCGCCAGCGAAGAAGCCATTTAAAAGGAACAATCCAAGCTCATCCAGCTTGAACCGGATACTCGATCGTCCATGTCGATCCACGATAATTTCCGATAAACCAACCAATCATACCCAATGTAATTTGGGTTTTAAACAGCGGAAAGTTAAACACGGAGAACAAGGAGAAGGGGTCACAAAGTGAGGACGACGACAAGGAGCCCCGTCCACCAACACGTGGTGATGTAATCAGCTTCCATGTTAAAACGGTGAATATGATATACGCACTATCCCCAAGAGGGAGCGCAACGCGCCAGGGACGCTTCACGCGAGAGCCAGCCGCCTCAAAATTCAACCCATGGTCGCCCCGCCCGATCACTTTCGCGAGGGCCATCCGACCAAGATCCGCCATGGCGGTTCAGCCGCACTAGTCCTTGATCCAACCATTGATGGATTCCACTCACGAAGTCCTCATGGACGGTGGCAGAGCTTCGACTTGCTCTATCAGATACAATCAAGAAGATGGGCATCGATCCATCAAGGATCAAGCCCACAAAACTACCTTTAAAGGAGTAATACCTGTAGAGGCCACGCACGGCTCAATCACATTGGAAGTCGCCTTCGCCCCCGACAACTTCAAGTGAAGACTTGATCTTCATATTGTCCCCTTCAGTAGTGGCTGTCACGCATCGCTGGACGAACTGCATTTGCTCGATTCAATGTGGTGCTACACTGTGCTTATCTCAAACTCAAGATGCCAGGCCACGCGGTGTCATAACCGGCAATGGAAACACATAACTCTCCTCCGCATCGAGCAAACCGCAGCCTCGCAGCGGAAGGGTAGTAGCCTTGTCAAGCGTAACTTTAATTCAGCGGTCAAAACCCGACACTATCAAACGAGTCCGGACTACTCCGCAGCTTGATGTCCAGCTTGTCGAGTTCGACTAGCATTCCGCCCGCCTCGGCCCCGACGAATGGCGGCGCATGTATCAGGTACATAACTACGCACTCAAAATACCATGGGCATAGACGGAGGCGAATTTGATTGTGGCCCATCATACGGCTCGACCTTCCGGACACACATACTTTTCCTTTTCTTTTTATCCTATTGGGTTTATTTTCCACAGCCCTCACGACAGCCTCGATCATCGATCCTTTCAAGGATGGATGTACCAAGGCAAACAACACAAGACGATGAGGGAATCTCTAGGTGGTCTTTGACGACTACTTCATTTGCTGTGACCCGCACGCAGCTCCCCTTGATCTCGCATGTTAAATAGCCCTATTGCTTATCTCACTATTTGTACAAATACGCTTTGACGATTAATCAAATTATAATGGAAACAGTTTATGCCCAACTTATGTGGCATCGCTTTCTACTTCATTTTATTTCGTTATTCTTATCGATTGCACCCCAGACACTTTGGTACGCTTTAATTCGCCAAGGGCTCTATTACGCCCATATTATGGCAACAAAGTCCTAACACTTTTACAAAGATAGTTCGCACCTCAATTTAGCATTATATGCATCGGCTCCTAACCATGTCTTTGGTCAATAGTAGGTTTCTCGCCCGTGCTTGCTACCTTACATTTCGTCAGACGGCTAGGTAGTAAAGGAGAACTATCGCATTGTGTTTCGGTTTATCTAAACACCTCAAGAGAGAAAGCCAAAACTGATCATGATGCGGCGAGAGCTGGTCACTATTCGAGGTTAAAATCTCTGCATTTTTTCCGCATTATGCAACGGATCAGCCTCCACCCAATCAGGTGTACAAAGACCCTAGTCCGGATTAACAAATACTAACTAGGGGCTGCGGTTACATTGCTATTGTCAAACTCCTATGGCTAAGTGAGGGTGATAAAGCCACATAGTCCGATTGATCGGTTCGCCACGCTAAACACCTCCTTCAAAGACCAAACTTTTGGATCAAGAGTTTTAGGTTTCAACCCAACACCCCCATTACCTACATGGGGGCTGAAGCCATTTAATCGCCAACTCTCGATTTAATATAACGCCGACAGAGGCAAAATTTTAAATAAAAACAAGCATTATATTACATATCGGCTTTGTTTCATGATACAGATGGGACAACATGAATATCTTCATTCAAAGATAATGTCTTTCGTGACATCGCCCTCTACAATGAGGGATCCTTCATGACATCATCAAAATACCGCCGGCGCAGGGTGCTCCCGTTCACGGGCAGTCCCTATCGCAAGCTTGACGGCGCCCATCTTCACCCATCGCACCTGACACGGGCGAAGGCCATCCGCGACCTTCGATGCAGACCGACCATTGATGGCATCAAGCCGAGGGCAGGCATTGACCAGCCGTCACGAGCCCAAAGTAGCTGCTGGTATGGTTCCGCAGCCATAAATGGATTACCAAATCCTTCATGGCTAGTTTGGCCACCCTATGCAGTTCGGTTCGCTGTTTCAGCTGATCGCTAAAGGGCACCGGATGCTCAAGCAAGGTATTGCACTGAATAGCTTCTCCATTGAGCTCCCCTTCGCTCGAAGAACTCCGCAGCCAAGAACATCAGGCGGCAGATCAAACGCCTCGAGAACTCCAACCGGGTCAAGAAGAGGTACTTTTCTTCATATACTTTGCATAATAAAGGCCTTACCCGCCACGATTTTCTTGGCCTCCGATTTCCGGAGGACGCCTCTAGGCTTCAACCTGAGCCTCTTGTGCGCTTTGGCTGGCCTTCAAGTTCGACTCTTGTCCGCAAACTTGCGCCCAAGGACTCGTGATTTATTTACTAGATCCGGAGTGAAGGAAATATGCCCAGAGGCAATAATAAAGTTATTATTTATTTCCTTATTTCATGATAAATGTTTATTATTCATGCTAGAATTGTATTAACCGCAAACATAATACATGTTTGAATACATAGACAAACATAGTGTCACTAGTATGCCTCTACTTGACTAGCTCGTTAATCAAAGATGGTTAAGTTTCCAAAGCATAGACATGAGTTGTCATTTGATTATCGGATCACATCATTAGAGAATGATGTGATTGACTTGACCTGCTCCGTTAGCTTAGCACTTGATCGCTTAGTATTCTGCTATTGCTTTCTCATGACTTATACATGTTCCTATGACTATGAGATTATGCAACTCCTGCTTATCGGAGGAACACTTTGTGTGCTACCAAATGTCACAACGTGAATCGGGTGATTATAAAGGTTCTCTATAGGTGTCTCCAAAGGTACTTGTTGGGTTGGCGATTTTGAGATTAGGATTTGTCACCCGCTTGTCGGAGAGGTATCTTCGGCCCTCTCGAATGCACATCACTATAAGCCTTGCAAGCATTGTGACTAATGAGTTAGTTGCAGATGATGTATTTTTGAATCTAGTAAAGAGACTTGCTTGTAATGAGATTGAACTAGGTATTGAGATACCGATGATCAAACCTCGGCAAGTAACATACCGATGACAAAGGAACAATATATGTTGTTATGCGGTTTGACCGATAAAGATCTTCAGAGAATATGTGGGATCCAATATGAGCATCCGGTTCCGCTTATTGGTTATCGATCGGAGACGGTCTCGGTCATTTCTATATAGTTCTCGAACCCGTAGGGTCCGTGACGCTAAAGTTTCGTGACGATTTGTATTATGAGTTATGTGATTTGATGCCGGTAGTTCGAATCCCTGATGAGATCGGGACATGACGAGGAGTCTCGAAATGGTCGATACGTAAAGATCGATATATTGGACGACTATATTCGACATTGGAAAGGTTCCAGTGATTCGGTATTTTTCGGAGTACCGAGAGTTACGGAATTCGCCGGGAGTATATGGGCCTATTGGCTTTAGGGAAGAGAGAGGCTGCGCCCCAATGCTTAGTCCGAATTGACTAGGGAGGTGGCCCCTCCTTCCTTCTCTCTCTTTCCTTTCCTTCTCTCCTACTCCTACTACTTGAAGGGCCCTAGTTCTACTAGGAAAGGAGAATCTACTCCCTGGGAGTAGGACTCCCTAGGGCGCCTAGAGAGGGCCGCCCTCCCTCCTCCACTCCTTTATATACGGGAGGGGGCATCCCTTGAGACACAACAATTGATCTCTTGATCTTAGTTGCAGCGGTGCCCCTTCCACCATATTCCACCGATCATATCGTGAAGGGTGCAAGCTAGCGGCTTCCCGCGCCAGCATCATCATCACCATCACCACACCGTCGTGTTGATTTAAACTCTCCTCAAAGCTCGATCGATCGGAGTCGAGAGACGCCATCGAGCTGAACGTGCTGAACTCGAGGTGCCAGACGTTCTGCATTTGGATCGGTCGGATCGTGAAGACGACGACTACATCAATCGCGGCAGTTAACGCCCGCCGTCTACGAGGTACGCACACTCTTCTCTCTTTGCTATGCATCGCCATGATCTTGCGCAGCGGGAAATTTCTGAAATTACTACGCCCCCAACAGGGTATCCGAGCCTGGTTTATGCGTAGATGTTATATGCACGTAGAACACAAGTGTGTTGTGGGCGATACACGCCATACTACTTACAAGCATGTCATACTTGGTTGGGCGGTATTGTTGGATGAAGCGACCCGACCTATTATGCGTGACGCCACGCGAGACTGGTTCTCACCGACGTGCTTTTGCACACGGTGTGGTCTGGCGGGTGTCGCTTTCCAACTTTAGTTGAACCAAGTGGCTACACCCGTCATTGAGAAGGTTAAACAACACTAACTTGACGAACTATCGCTGTTGTTTTGATGCGTAAGGGGTTCTTGCTCAGCCCGTAGCAGCTACATAAAACCTTCAACAACAAAGTAGAGGACGCCTAACTTGTTTTGCAGGCATGTTGTGATGTGATATGGTCAAGATGTGATGAGATATAGATTTTTGTATGAGATGATCATGTTTTGTTGTTATCGGCAATCGTAAGCCTTATGGTTGTCTCCCTTATTGCATAAGATGCAAGCTCCAAATAATTGTTTTACTTTATCGCTATGCGATAGCAATAGTTGCAAGAGCAATAGTTGGCGTAGACGCACCATGTGACGCACATTACTGATATAGATCAAGATGATGGGGATCATGGTGTCATGCCGTGACGATAGAGATCATGATGGTACTTCGAGATGGAGATCAAAGGCTAAGATGATCATGGCCATATCATGTCACATATTTTGATTGCATGTGATGTTTATCTTTATACATCTTATTTTGCTTAGTTCGACGATAGCTTTATAAGATGGTCTCTCACTAAATTATCAAGGTATAAGTGTTCTCCCCGAGTATGCACCATTGCAAAGTTCTTCGTGCGAGACACCATGTGATGATCGTGATAGGCTCTATGTTCAAATACAACGGGTCCAAAAAAGTTGCACACGCGGAATACTCAGGTTAAACTTGACGAGCCTAGCATATAATGATATGGCCTCATAACACCGAGACCGAAGGTCGAGCGTGAATCATATATTAGATATGATCAACATAATGATGTTCACCATTGAAAACTACTCCATCTCACGTGATGATCGGACATGGTTTAGTTGATTTGATCACGTGATCACTTAGATGATTAGAGGGATGTCTATCTAAGTGGGAGTTCTGGCAATATGATCAATTGAACTTTAATTTATCATGAACTTGGTCCCGGTAGTATTAGCATATCTATGTTGTAGATCAATAGCTCGCATGTTGCTCCCGCTTATTGTGTTCCTAGAGAAAACTATGTTGAAAAATGTTAGTAGCACTGATGCGGATTGGATCCATGATCTGAGGATTATCCTCATTGCTGCATAGAAGAATTATGTCCTTGATGCAAGCTAGGTGATAACCTATTGCGTGAGCAGATGCGACGTTATGAATGTTTGGCTAGCTCAATATGATGACTACTTGATAGTTTAGTGCACCATGCTTAAAGGCTTAGAATCGGGCTTCAAAGACGCTTTTGAACGCCATGGAGCATATAAGATGTTCCAAGAGTTGAAATCGGTATTTCATACTCATGCCCGTGTTGAGACGTATGAGACCCTCTCGACAAAGATTTTTCCTACAAGATGGAGGAGAATAGCTCAACCAAGAGCATGTGCTCGATTGTCTCGAGTACTACAATTGCTTGAATCAAGTGGGAGTTAATCTTCCATAAGATAGTAATTGATGAAATTTCTAGTCACAATCACTAAGTTATTAGAACTTGTGATGAACTATAATATGCAAGGGATGACGAAAGAAATTTTAGCTCTTCGTGATGCTGAAATCAACGGGTAGTAGAAATCAAGCAGCATCAAGTGTTGATGGTTAACAAGACCACTAGTTTCAAGTAAAGGACAAAGCGAAGAAAAGGGGACTTCAAGAAGAACGGCAAGCAAGTTGTTGCTCAAGAAAAGCCCAAGTCTGGACTCAAGCCTGTCGAAAGTGTTTAATGCAAAGGGACTTACCGAAGGAACTCCCAAGTATTTAGTGGATAAGAAGGATGGTGTAGGACCTTGAAGTATGTCTAGAGGGGGTGATTAGACTACTTGACCAATTAAAACTTAGCTTTTCCCAGTTTTAGAGTTTCAGACTTTAGCTATCTTAGGACAAGTCAAGCAATCATCACACAACCAGCAAGCATGCAAAGAGTGTATAAGCAGCGGAAATTAAAGCATGCAACTTGCAAGAAAGTAAAGGAAGGGTTTGGAGGATTCAAACAATTGGAGACACGGATGTTTTTGTGGTTCCGATAGGTGGTGCTATCGCATTCCACGCTGATGGAGACTTCAACCCACGGGGTAACGGCTTGCTGAGTCCATGGCTCCACCCACGGTAATCCACGTAGCAACCTTGTCTATCATCTCACCATAGGACTTGCTCACTAGTGAGATCTTCACGTAAGTAGGCGATCTCCTTGCCTTTACAAACTCCTTGGTTCAACTCCACAATCTTGTCGGAGGCTCCCAAATGACACCTAGCCAATCTAGGAGACACCACTTCAAGAAGTAACAATGGTGTGTTGATGATAAACTCTTGCTTTGTGCTTCAAATGATAGTTTCAACACTCAACTCTCTCATAGGATTTGAATCTGGTGGAAAGAAGATTTGAGTGGAAAGCAACTTGGGAAGGCTAGAGATCAAGATTCATATTGTAGGAATGGAATATCTTGGTCTCAACACATGAGTAGGTGGTTCTTCTCTCGAAATGGTAAGTTGGAAGTGTAGGTTTGTTCTGATGGCTCTCCACGAATGAAGAGGAGGTGGAGGGTATATATAGCCTCCACAAAATCTAACCGCTACACACAATTTACCAATCTCGGTGGGACCGAATCAACAAACTCGGTCGAACCGATTTTAGTAAACCTAGTGACCGTTAGGGCGGTGGACTGACTTGCATCTCGGTAGGACCGATATGGTTAGGTTAGGGCATAACGTAATCTCGGTGAGACCGACATACAAACTCGGTGAGACCGATTTTGGTAATTAGCTAACCAGAGAGTTGGTCGTAAACTCGGTGGGACCGATGGTTTTTCGTGAGACCAAATGTTACAAAGGGGAACAGAGAGTTTACATTGCAATCTCAAGGGACTGATCCTCTTTCGGTGAGACCAAAAGTTCTTAAAAGGAAACAGAGATTATAATCCCATCTCGGTGAGACCGAGATCCCTATCGGTAGAACCGATTTGCCTAGGGTTTGTGGCAGTGGCTAGGACATATGGAATCGGTGGCGCTGATAGGAAGAATCGGTGAGACCGATTTTGGCTTTAGGTTTAGGTCATATGGATGTGAGAAAGTAGCTGAGGGTTTTGGAGCATATCACTGCACATGAAGCAAAAGGCTCATTAAGAAACACCTCATCCCTCCTTGATAGTATTGGCTTCTCCTATAGACTAAATGTGATCTTGAATCACTAAAATATAAAATGAAGAGTCTTGAGCTTTTGAGCTTGAGCCAATCCTTTGTCATTAGCATTTTGAGGGTTCCACTTTCATCATCCATGCCATGCCATTCATTGAGCTTTCCTGAAATATTCATCTTGAATAGCATTAGCTCAATGAGCTATATGTTGTTATGAATTACCAAAACCACCTAGGATAGTTGCACTTTCAATCTCCCCTTTTGGTAATTGATGATAACATATAGATCAAAGCTCGACAAATGATAATAAGATTGAAAAACATCGTCGCTTGAGAAGTATGTGATAAGAAAGAGCTCCCCTAAATTTGTGCATAGTTTACGATTTGCTTTGGACTGCAAATGCACAAGGAATTAGGCTCATGGGTTACTCTTCCATGTCACATACATCTTGGTGGAGCGCCAAAATGATATGAATGAATACATGCACTCATCACCAAGCATAGTGAATGATCACATAGGATAGATAATATAATATCATCAAACATGCATAAGTAGCTTATGATCAAACACATGATCATCAATGTCTCACAAACATAGTAACTCAAGCAATCAAAAGAAAACAAGTTTAAAACCACCAAATCAAGAGAGAATGTAAAACACTCTCTCTCTCTCTAAGCCTATGATCTATACATTTTTCTCCCCTTTGGCAACAAGTTACCAAAAAGTTCATAGAAAATGCATAGTGCTAGATCGACTCTCGGGCTTGATCTTCGGGTGGTGGAGTCCGGATAGCGCCAAGGACGAAAGCTTCAGTTGAAGTAGATGGAGCTGGAGCTGATGTAGGTGCTGGAGCTGGTGGTACTGAGGCTGTAGCTGGTGCAGATGAAGTGGCTCTTGTGTCAGAATCGGCACATGATGACCTCCGGTCTAGGCACTCTGGCAAATGCATCAGTTGTTGTTTTGCCCTTCCTCTCCTCAAGATGTCATCTTGCGCTGCTCCACAATGATTGAATCTCTCTTATTTTTACATCTAAGTCATAGAACTTTTGTTCTACGATTCCTCCAAGCTCTCCGATTTTGAGTGAGGGTGGCCAATCCTTCTCAATCCTCGTGTTGATGCTATTAGGTACCCGAGCTGCTCCTCGCTTCTTCAACAAATACTCGGATGCCTCCTCTTGAGTTGGCATCCGGCAGCCTTCTCCTTCCTTACCTTCTCCTTCTCTTGTGCTTGAACTGATGATGGATCATTCTCATTCATGACAACCTCATTGTCCTCAAAATCTGGATATATTGGAAAATGTTCTTTATCCAATAGATATTTGTCTGTGCTCATCTTTGAGTTAATCAACTCGGATCCGAGGGGCATATCCACAACTTCTTTTCTGTCACCGCAGTCCTCTTAATGGTTTCAACCATAAGGCTCATGACTTTGAATTTTGTGGCACATCAAACAAATGCAACATGTTGATTGCATGCCCTCTAATCATGTTGTGGTCACCAGACTTTAGGAGAGTGTGCCTTAAGATGCGTTGATAGTTGGTAGCCCGATGAAGGAAGTGGACTGATCCAAACTTATGTGTCTCAATGGCTGTGTCTGGGATCTCCTTGTACATGTGTGCCATGGAATTGTGGTCCATTTTCTTGGCATATACATCAAGGTCATCTTCATTCTCCTTTGGGAATTTATCAGCTTTCCCACCTCAACTGTTGACGGTACCTTGTACTGACATCCACACTATCCTCGCCATCCGGATAAAAGTGTGTCAGGAGTAGAACTGCATGATTAGTTCATCATTCCGTTGGTGAGCTCAACAGTTCCAACTCCAACAAGAACAAAACTGTCTTGCACTCTCTACATTTTCTTTCATGTAGGTCCAATGACCCACCTCATATCACACACTATGGGCTTCTTATCCAGCAATAGTCTCATAAAAGTCATGTTGTTCCTTGGTGTGGAACCCAGAATCCAGCAGTTCTTCTTCTTGTGGCATATGGATCTGCCATCCTCCATAGCCTCAACCCATTGTCTCTTCCGATCTTCATCATAATTCAAGCATACTTGTCGAGCATACCACTTCAACATATAAATTTGATCCCATAATAGTTTCCCTTTTTGTGTCAAGCGATAATCCTAAAGTATTCACGTTGATCTAACGTTACTCCCATTATCAAATTGAATGAGGTTTTCTCAGGATTATCAAAATGGTACATAATATTTTTCACATATTGAGCATCGAGGGTTTTAGGAGGTTCCTCATCTCCATGAGTAGCAAGTACACCTAATTTTTTCGGTATTTCGTGTTCCATATCCATAACTAAAGATAGAGAACAACTAAGAACAACAAATAAAAATTACTTAGTGATAAAGCAAACAAGCACACACGAGAATATTCACCCCACGCTATCAATCCCCGGCAACGGCGCCAGAAAAAGGTCTTGATAACCCACAAGTATAGGGGATCACAACAGTTTTCGATAAGTAAGAGTGTCGAACCCAACGAGGAGCTAAAGGTAGAACAAATATTCCCTCAAGTTCTATCGACCACCGATACAACTCCACGCACGCTTGACGTTTACTTTACCTAGAACAAGTATGAAACTAGAAGTACTTTGTAAGTGTTTTTGGATAGACTTGCAAGAAAGTAAAGAGCACAAAAATAAAACTAGGGGCTGCTAAGATAAAAACACAACTAAATTAAATATGGCGAGTGTAGAAAAGTGGTGGTAGGAGTTGCGAAATTGTCCATTAAGCAATTGACTACTTTACTAGAAGATAGCAAGTATCATGTGGGAGAGGCCACTGCTAGCATGTCATCCCTGACTTGGAATTCTATGCACTTATGCTTGGAACTTTTAGCAAGCATCCGCAACTACTAACGTTCATTAAGGTAAAACCCAACAATAGCATTAAGATATATTGGTCCCCCTTCAATCCCGTATGCATCAATTTCTATGCTAGGTTGAAGCTTCTGTCACTCTTGCCCTCCAATACATAGTCCTATCAACATACAACTAACCCTATGGTGTGATCCATGCGCGCGCTCATATGATGGGCACCAAAGGACAGCAACATAACCACAAGCAAATTAAATCAATCATAGCAATTCATCAATCACCGATAGGACAACGAAAATCTACTCAGACATCATAGGATGGCAACACATCATTGGATAATAATATGAAGCATAAAGCACCATGTTCAAGTAGAGGGTACAGCGGGTTGCGGGAGAGTGGACCGCTGTAGATAGAGGGGGGAAGGTGATGAAGATGTTGGTGAAGATGGCAGAGGTGTTGGTGTAGATCGCGGTGATGATGATGATGGCCACGGCAGCGTTCGGGCGCTACCGGAAGAGAAGGGGAGAGGGGGCCCCTTCGTCTTCTTCTTCCTTGACCTCCTCCCTAGATGGGAGAAGGGTTTCCCCTCTGGTCCTTGGCCTCCATGGCATGGGAGGGGCGAGAGCCCCTCTGAGATTGGATCTGTCTCTCTGTTTCTCTCTGTTGCTGCATTCTGTTCTGCTGCCCTTTCACCGTTTTGGGTATATATGGAGATCTGTAACTCCGATTGGACTGAAACCTTCGCCGTGATTTTTTCCGAAAATTAGTTTTCTTGTGGCCGACGAAGGGAATAAACCGCCTTACGGGTGGACCACGAAGGTCAAGGGCGCGCCCTGGGGGGTAGGGCGCGCCCCCCTACCTCGTGCCCACCTCGGACATTGTTTCGCGATGATCTTTCTTCCAGACTTTCCAAATATTCCAAAAAAAAAATCTCCGTCCATTTTTATCCCATTTGGACTCCATTTGATATGGATATTCTGCGAAACCAAAAACACGCAAAAGACAGGAACTGGCACTGGGCACTGGATCAATATGTAAGTCCCAAAAATAGTATAAAAAGTTGCCAAAAAGTATATGAAAGTTGTAGAATATTGGCATGGAACAATAAAAAATTATAGATATGACGGATACGTATCATGAAGTCACACAATTTAGTATTATCTTGAGCCATCGTGACAAGCAAGCAATCCAACACACGAGCAAACAAAAAGCTAGCGAAAAAGAGGCGAACGGAAAAGAGGGGGCGAATAAAATGGCAAGGGTGAAGTCGGGGATAGGAAAACGAGAGGCAAATGGAAAATAATGTAATGCGATAGATAAGGGTTTGTGATGGGTGCCATTATGTTGACTTTTATGTGAGACTCCCGACAGCGGCGCCAGAAATCCTTCTTGCTGCCTCTTGAGCACTGCGTTGGTTTTCCTTGAAGAGGAAAGGGTGATGCAGCAAAGTAGCATAAGTATTTCCCTCAGTTTTGAGAACCAAGGTATCAATCCAATAGAGGCCACGCACGAGTCCCTCGCACCTACACAAACAAATAAATCCTCGCAACCAACGCAAAAAGGGTTGTCGATCCTACGGTCACTTACGAGAGAGATCGATAGATATGATACGATAATATTTTTGGTATTTTTATGATAAAGATGCAAAGTAAAGAAAGTAAAATAAAAAGCGACGTCGAAATAGCTTGTTGTCGGAGATTAAATATGATGGAAAATAGACCCGGGGCCATAGGTTTCACTAGTGGCTTCTCTCAAGAGCATAAGTATTACGGTGGGTGAAAAAATTACTGTTGAGCAATTGTGAGCGAGCATAGTTATGAGAATATCTAGGTATGATCATGTATATAGGCATCACGTCCGAGACAAGTAGACCAACTCCCTCACCTGCATCTACTACTATTACTCCACACATCGACCACTATCTAGCATGCATCTAGAGTATTAAGTTCATAAGAACGAGTAACACTTTAAGCAAGATGACATGATGTAGAGGATAAACTCATGCAATATGATATAAACCCCATCTTGTTATCCTCGATGGCAACAATACTATCGTGCCTTGCTGCCCCTCATCCTTTGGGAAAGGACACATAAGATTGAACCCAAAGCTAAGCACTTCTCCCATTGCAAGAAAGATCAATCTAGTAGGCCAAACAAAACTGATAATTCGAAGAGACTTGCAAAGATAACCAATCTTACATAAAAGAATTCAGAGAAGATTCAAATATTGTTCATAGATGAACTTGATCATAAACCCACAATTCATCGGTCTCAACAAACACACTGCAAAAGAAGATTACATCGAATAGATCTCCACGAGAGAGGGGGAGAACATTGTATTGATATCCAAAAAGAGAGAAGAAGCCATCTAGCTAATATCTATGGACCCGAAGGTCTGAGGTAAACTACTCACACTTCATCGGAGAGGCTATGGTGTTGATGTAGAAGCCCTCCATGATCGATGCCCCCCATGGAGAACTAACAGGCCCCATGATGGGATCTCACGGGCATGAAGGTTGCGGCGGTGGTATTAGGTTTTGGCTCCGTGTCTGTAGTTTGAAGTGCGTAGGTATATATAGGAGGAAGAAGTACGTCGGTGGAGCAATGTGGGGCCCATGAGGGTGGAGGGCGCACCTGGGGAGGGGGGGTAGGCACGCCCCCCTACCTTGTGCCCTCCTGGTTGATGTCTTGACGTAGGGTCCAACTCCTCTGGATCACGTTCGTTCCAAAAATCACGTTCCCGAAGGTTTCATTCCCTTTGGACTCCGTTTGATATTCTTTTTCTGCGAAACTCTGAAATAGGCAAAAAACAGCAATTCTGGGCTGGTCCTCCGGTTAATAGGTTAGTCCAAAAAATAATATAAAAGTGTATAATAAATCCCAATAATGTCCAAAACAAAATATAATATAGCATGGAACAATCAAAAATTATAGATACGTTGGAGACGTATCAACTTGATCTTCCAAGGGTTCACGACTCCAAACTCCACACTGGCTTTAGACCCGGAGCGCGTCGCCTGGTCTGAAGACGGGATTCCTGAGCCCGCCGGACTATCTGCAACCACTAAGCCCAGTATGGGAGAGCCGGAGGAAGTAGTGTTGCTGGCAACCATCACGAAGTCAGACTCTTCTTCGGACACTGGCTCCGAACCCTCGGAGTCAGCATCGTGTGAGCTCGGCCAAGGAGTTTTCTTCCCGCCGTACTCCACGGATTCTCTTCTCCCTAGCCAAACCTCGCCTTTAAGCGAGGATCTGGACTTGATGCGATCCCTCGTCATTACAGATGAGCAACATACGAACTACGCCCAGCCCGGACTAGGGGCTGAGATCGGGGAATTTTACGTCACACCCACCACCCACTTCATAGCCACTGTCGAGGACTTAACCGACATGCTCAACTACGGCTCCGACGACATCGACGGTATGGACGACGATGCCGGAGAGGAGCAGGCCGAAAAACCCGCCATTTACCGGACGCTGGACGGCCACCGCTTCGTATGACGTGTACATGGTATATACACCCAAAGAGGGTAACGGTGATAACGAGAAGAATCCAGTCAAGGATAAACCTCCTGAGATACAAGCGAAGCGCCGGCGTCAGCGGCGCCACTCTAAATCACGCCGTGGAAAAGACAACAATACCGGCACGAGAGATAACAATACTCTGGACGATGCCGAAGATGAAGAAGAACCCGTCGAGCCAACCTCCGAACAAGACGATCGGGTAGATGGGCAAGTTAGCCCTGATGAACAGGCTATAAACGAAGACTCGGAGGACAACAATTATCTTCCACTCTCCGAGGATGAGGTGAGCCTCGGCAACGAAAACTTTATCATGCCGGAGGAACCTCTCGAGCAGGAGCGCTTTAAGCGCCGGCTAATAGCCACTGCAAGGAGCCTGAAAAAGAAGCAGCATCAGCTTCAAGAATATCAAGATCTACTCAACGACAGGTGGACTAACGTCCTGGCAGCCGAGGAATACGGCCTCGAGCGCCCAACCAAAAGTTACCCGAAGCGTAAAATTCTACCTCAATTAGGCGATAAGGCACTGGACCCCATACCTTCAGCACGTAACGCGGCTGACCGACCACCACATGGCCGGGACAAAACGACAATTGAAGCCAAACACCAGCCCATACCACCTCGCCGTAAAGACAGAGACACAACAGCTCGGGGATACACATATGACCTGCGGCAGGACCTGGAAAATAGAGCAGGTCAGACCAGATCGATCTATGGATCGCGGGGGCGTGCCTTGATGCACAACGACGGCTATCTAGCTGGACATGACAAGCATAATCACGTCCGGGCCAAAAACCGCAGACGGACTCCATCCGAGCTACATCGTGACTTGGCCCGATATAGAGGCGCCGCACACCCCCTCTGCTTCATTGATGAAGTAATGGAGCACGAATTCCCAGAAGGTTTAAACCCGTGAATATCGAATCATATGATGGAACAACAGATCCCGTTGTATGGATTGAGGACTTTCTCCTCCATATTCATATGGCCCACGGCGATGATCTTCATGCCATCAAATACCTCCCGCTAAAACTCAAGGGACCAGCTCGGCACTGGTTAAACAGCCTGCCAGAAAACTCTATTGGCAGCTTGGAGGACTTGGAAGACGCCTTCCGCGACAACTTCCAAGGAACACACGTCCGACCTCCGGATGCTGATGTCTTAAGTCACATAGTTCAACAGCCCGGAGAGTCAACCAGGAAATTCTGGACCAGGTTCCTAACTAAAAAGAACCAGACCGTCGACTGTCCGAATGCCGAAGCCCTAGTGGCCTTTAAGCATAGCATCCGCTATGAATGGCTCGCCCGGCACCTCGGCCAAGAAAAGCTGAAGTCCATGGCTGCCCTCACGACACTTTTGACCCGCTTTTGCGCAGGCGAAGATAGCTGGCTAGCCCGTAGCAATAATAATGCAAGTGAACCTGGCACCTCTGAAGCCAGAAATAGCAACGGCAAGCCCCAACACAACAAGCACAAGCATCGAAGCAATGATGACACGGCGGTCAAAGTCGGATTCAGTGGCTCCAAGTCCGGCCAGCGGAAGAAGCCATTTAAAAGGAACAATCCAGGCTCATCCAGCTTGAACCGCATACTCGATCGTCCATGTCAGATCCACGACACCCCCGATAAACCAACCAATCATACCAACAGAATCTTTTGGGTTTTTAAACAGGCTGGAAAGTTAAATACGGAGAACAAGGAGAAGGGGTCACAAAGTGAGGACGACGACAAGGAGCCCCGTCCGCCGAACACAGGGTGACAGAATCAGTTTCCCCCCCATGTTAAAACGGTGAATATGATATACGTTACCCATATCCCCAAGAGGGAGCGCAAACGCGCGCTCAGGGACGTCTACGCGATAGAGCCAGTCGTCTCAAAATTCAACCCATGGTCGTCCTGCCCGATCACTTTCGATCGCAGGGGCCATCTGACCAGTATCCGTCATGGCGGTTCAGCCGCACTAGTCCTTGATCCAACCATTGATGGATTCCACCTCACGCGAGTCCTCATGGACGGTGGCAGCAGCTTCGACTTGCTCTATCAGGATACAATCCGCAAGATGGGCATCGATCCATCAAGGATCAAGCCCACAAAAACTACCTTTAAAGGAGTAATACCAGGTGTAGAGGCCCGCTGCACGGGCTCAATCACATTGGAAGTCGTCTTCGGCTCCCCGGACAACTTCTGAAGTGAAGACTTGATCTTCGATATTGTCCCCTTCTGTAGTGGCTGTCACGCACTGCTTGGACGAACTGCATTTGCTCGATTCAATGTGGTGCTACACTGTGCTTATCTCAAACTCAAGATGCCAGGGCCACGCGGTGTCATAACTGTCAATGGAAACACATAACTCTCCCTCCGTACCGAGGAGCAAACCGCAGCCCTGGCAGCGGAAGTATGTAGTAGCCTTGTCAAGCAGAACTTTAATTCAGCGGTCAAAATCCCGGACACTATCAAACGAGTCCGGACTACTCCGCAGCTTGACAGTCCAGCTTGTCAGGAGTTCGACTAGCAATTCGGCCTCCGTCTCAGTCCCGACGAAATGGCGGCGCATGTACCGCGTGTACATAACTACGCACTCAAAATACCATGGGCATAGACGGAGGCGTAACTTGATTGTGGCCCATCATACGGCTCGACCTTCCCTGGACACACATACTTTTCCTTTTCTTTTTTATCCTATTGGGTTTATTTTCCACAGGCCCCTCACGACAGCCTGATCATCGATCCTTTCGAAGGATGGATGTACCAAGGCGGCAAACAACACAAGACGTATGAGGGAATCTCTAGGTGGTCTTCTTGACGACTACTCTACCTGTTTTCAGGACCCGCACGCAGCTCCCCCTTGATCTCGGCATGTTAAATAGCCCTATTGCTTATCTCACTATTTGTACAAATACGCTTTGACGTATTAATCAAATTATAATGGAAACAGTTTGCGGCCCAACTTATGTGGCACTGGCTTTCTACTTCATTTTATTTCGTTATTCTTATCGATTGCACCCGTACACTTTGGTACGCTTTAATTCGCCAAGGGCTCTATTACGCTCCATATTATGGCAACAAAGTCCGAACACTTTTACAGTATAGTTCGGCACCCCGAATTTAGCATTATATGCATCGGCTCCTAACCATGTCTTTGGTCAATAGTAGGGTTTCCCGGCTCCTGTGCTTGCTACCTTACATTTCGTCGTATCGGCTAGGGTAGTAAAGGGAGAACTACTGCGATTGTGTTTCTGGTTTATCTGGGTAAACACCTCGATGAAAGCCAAAACTGATCATCATGATGCGGCGAGAGCTGGTCAGCTATTCGGAGGTTAAAATCTCTTGCGATTTTTTCCGCATTATGCAACGGATCAGCCTCCACCCAATCAGGTGTCTACAGCACCCTAGTCCGGATTAACAAATACTAACTAGGGGCTGCGGTTACATTGCTATTGTCAAACTCCTATGGCTAAGTGAGGGTGATAAAGCCACATAGTCCGATTGACTGGTTCGCCACGCTAAACACCTCCTTCAAAGACCAAACTTTTGGATCAAGAGTTTTAGGTTTCAACCCGAACACCCCCGTACTACCTACATGGGGGCTGAAGCCGACGACTGGCCAACTCTCAGATTTAATATAACGGCCGCACAGGAGGCAAAATTTTAAATAAAAAACAAGCATTATATTACATATCGGCTTTGTTTCATGATACAGGATGGGACAACATGAATATCTTCATTCAAAGATAATGTCTTTCGCACACTGGCCCTCTACAATGAGGGATCCCTTCATGACATCATCAAAATACCGCTCGGGCGTGCGGTGCTCCTTGCCCGCGGGCAGTCCCTCGGTCGCAAGCTTGACGGCGTCCATCTTCACCCACTGCACCTTGACACGGGCGAAGGCCATCCGCGCACCTTCGATGCAGACCGACCGCTTGATGGCATCAAGCCGAGGGCAGGCATTGACCAGCCGCTTCACGAGCCCAAAGTAGCTGCTGGGTATGGCTTCGGCAGGCCATAAATGGATTACCAAATCCTTCATGGCTAGTTTGGCCACCCTATGCAGTTCGGTCTGCTGTTTCAGCTGATCGCTAAAGGGCACCGGATGCTCTGGCGCAAGGTATTGCGACCAGAATAGCTTCTCCATTGAGCTCCCCTCTTCGGCTCGGAAGAACTCCGCAGCGTCAGCAACACTGTGCGGCAGATCCTCAAACGCCCCTGGAGAACTCCAAATCCGGGTCAGTAAGAGGTACCTTTTCTTCATATACTTTCTTTGCATAATAAAGGCCTTACCCGCCACGATTTTCTTGGCCTCCTGGATTTCCTGGAGGACGCCCTAGGCTTCAACCTGAGCCTCTTGTGCGCTTTGGCTGGCCTTCGCAAGTTCGGACTCTTGGTCCGCAAACTTGCGCTCCAAGGACTCGCATTTATTTACGGCATCCCGGAGTGAAGGAAATATGCCCTAGAGGCAATAATAAAGTTATTATTTATTTCCTTATTTCATGATAAATGTTTATTATTCATGCTAGAATTGTATTAACCGCAAACATAATACATGTTTGAATACATAGACAAACATAGTGTCACTAGTATGCCTCTACTTGACTAGCTCGTTAATCAAAGATGGTTAAGTTTCCAAAGCATAGACATGAGTTGTCATTTGATTAACGGGATCACATCATTAGGAGAATGATGTGATTGACTTGACCCGTTCCGTTAGCTTAGCACTTGATCGTTTAGTATTCTGCTATTGCTTTCTTCATGACTTATACATGTTCCTATGACTATGAGATTATGCAACTCCTGTTTACCGGAGGAACACTTTGTGTGCTACCAAATGTCACAACGTAACTGGGTGATTATAAAGGTTCTCTATAGGTGTCTCCAAAGGTACTTGTTGGGTTGGCGTATTTCGAGATTAGGATTTGTCACTCCGTTTGTCGGAGAGGTATCTCTGGGCCCTCTCGGTAATGCACATCACTATAAGCCTTGCAAGCATTGTGACTAATGAGTTAGTTGCGAGATGATGTATTACGGAACGAGTAAAGAGACTTGCCGGTAATGAGATTGAACTAGGTATTGAGATACCGACGATCAAACCTCGGGCAAGTAACATACCGATGACAAAGGGAACAACATATGTTGTTATGCGGTTTGACTGATAAAGATCTTCGTAGAATATGTGGGATCCAATATGAGCATCCAGGTTCCGCTATTGGTTATCGACTGGAGACGTGTCTCGGTCATTTCTATATAGTTCTCGAACCCGTAGGGTCCGCACGCTTAAAGTTTCGGTGACGATTTGTATTATGAGTTATGTGATTTGATGTGCCGAAGGTAGTTCGGAATCCCGGATGAGATCGGGGACATGACGAGGAGTCTCGAAATGGTCGATACGTAAAGATCGATATATTGGACGACTATATTCGGACATTGGAAAGGTTCCGAGTGATTCGGGTATTTTTCGGAGTACCGGAGAGTTACGGGAATTCGCCGGGGAGTATATGGGCCTATTGGGCTTTAGGGGAAAGAGAGAGGGGAGGCTGCGCCCCCCCCCCCCAATGCTTAGTCCGAATTGGACTAGGGGGAGGGGTGGCGCCCCCTCCTTCCTTCTCTTCTCTTTTCCCTTTCCTTCTCTCCTACTCCTACTACTTGGAAGGGCTCCTAGTTCTACTAGGAAAGGGAGAATCCTACTCCCGGTGGGAGTAGGACTCCCCTAGGGCGCGCCATAGAGAGGGCCGGCCCTCCCCCTCCTCCACTCCTTTATATACGGGGAGGGGGGCATCCCTTGGAGACACAACAATTGATCTCTTGATCTCTTAGCCGTGTGCGGTGCCCCCTTCCACCATATTCCACCTCGATCATATCGTAGCGGTGCTTAGGCGAAGCCCTGCGTCGGTAGCATCATCATCACCATCACCACACCGTCGTGCTGACGAAACTCTCCCTCAAAGCTCGACTGGATCGGAGTTCGAGGGACGTCATCGAGCTGAACGTGTGCTGAACTCGGAGGTGCCGTACGTTCGGTACTTGGATCGGTCGGATCGTGAAGACGTACGACTACATCAATCGCGTTGTGCTAACGCTTCCGCTTTCGGTCTACGAGGGTACGTGGACACACTCTTCTCTCTCTTTGCTATGCATCGCCATGATCTTGCGTGTGCGTAGGAAATTTCTGAAATTACTACGTTCCCCAACAGTGGTATCCGAGCCTGGTTTTATGCGTAGATGTTATATGCACGAGTAGAACACAAGTGTGTTGTGGGCGATACACGTCATACTACTTACAAGCATGTCATACTTTGGTTCGGCGGTATTGTTGGATGAAGCGACCCGGACCGACATTATGCGTACGCTTACGCGAGACTGGTTCTACCGACGTGCTTTGCACACAGGTGGCTGGCGGGTGTCAGTTTCTCCAACTTTAGTTGAACCAAGTGTGGCTACACCCGGTCATTGAGAAGGTTAAAACAACACTAACTTGACGAACTATCGTTGTTGTTTTGATGCGTAGGTAAGTACGGTTCTTGCTCAGCCCGTAGCAGCCACATAAAACCTTCAACAACAAAGTAGAGGACGTCTAACTTGTTTTTGCAGGGCATGTTGTGATGTGATATGGTCAAGATGTGATGAGATATAGATTTTTGTATGAGATGATCATGTTTTGTTGAAGTTATCGGCAACTGGCAGAAGCCTTATGGTTGTCTCCTTATTGCATAAGATGCAAGCTCCAAATAATTGCTTTACTTTATCGCTATGCGATAGCAATAGTTGCAAGAGCAATAGTTGGCGAGACGACCATGTGACGACACATTGATATAGATCAAGATGATGGGGATCATGGTGTCATGCCGGTGACGATAGAGATCATGATGGTACTTCGGAGATGGAGATCAAAGGCGCAAGATGATCATGGCCATATCATGTCACATATTTTGATTGCATGTGATGTTTATCTTTTATACATCTTATTTTGCTTAGTTCGACGATAGCTTTATAAGATGGTCTCTCACTAAATTATCAAGGTATAAGTGTTCTCCCTGAGTATGCACCATTGCGAAAGTTCTTCGTGCTGAGACACCATGTGATGATCGGGTGTGATAGGCTCTATGTTCAAATACAACGGGTCCAAAACAGTTGCACACGCGGAATACTCAGGTTAAACTTGACGAGCCTAGCATATAACAGATATGGCCTCATAACACTGAGACCGAAAGGTCGAGCGTGAATCATATATTAGATATGATCAACATAATGATGTTCACCATTGAAAACTACTCCATCTCACGTGATGATCGGACATGGTTTAGTTGATTTGGATCACGTGATCACTTAGATGATTAGAGGGATGTCTATCTAAGTGGGAGTTCTTAAGTAATATGATCAATTGAACTTTAATTTATCATGAACTTGGTCCTGGTAGTATTAGCATATCTATGTTGTAGATCAATAGCTCGCGATGTTGCTCCCCGTTTATTGTGTTCCTAGAGAAAAACTATGTTGAAAAATGTTAGTAGCACTGATGCGGATTGGATCCATGATCTGAGGATTATCCTCATTGCTGCATAGAAGAATTATGTCCTTGATGCACCGCTAGGTGACAGACCTATTGCAGGAGCAGATGCAGACGTTATGAATGTTTGGCTAGCTCAATATGATGACTACTTGATAGTTTAGTGCACCATGCTTAAAGGCTTAGAATCGGGGCTTCAAAGACGTTTTGAACGCCATGGAGCATATAAGATGTTCCAAGAGTTGAAATCGGTATTTCATACTCATGCCCGTGTTGAGACGTATGAGACCTCTGACAGTACTTTTCCTACAAGATGGAGGAGAATAGCTCAACCAGTGAGCATGTGCTCAGATTGTCTGAGTACTACAATTGCTTGAATCAAGTGGGAGTTAATCTTCCAGATAAGATAGTAATTGACAGAATTCTCTAGTCACAATCACTAAGTTATTAGAACTTCGTGATGAACTATAATATGCAAGGGATGACGAAAGAAATTCCCGAGCTCTTCGTGATGCTGAAATCAACGAAGGTAGAAATCAAGAAAGAGCATCAAGTGTTGATGGTTAACAAGACCACTAGTTTCAAGTAAAGGGACAAAGCGAAGAAAAGGGGACTTCAAGAAGAACGGCAAGCAAGTTGTTGCTCAAGTGAAAAAGCCCAAGTCTGGACCTAAGCCTGAAGCTGAGTGCTTCTACTGCAAAGGGACTGGTCACTGGAAGCGGAACTGCCCCAAGTATTTAGTGGATAAGAAGGATGGTGTAGGACCTTGAAGTATGTCTAGAGGGGGGGTGATTAGACTACTTGACCAATTAAAAACTTAGCCTTTTCCCAGTTTTAGAGTTTGGCAGACTTTAGCTATCTTAGGACAAGTCAAGCAATCATCACACAATTCAAGCAAGCATGCAAAGAGTGTATAAGCAGCGGAAATTAAAGCATGCAACTTGCAAGAAAGTAAAGGGAAGGGTTTGGAGGATTCAAACGCAATTGGAGACACGGATGTTTTTGGCGTGGTTCCGATAGGTGGTGCTATCGTACCTCCACGTTGATGGAGACTTCAACCCACGAAGGGTAACGGTTGCGCGAGTCCATGAAGGGCTCCACCCACGAAGGGTCCACGAAGTAGCAACCTTGTCTATCCCACCATGGCCGTCGCCCACGAAGGACTTGCCTCACTAGCAGTAGATCTTCACGAAGTAGGCGATCTCCTTGCCTTTACAAACTCCTTGGTTCAACTCCACAATCTTGTCGGAGGCTCCCAAATGACACCTAGCCAATCTAGGAGACACCACTCTCCAAGAAGTAACAAATGGTGTGTTGATGATAAACTCCTTGCTCTTGTGCTTCAAATGATAGTCTCCCCAACACTCAACTCTCTCTCATAGGATTTGAATCTGGTGGAAAGAAGATTTGAGTGGAAAGCAACTTGGGAAGGCTAGAGATCAAGATTCATATTGTAGGAATGGAATATCTTGGTCTCAACACATGAGTAGGTGGTTCTCTCTCAGAAATGGTAAGTTGGAAGTGTAGGTTTGTTCTGATGGCTCTCTCCACGAATGAAGAGGAGGTGGAGGGGTATATATAGCCTCCACACAAAATCTAACCGTTACACACAATTTACCAATCTCGGTGGGACCGAATCAACAAACTCGGTCAGACCGATTTTAGTAAACCTAGTGACCGTTAGGGTTTTCGGTGGGACTGACTTGCATCTCGGTAGGACCGATATGGTTAGGGTTAGGGCATAACGTAATCTCGGTGAGACCGATTACACAAACTCGGTGAGACCGATTTTGGTAATTAGCTAACCAGAGAGTTGGTCAGGTAAACTCGGTGGGACCGATTTGCTCTTTTCGGTGAGACCGAAATGTTACAAAGGGGAACAGAGAGTTTACATTGCAATCTCGGCGGGACCGATCCGCTCTTTCGGTGAGACCGAAAAGTTACGAAAAGGAAACAGAGAGATTACAATCCCATCTCGGTGAGACCGAGATCCCTATCGGTAGAACCGATTTGCCTAGGGTTTGTGGCAGTGGCTAGGACATATGGAATCGGTGGCGCCGGATAGGAAGAATCGGTGAGACCGATTTTGGCTTTAGGTTTAGGTCATATGTGGATGTGAGAAAGTAGCTGAGGGTTTTGGAGCATATCACTAAGCACATGAAGCAAAAGGCTCATTAAGAAACACCTCATCCCTCCTTGATAGTATTGGCTTCTCCTATAGACTAAATGTGATCTTGAATCACTAAAATATAAAATGAAGAGTCTTGAGCTTTTGAGCTTGAGCCAATCCTTTGTCATTAGCATTTTGAGGGTTCCACTTTCATCATCCATGCCATGCCATTCATTGAGCTTTCCTGAAATATTCATCTTGGAATAGCATTAGCTCAATGAGCTATATGTTGTTATGAATTACCAAAACCACCTAGGGATAGTTGCACTTTCAATCTCCCCCTTTTTGGTAATTGATGATAACATATAGATCAAAGCTTCGACAAATGATAATAAGATTGAAAAACATCGTCGCTTTGAGAAGTATGTGATAAGAAAGAGCTCCCCCTAAATTTGTGCATAGTTTACGATTTGCTTTGGACTGCAAATGCACAAGGAATTAGGCTCATGGGTTACTCTTCCATGTCACATACATCTTGGTGGAGCGCTCAAAATGATACGAAATGAATACATGCACTCATCACCAAGCATAGTGAATGATCACATAGGATAGATAATATAATATCATCAAACATGCATAAGTGTAGCTTATGATCAAACACATGATCATCAATGTCTCACAAACATAGTAACTCAAGCAATCAAAAGAAAACAAGTTTAAAAACCACCAAATCAAGAGAGAACAGAAGCAACACTCTCTCTCTCTCTCTCTCGAAGCCTATGATCTATACATTTTTCTCCCCCTTTGGCAACAAGTTACCAAAAGTTCATAGAAAATGCATAGTGCTAGATCGACTCTCGGGCTTGATCTTGGTGGTGGAGTCCGGATAGCGCCAGGGCCAAAGCTTGAGTTGAAGTAGATGGAGCTGGAGCTGATGTAGGTCTTTGGAGCTGGTGGCACCGAGGCTGTAGCTGGTGCGATGAAGTGGCTCTTGTGTCGAATCGGCACAGCAGATGACCTCCGGGCTCTAGGCACTCTGGCAAATGCATCAGTTGTTGTTTTGCCCTTCCTCTCCCGCATGTCATCTTGCAGTTGCTCCACAACAGATTGAATCTCGGTTACTTTTACATCTAAGTCATAGAACTTTTGTTCTACGATTCCCTCCAAGCTCTCCTGATTTTGAGTGAGGGTGGCCAATCCCTTCTCAATCCTCAGTGTTGATGCTATTAGGTACCTGAGCTGCTCCTGCTTGTTCTTCAACAAATACTCAGATGCCTCCTCTTGAGTTGGCATCCTGGCAGCCTTCTCCTTCCTTACCTTCTCCTTCTTCTCTTGTGCTTGAACTGATGATGGATCATTCTCATTCATGACAACCTCATTGTCCTCAAAATCTGGATATATTGGAAAATGTTCTTTATCCAATAGATATTTGTCTGTGCCCATCTTTGAGTTAATCAACTCCACGGATCGAGGGCATATCCACAACTTCTTTTCTCGTCACCGCAGTCCTCTTAATGGTTTCAACCATAAGGCTCATGACTTTGAATTTTGTGGCACATCAAACAAATGCAACATGTTGATTGCATGCCCTCTAATCATGTTGTGGTCACCAGACTTTGGCGATAGAGTGTGCCTTAAGATGCAGTTGATAGTTGGTAGCCAGATGAAGGAAGTGGACTGATCCAAACTTATGTGTCTCAATGGCTGTGTCTGGGATCTCCTTGTACATGTGTGCCATGGAATTGTGGTCCATTTTCTTCTTGGCATATACATCAAGGTCATCTTCATTCTCCTTTGGGGAATTTATCAGCTTTCCCACTCCTCAACTGTTGACTGGTACCTTGTACTTTCAGACATCCACACTATCCTGCCATCTGGATAAAAGTGTGCTGTGGAGTAGAACTGCATGATTAGTTCATCATTCCAGTTGGTGAGCTTTTGCCCAACGAAGTCTGCAACTCCAACAGCAACAAAACTGTCTTGCACTCTCTACATTTTCTTTCATGTAGGTCCAGTCGACCCACCTCATATCACACACTATGGGCTTCTTATCCAGCAGAATAGTCTCATAAAAGTCATGTTGTTCCTTGGTGTGGAACCTGTAATCCACAGCAGTTCTTCTTCTTGTGGCATATGGATCTGTCATCCTCCATAGCCTCAACCCATTGTCTCTTCTGATCTTCATGTCCTCAGCCACAGGATGGGCATCATTGTGGTCTGGTATCTTGGGCTTGAGATTCCTCAAAACTTGTCCTTCTTCATCTTCTTCATCAGCAACCTCAGGCACTGGGGCCTTGTTCTTCTCAGCAGCTGGAATACTCCTGGTATTCCTCTTTGGTGCAGACTTGGCCTTGGGGGCAGCTTTGGGTGCTTCCTTGGGCTTTGATGTGGCACCCCCTGATCTTATAGCATCACCCATAAGCTTGGGTGCCTTTGGTGCTGGTGCACCAATCTCTTCTTCCTCTTCCATCATGGAAGGCTTCCCAATAACTCTGATTGTGGTCTTCTTGACCCTCACTTTCCTTTTCTTCCCTTCAGTAGCAGCTGGCTCTTTGGGATCATGCTTTTTAGGAATTTGAGTTGATGCTCTGACCTTTGGCATAGGTGTCCTCTTGGCAGGAACCTTCTTATTGAGTCCAGGCTTAGTGCTATGTGTTGAGCCATACTCCTTTTCGAGCACAACCTTCTTGGAGGTTGCTTCATCCTCTTCTGCCCTATAATCCTCATCTTCAGAATCTGAGGTTTTCTTCTTCCTTTGCCTGGTGGCAGCTTTAGGCAAATTGCTTGGGGTGCTCCTGTTGCCTTCATCTGAAGAGCTGGAGGGACTAGTGCCCTCACTCATGTTCACCTGTTCCTCTGACCTGTTCTGACTGTCACTCTGGTCTGACATGCTGCAAAAGACTGAATGCTGACCCTGTGAAGAGTTATAGATGAGGTAGAGTGGATGAGCATCACAAAATGCAGAGATTTTTGCAAAAGAATGACTCAAAAATTCAGTTATAGTTTTCCACAGAAAGCATTTCGGATCAACCGATTTTCAAACTCGGTGATACCGAAGCAGTTTTGGAACCTAAACTGATGAACTCGGTTGGACCGAGTCACGATTGATGGCACCGAGACTGCTAGGGTTTCACAAAGTCCTAAAATCGGTCTCACCGATTAGCAATTCTCGGTCACACCGAGTCTCACTAGTGCAATGGCATAAGCCAAATCGGTGGGTCCGAGATGGTTTCGGCGGAAACCTAACCCTAAATTTTTGAATCAAAACTATTCTATGGATTGCATTGACTGGATAGGAGTGTTTCAATCGTGGCAAGAATCAATAAGAACACAATGTCTTGAGAATCGGACGAGAAAGCACTCGTGATCGAGTCCATACCCTAGTTCGGCGGAGACTCGCTTCTGGCGTCAACGGCGGGTTGATTTCCATTGACGGCGGAGACCAGCGACAGGAGGCGGTGGCGGCGAGGAGACGATCCGGAGACCACGGAGGCAGAGCGAGCTATTGCGCTGGCGAAGAGGTTCGGAGAAATTTCAAATTTTGCCCGTGACTATATATAGCCCGACCACAGCCGGTGTGGTGAGTGGAACAACTCGGTGGCACCGAGATGCAAAACTGTGTGTCAGATTATTGCAACTCGGTGTGACCGAAGAGTTCAAATCGGTTGCACCGAGATTGAAAACCTAGATCGACTAAGTGATCTCGGTAAGACCGAAATGGAGGAATCGGTCAGACCGAGAATCACAAAGAAGTTTTGGAAGTTTAAGTCAATGACGAATCGGGGACTCCGAGTGCTCCTCACACAGAGTGGTTCGAATCTGACTTGATCAAATTTTGTGATGTAGCATGAATAGAGTTTGAGATGAGAAAAGCATAGATAGCTAGAGAAGGTTCTTAGGCATTCTTGTCCATCCACTTGGCCAAAGAATAAGAAGCCAATCAATCAAAAAAACAAGTGGATGTCCTCGAATGAGTAAAGTATGCAACCAACATGCTCACACAATAAGATGGCAAATGAAATATGTGACAAAGCATGCACAACCAATTCTAGCATCTATCAAACAATTGGCGATGACTAGGTCATCTATATATGAGTATATTGACTTAGGGGTCAAATGATTGACATTTGATCATAGGTCAGACTCATCGTTTAAGCTCAAGTGGGGTTACCACTTTTACATAAAGCATTTATGTGTTCACATCATTAGAGTTGCTTTGACTCAATTCTTAGAGTTAAGCCCCCCTAGATGTGAGATCCCCCCTAAGAGGGATGAACTAACCTTGGGTTTTGTCGATGATGACTTCATGTAGGTGTTGAAGATGTGGATGCTCAATGTTGATGTAGATCTTTTTGGAGCAATCCTTTGGAGTGAGTTGCACTTTCAATACCTACATGGGTTAGTCCCACAAGGAACAAACAAGTATATCCATAGACATAGAGTGATGCACACACAAAATGATGTCCATGAAATCATTAGGTTACCTTGTCCCTTGCCTTACCAACATGAGGGTTTGTGACTCCTTGAACTAGTGCAAGATATGGAAGTTGATTGCACTTGTCCTTGCCATAATGATATGAGTGAAATATGTTGGCGGAGTCACCCTCAAGAACTCTCTAGTTCTTCTTCTTCGGATCCACATCATCTTGATGGGAATCCTTGGAGTTATAGTTGTACTTGATGAGGTAGAACTTGGCGTAGTCTTGGGAATCCACTTGACCGAGACCTTAGGTGCTTCTTCAAATGCATCAATATCTTCTTGAAGCTTGTCCTTGCCTTTGTTCTTGTGGTCTTGTGGTGGAAGATCATCTTGTGCTTGTGTTCCTTGAAGGAAGTAGGATCATACTTCTCTTGTTGAGGAACAAACTTAGTCTTGGGGTATTGATCTTCTTCCCACTCAACTCCATTGGCATTGAACTTTCGTTCAAAACCAACACCTTGATTCTTCCTGCCTTCCTTGCTTGCGTATTCCTCGAATTGCTTACTCCCGACAAGGCTCTTGTATACACCTTTCTCTATAATTCCTTCAATAAGCTATTTTCTTGCTCAAGTGTAACTTGGCTAAGAGAATCATTAGTGGAATCAAGAGAACTACTAGAAGCAACAATATTGGATTTTACATTATTATTATTACTACTAGAGAAAGAATCTTTCTTGTTCTTGTTACTAGACTTGACTTGAGGCATGTAAGTGGATAAGAGTAAACGCTTGGCAATGTAAGAAGAACTTTTCTTACGAAGATCATCATTGATTGCTTTTAAGAACTCATGCTCTTGCTCAAGATTGAGCTTTTCAAAGCGTAACTTCTCATGAGCCCTCAAAAGTTCTCGATGATCTTCAAATATAGCTTCATGAGCTAACTTAAGAGTGTTTAGTTCTTTAGTTAGACGCTCAATTTTCTCCTTATCATTGTCATTCGTTTCACCTTGATTAGCATGATTAATTGACCTTTCATCGTAGTATTCATCACTAGAGTTGTCAACAAGTAAATCATCATCACCTAGCAAGTCATCTTGATCAACATCAAAATCAACATAGTCAGGGTGTGTTACCTTAGGACCTTTGGCCATGAAGCATCTACCAATTCCTTCATTTGGTGATTCAAATATGTCGTAGGAGTTGGTTGACACAAGTGCTAGACCGGCAACACCTTCATCTTGAGTATATTCGGAGTCGGAGTGATAGCTTCTCTCGGAGTGATGGTCGGAGTCGGAGCCGGATACCCATTCACCAACATGAGCTTGATGTCTTCATTTTGTGTAGCTCTTTGATGACTTGTCCTTCCTTTCCGAATCCTTGCTTCTCCGTGAGGATCTTCATTCATAACGATCATCTCTACTACTCCTCTCTCTTGGTGATGATTCTTCTCTTCTATTTCTTCTTTTTGGAGAGTCTTCTCTTCTTTGGTAGGGTGCCGTACACTCATTGGAATAGTATCCGGGTCTCCCACAATTGTAGCAATTGCGCTCTCGACTAGAAGATCTTTTGTCATTGTAAGACCTTGACTTGGAGCTTCTTTATTTGCTTCTACTCTTGTAGAATTTGTTGAAGTTCTTCACCATTAAGCTCAGTTCTTCATTGAAGGTTTGTTTCTCACTTGATGATGTGGGGGCTTCACTTGAGGCTTTGTAAGCACCACTTGACTTGTTGTGAAGTTCCTCCTTATCCTTAAGTGACATCTCATGAGCAACAATTCTTCCAATGACTTTCGTTGGCTTGAGATCTTTGTAGTTTGGCATCATTTGAATCAATGTGCACACTGTATCATACTCTCCATCCAATGCTCTTAGGATCTTCTTGATGATGAATCTGTCAGTCATCTCTTCACTCCCTAAGCCGGCAATCTCATTTGTGATAAGTGCAAGCCTAGAGTAAATTTCAGCGACACCTTCACCATCCTTCATTTTGAACTTGTCAAGCTGACTTTGGAGCACATCCAACTTGGATTCTTTGATGGATTCGGTACCGTCATGCATATCAATCAAAGTATCCCAAATTTCCTTTGCATTCTCAAGACGGCTGATTTTGTAGAATTCTTCGGGGCACAATCCGTTGAAGATGATATCACAAGCTTGAGCGTTGTATTGCAACATCTTCAATTCTTCCGCATTAGCTTCACGGTTCGGCTCCCTCCCATTAAAGAATTCACCTTGCAAGCCAATACAAATAATTGCCCAAACGACGGGGTTATGTTTGAGAATATGCATTTTCATCTTATGCTTCCAACTAGCAAAATTAGTACCATCAAAGTAAGGTCCTCTACGGTGCTAATTTCCCTCGCTAGACGCCATACTCTCCTAGGTTGTGAAACCAAGGCTATGACCACCAAAAGCTATGGAAATCAAAGAAAATGGAGACCAAGGCTCTGATACCACTTGTAGGACCTTGAAGTATGTCTAGAGGGGGGTGATTAGACTACTTGACCAATTAAAAACTTAGCCTTTTCCTAGTTTTAGAGTTTGGCAGATTTTAGCTATCTTAGGACAAGTCAAGCAATCATCACACAATTCAAGCAAGCATGCAAAGAGTGTATAAGCAGCGGAAATTAAAGCATGCAACTTGCAAGAAAGTAAAGGGAAGGGTTTGGAGGATTCAAACGCAATTGGAGACACGGATGTTTTTGGCGTGGTTCCGATAGGTGGTGCTATCGTACCTCCATGTTGATGGAGACTTCAACCCACGAAGGGTAAGTTGCATGCGAGTCCACGGAGGGCTCCACCCACGAAGGGTCCACAAGTAGCAACCTTGTCTATCCCACCATGGCCGTCGCCCACGAAGGACTTGCCTCACTAGCGGTAGATCTTCACGAAGTAGGTGATCTCCTTGCCCTTACAAACTCCTTGGTTCAACTCCACAATCTTGTCGGAGGCTCCCGAGTGACACCTAGCCAATATAGGGGACACCACTCTCCAAGAAGTAACAAATGGTGTGTTGATGATGAACTCCTTGCTCTTGTGCTTCAAATGATAGTCTCCCCAACACTCAACTCTCTCATAGGATTTGAATCTGGTGGAAAGAAGATTTGAGTGGAAAGCAACTTGGGAAGGCTAGAGATCAAGATTCATATGGTAGGAATGGAATATCTTGGTCTCAACACATGAGTAGGTGGTTCTCTCTCGAAATGGTAAGTTGGAAGTGTAGGTTTGTTCGATGGCTCTCTCCACGAATGAAGAGGAGGTGGAGGGTATATATAGCCTCCACACAAAATCTAACCGTTACACACAATTTACCAATCTCGGTGGGACCGAATCAACAAACTCGGTCGGACCGATATTAGTAAACCTAGTGACCGTTAGGGTTTTGGTGGGATGACTTGCATCTCGGTAGGACCGATATGGTTAGGGTTAGGGCATAACGTAATCTCGGTGAGACCGATTACACAAACTCGGTGAGACCGATTTTGGTAATTAGCTAACCAGAGAGTTGGTCAGGTAAACTCGGTGGGACCGATTTGCTCTTTTCGGTGAGACCGAAATGTTACAAAGGGGAACAGAGAGTTTACATTGCAATCTCGGCGGGACCGATCCGCTCTTTCGGTGAGACCGAAAAGTTACGAAAAGGAAACAGAGAGATCACAATCCCATCTCGGTGAGACCGAGATCCCTATCGGTAGAACCGATTTGCCTAGGGTTGAATCGGTGGCGCCGGATAGGAAGAATCGGTGAGACCGATTTTGGCTTTAGGTTTAGGTCATATGTGGATGTGAGTAAGTAGCTGAGGGTTTTGGAGCATATCACTAAGCACATGAAGCAAAAGGCTCATTAAGCAACACCTCATCCCTCCTTGATAGTATTGGCTTTTCCTATAGACTCAATGTGATCTTGAATCACTAAAATATAAAATGAAGAGTCTTGAGCTTTTGAAGATGAGCCAATCCTTTGTCATTAGCATTTTGAGGGATCCACTTTCATCATCCATGCCATGCCATTCATTGAGCTTTCTTAAAATATTCATCTTGGAATAGCATTAGCTCAATGAGCTATATGTTGTTATGAATTACCAAAACCACCTAGGGATAGTTGCACTTTCAGATGGCAAATTGTACAAAGCTATATTTGATATACATGTTATTGATGTGTACTTAACTAGTGTTTATAGCAACCCCTCGGTATTTGATACTGGTTCAGTTGCTAAAAGTAGTAACTCGAAACAGGAGTTGCAGAATGAACAGAGACTAGTTAAGGGTGAAGTGACGATGTGTATTGGAAGTGATTCCAAGATTGATATGATCATCATCGCACACTCCCTATACTTTCGGGATTAGTGTTGAACCTAACATAAATGTTATTTAGTGTTTGCGTTGAGCATGAATATGATTGGATCATGTTTATTGCAATACAATTATTCATGTAAGCTAGAGAATAATTGTTTTTCTGTTTGCATGAATAAAACCTTCTATGGTCATCCACCCAATGAAAATGGTTTGTTGGATCTCGATCGTGGTGATACACATTTTCATAATATTGAAGCCAAAAGATGCAAAGTTAATAATGATAGTGTAACTTATTTGTGGCACTGCCGTTTAGGTCATATTGGTGTAAAGCGCATGAAGAAACTCCATGCTAATGGACTTTTGGAATAACTTGATTATGAATCACTTGATGCTTGCGAACCATGCCTCATGGGCAAGATGACTAAGACTCCGTTCTCCGGAACAATGGAGCGAGCAATAGAATTATTGGA
This sequence comes from Aegilops longissima, assembly GCA_021605205.1. Lineage (NCBI taxonomy): Eukaryota > Viridiplantae > Streptophyta > Magnoliopsida > Poales > Poaceae > Aegilops > Aegilops longissima. Next base: position 414,420,950 of record CM038678.1, read on the forward strand.
AATAATACATATTGATGTATGCAGTCCGATGAGTGTTGAGGCTCGCGGTGTGTATCGTTATTTTCTGACCTTCACAGATGATTTGAGCAGATATGGGTATATCTACTTAATGAAACATAAGTCTGAAACATTTGAAAAGTTCAATGAATTTCAGAGTGAAGTAGAAAATCATCGTAACAAGAAAATAAAGTTTCTACGATTTGATCGTGGAGGAGAATATTTGAGTTATGAGTTTGGTCTTCATTTGAAACAATGCGGAATAGTTTCGCAACTCACGCCACCTGGAACACCACAACATAATGGTGTGTCCGACCGTCATAACCGTACTTTATTGGATATAGTGCAATCTATGATGTTTCTTACCTATTTACCACTATCATTTTGGGGTTATGCATTAGAGACAGCTGCATTCACATTAAAAAGGGCACCATCTAAATCCGTTGAGACGACGCCTTATGAACTATGGTTTGGCAAGAAACCAAAGTTGTCATTTCTTAAAGTTTGAAGTTGCAATGCTTATGTGAAAAAGTTTCAACCTGATAATCTCGAACCCAAATCGGAGAAGTGCATCTTCATAGGATACCCAAAAGAAAATGTTGGGTACACCTTCTATCACATATCCGAAGGCAAGATATTCGTTGCTGAGAATGGATCCTTTCTAGCGAAGGAGTTTCTCTTGAAAGAAGTGAGTGGGAGGAAAGTAGAACTTGATGAGGTAACTGTACGTGCTCCCTTATTGGAAAGTAGTTCATCACAGAAATTTGTTCCTGTGACTACTACACCAACTAGTGTGGAAGCTAATGATGATGATCATGTAACTTCATATCAAGTTACTACCGAATCTCGTAGGTAAACCAAAGTGAGATCCGCACCAGAGTGGTATGGTAATTCTGTTCCGGAGGTCATGTAACTTGACCATGACAAATCTACGAACTATGAGGAAGCGACGATGAGCCCAGATTCCGCAAAAATGGCTTGAGGCCATGAAATCTGAGATGGGATCCATGTATGAGAACAAAGTGTGGACTTTGGTTGACTTGCCCGATGATCGGCAAGCCATAGAAAATAAATGGATCTTCAAGAGGAAGACGGACGTTGATAGTAGTGTTACTATCTACAAAGCTAGACTTGTCGGAAAAAGGTTTTTGACAAAGTTCAAGGTGTTGACTACGATGAGATTTTCTCACTCGTAGCAATGCTTAAGTCTGTGTGAATCATGTTAGCAAATTGCCACATTGTATGAAATCTGGCAAATGGATGTCAAAACTACATTCCTTAATGGATTTCTTAAAGAATAGTTGTATATGATGCAACCAGAAGGTTTTGTCAATCCTAAAGGTGCTAACAAAATGTGCAAGCTCCAGCGATCCATCTGTGGACTGGTGCAAGCATCTCGGAGTTGGAATATACGCTTTGACGAGTTGATTAAAGCATATAATTTTATACAGACTTGCGGTGAAGCCTGTATTTACAAGAAAGTGAGTGGGAGCACTACAGCATTTCTGATAAGTATATGTGAATGACATATTATTGATCGGAAAAAATGTAGAATTTTCTGGAAAGCATAAAGGAGTATTTGAAAGGAGTTTTTCAAAGAAAGACCTCAGTGAAGCTACTTACATATTGAGCATCAAGATCTATAGAGATAGATCAAGATGCTTGATAAGTTTTTTCAAATGAGTACATACCTTGACAAGATTTTGAAGTAGTTCAAAATAGAATAGTCAAAGAAAGAGTTCTTACCTGTGTTACAAGGTGTGAAATTGAGTAAGACTCAAAGCCCGACCACGGCAGAAAATAGAGAGAGAGAATGAAAGTCATTCCCTATGCCTCAGTCATAGGTTCTATAAAGTATGCCATGCTGTGTACCAGACCTATTGTATACCCTACACTGAGTTTGGCAAGGGAGTACAATAGTGATCTAGGAGTAGATCACTGGACAGCGGTCAAACTTATCCTTAGCGGAATAAGGATATGTTTCTCGATTATGGAGGTGACAAAAGGTTCGTCGTAAAGAGTTACGTCGATGCAAGCTTTGACACCGATCTGGATGACTCTAAGTCTCGATCTAGATACATATTGAAAGTAGGAGCAATTAGCTAGAGTACCTCCGTGCAGAGCATTGTAGACACAGATATTTGCAAAATACTTATGGATCTGAATGTGATAGACCCGTTGACTAAAATTATCTCACAAACAAAACATGATCACACCTTAATACTCTTTGGGTGTCAATCACATAGCGATGTGAACTAGATTACTAACTCTAGTAAACCCTTTGGGTGTTGGTCACATATCCATGTGAACTATGGGTGTTAACCACATAAAGATGTGAACTATTGATGTTAAATCACATGACGATGTGAACTAGATTATTGACTCTAGTGCAAGTGGGAGACTGAAGGAAATATGCCCTAGAGGCAATAATAAAGTTATTATTTATTTCCTTATTTCATGATAATTGTTTATTATTCATGCTAGAATTGTATTAACCGGAAACATAATACATGTGTGAATACATAGACAAACATAGTGTCACTAGTATGCCTCTACTCGACTAGCTCATTAACCAAAGATGGTTAAGTTTCCTAACCATAAACATGAGTTGTCATTTGATTAATGGGATCACATCATTAGGAGAATGATGTGATTGACTTGACCCGTTCCTTTAGCTTAGCACTTGATCGTTTAGTATTCTGCTATTGCTTTCTTCATGACTTATACATGTTCTTATGACTATGAGATTATGCAACTCCCGTTTACCGGAGGAACACTTTGTGTGCTACCAAACATCACAACGTAACTGGGTGATTATAAAGGTGCTCTACAGGTGTCTCCAAAGGTACTTGTTGGGTTGGCGTATTTCGAGATTAGGATTTTCACTCCGTTTGTCGGAGAGGTATCTTTGGGCCCTCTCGGTAATGCACATCACTATAAGCCTTGCAAGCATTGTGACTAATGAGTTAGTTGCGAGATGATGTATTACAGAACGAGTAAAGAGACTTTCCGGTAACAAGATTGAACTAGGTATTGAGATACCGACGATCAAATCTTGGGCAAGTAACATACCGATGACAAAGGGAACAACGTATGTTGTTATGCGGTTTGACCGATAAAGATCTTCGTAGAATATGTGAGAGCCAATATGAGCATGCAGGTTCCGCTATTGGTTATTAACCGGAGATGTGTCTCGTTCATGTCTACATAGTTCTCGAACCCGTAGGGTCCGCACGCTTAAAGTTTCGGTGACGATTTGTATTATGAGTTATGTGATTTGATGTACCGAAGGTAGTTCGGAGTCCCGGATGAGATCTGGGACATGACGAGGAGTCTTGAAATGGTCGAGACGTAAAGATCGATATATTTAACGACTATATTCGGACATCGGAAAGGTTCCGAGTGATTGGGGTATTTTTCGGAGTATCGGAGAGTTACGGGAATTCGCCGGGGAGTATATGGGCCTTATTGGGCTTTAGGGGAAAGAGAGAGGGGAGGCTGCATGTCCCCCCCCAATGCTTAGTCCGAGTTGGACTAGGGGGAGGGGCGGCGCCCCCTCCTTCCTTCTCTTCTCTTTTCCCTTTCCTTCTCTCCTACTCCTACTAGTTGGAAGGGCTCCTAGTTCTACTAGGAAAGGGGGAATCCTACTCCCGGTGGGAGTAGGACTCCCCTAGGGCGCGCCATAGAGAGGGTCGGCCCTCCTCCTCCTCCACTCCTTTATATGCGGGGAGGGGTGCACCCCTTGGAGACACAACAATTGATCTCTTGATCTCCTAGCCGTGTGCGGTGCCCCCTTCCACCATATTCCACCTTGATCATATCGTAGCGGTGCTTAGGCGAAGCCCTGCGTCGGTAGCATCATCATCATCGTCACCACGCCGTCGTGCTGAAGAAACACTCCCTTAAAGCTCGGCTGGATTGGAGTTCGGGGGACGTCATCGAGCTGAACGTGTGCTGAACTCGGAGGTGCCGCACGTTCGGTACTTGGATCGGTCGGATCGTGAAGACTACGACTACATCAACCGCGTTGTGCTAACGCTTCCACTTTCGTTCTACGAGGGTACGTGGACACACTCTCCTCTCTCGTTGCTATGCATCACCATGATCTTGCGTGTGCATAGGAAAATTTTGAAATTACTATGTTCCCCAACACGGAGCTCCTGCTGGACCTCCCCGACCCTTGACTTGTGTTTTTCACGGGCGGCTTGTTCCTTTGCCGCTCTCTTCTGGGCCTCGGCCAACGCGTTTTTGAGGGACTCCACCTCGGTCGCAGCTCCTACAAAAATATCATGATACCATGATCAATACAATCAATTCATATCTTTCTAGATCTGAATAGGCCATTTCATACCTTGCTTGTCCTCTAGCTGTTTTTTCACACGACCGAGCTCTTCCTCGGCCCGCTCCAGACTCTGCTTCAGTTCGGAGACTTCGGCAGAATGGGAGGTCGCAGCCAACAACGACGCTTGCTTATTCACATAGACATGTATGGTTAGTCTCCTGCAAAAATTATTTGATCCTCTGTCTGGCTTATCTTTCCAAACACCGGACAGAGTCTCAGGGGCTACTGTCTATACTATGACATTCTTTTTGCACAATTACGTCGCATACCTCAAAGCCTGTTAGAAGGCTGGTGCAGGCTTCGGTCAGTCCGCTCTTAACGGACTGAACCCTCTCAACCACCGTACCCATAAGGACACTGTGTTCCTCAACAATGGAGGCGCTTTGCAGTGCTTCGAGTAGAGTATCCGGTGCCTCTGGATGGACAGAGGTCACCGGTGGAGGTGCACCTCCTTCTTTCAAAGGAGGCTGCTTGCCTGATTCCGGAGCCGTATGGGTCTCCGGAATGGTATTCGGCTGGGGGCCGAATTGGATATGGCCCCCATCGCCAGTCTCCAGGGGGATTTGCTCCCCCATGTGTCCGGCGGCCGAGGTATCACCCTCCAGCGCCACCCTAATGGCCTCCTGCGTCTCTACCTAGCCTGGGCAGGTCCTTCAGGACAGCACCTCGGTGTCTTCCATGGCCTTGGGAGAGGAGGCCGCCGGAAGCGACCTGTTGTCCATCACCTTGCGATCCAGCGAATTCCCCGAAGACGAGGATCGCTGGAGGTAGGAACGAGCCAGACTGCAGTCCATGATTCAACATGTTAAAACTACGAAGTAAAGGAGTTGGATATATGAGTGCCTCAGTGCCTTTGAGTACTTACGATTCGGCCAGGGGCTTATCCCTGGGGCACCACTCTGAGCTGCTGTAAGTATCCAACGCGGAGTTGTCCGCGAGGGAGGCTCTCCCCTTCTTGGGTGCTTCTGGAGGCACCTTGGAATACGAAAAAATTACCTAACTGGCGGGATGGGTCAGGTTGTACCCACGATCCTTGGTCGTCTCTGGCCACATTTCATTGGCCTTGAAAAGCACCTTCCAGATGTCTTCATGTGTAGTGCCGAAGAACTGTTGTAAGGTCTGGTGCTCGGCCAGATCGAACTCCCACAAATGGCAAGTCCGGCTTTGGCATGGAAGGATCCGGTGAAAAAGCATCACCAGGATCACATTGACAAGCTTGATGTTTCATAACCCACAAGTATAGGGGATCAATTGTAGCCTCTTTCGATAAGTAAGAGTGTTGAACCCAACGAGGAGCTAAAGGTAGAACAAATATTCCCTCAAGTTCTATCGACCACCGATACAACTCTACGCACGCTTGACGTTCGCTTTACCTAGAACAAGTATGAAACTAGAAGTACTTTGTAGGTGTTTTTGGATAGGTTTGCAAGATAATAAAGAGCGCGTAAATAAAAAGTAGGGGCTGTTTGGATAAAGACACAACTAAATTAGTTTTAGTAGAGAGATTTTTGTTACGAGAAAGTTATTTGTCCCTAGGCAATCGATAACTAGACCGATAATCACTATTGCAATTTTATTTGAGGGAGAGGCATAAGCTAACATACTTTCTCTTCTTGGATCATATGCACTTATGATTGGAACTCTAGCAAGCATCCGCAACTACTAAAGATCATTAAGGTAAAACCCACCATAGCATTAAAGTATCAAGTCCTCTTTATTCCCATACGCAAACAACCTACTTACTCGGGTCTGTGCTTCTGTTACTCAGGCCACCCACCATAAGCAAATCATGAACATATTGCAAAATCTACAGCGGGGATCCATCATGCTCGCGTGACATGGAGAGCACCATAGGACAGCACCAATAATAAAACATGCAACTCAAACCAATCATGATCATCAATTAACCCATAGGACAAAACGGATCTACTCAAACATCATAGGATAGCCATACATCATTGGAAAATAATATAAAGCGTTGAGAACCATGTTTAAGTAGAGATTACAACGGGTAAAAGAGGGGTTACACCACTGCATAGAGGGGGGAAGAGTTGGTGATGATGGCAGTGAAGTTGTTGGTGAAGATTGCGGGTGATGATGATAGCCCCCGGTGGCACTCCGGCGCCACCTGAAGCGAGGGGGAGAGAGCCCCCCTCCTTCTTCTTCTTCCTTGACCTTCTCCCTAGATGGGAGAAGGGTTTACCCTCTGGTCCTTGGTCTCCATGGCATGGGAGGGGCAAGAGCCCCTCCGAGATTGGATCTGTCTCTCTGTCTCTCTCTGTTTCTGCGCTCTGGTATTCTGCCCTCTCACCGTTTCTCATATATCCGGAGATCCGTAACTCCGATTGGATTGAAACCTTCGCCAAGATTTTTTTACAAAAATTAGCTTTCTTGCGGCCAAAGAAGAGCAGCAACTGCCTTAAGGGGGCCCACGAGGGTCAGGGGCGCGCCCAGCGGGGGCAGGCGCGCCCCCTGCCTCGTGGCCCCCTCGGGCACCTTCTCGCGTTGATTCTTCTTCCCATATTTCACAAATATTCCAAAAATATTCTCCGTCCATTTTTATTCCATTTGGACTCCGTTTGGTATGGGGTTTTTGCGAAACATAAAACATGCAACAAACAGGAACTGGCACTAGGCACTGGATCAATATGTTAGTCCCAAAAATAGTATAAAAAGTTGCCAAAAGTATATGAAAGTTGTAGACTTTTGATACGTCTCAAACGTATCTATAATTTTTGATTGCTCCATGCTATATTATCTACTGTTTTGGGCAATATTGGGCTTTATTATTCACTTTTATATTACTTTTGGGACTAACCTATTAACCGGAGGCCCAGCCCATATTGCTGTTTTATTGCCTGTTTTAGTATTTCGAGGAAAAGGAATATCAAACGGAGTCCAAACGGAATGAAACCTTCAGCAGCGTTATTTTTGGGAAGAATATCATCCTGGAGACTTGGAGTTCACGTCAGAAGATCCTCGAGGAGGTCAGGAGATAGGGGCGCGCCGCGCGCCCCCTATCTCGTGGGCCCCTCGAGGCTCCCCCGACCGACTTCTTTCGCCTATATAGTCCCACGTACCCTAAAAACATCCACGATGAAGATAGATCGGGAGTTCCACCGCTGCAAGCCTCTGTAGCCACCAAAAACCTCTCGGGAGCCCGTTCCGGCACCCTGCCGGAGGGGGAACCCATCACCGGTGCCATCTTCGTCATCCCGACGCTATCCATGACAAGGAGGGAGTAGTTCACCCTCGGAGCTGAGGGTATGTACCAGTAGCTATGTGTTTGATCTCTCTCTCTCGTGTTCTCTCTATGGCACGATCTTGATGTATCGCGAGCTTTGCTATTATAGTTGGATCTTATGATGTTTCTCCCCCTCTACTCTCTTGTGATGAATTGAGTTTCCCTCTTGAAGTTATCTTATCGGATTGAGTCTTTATTTGAGAACACTTGATGTATGTATTGCCCTGTTTATCTGTGGTGACAATGGGATATCACGTGCCACTTGATGTATGTTTTGGTGACCAACTTGCGGGTTCCGCCCATGAACCTATGCATAGGGGTTGGCACACGTTTTCTTGACTCTCCGGTAGAAACTTTTGGGCACTCTTTGAAGTACTTTGTGTTGGTTGGATGAATTTGAGATTGTGTGATGCATATCATATAATCATGCCCATAGATACTTGAGGTGACAATGGAGTATCTAGGTGACATTAGGGTTTTGGTTGATTTGTGTCTTAAGGTGTTATTCTAGTATGAACTCTTTAATAGATCGATCCGAAAGAATAACTTTGAGGTGGTTTCGTACCCTACATAATCTCTACATTTGTTCTCCACTATTAGTGGCTTTGGAGTGACTCTTTGTTGCATGTTGAGGGATTGTTATATGATCTATCTATGTTATTATTGTTGAGAGAACTTGCACTAGCGAAAGTATGAACCTTAGGCCTTGTTTCCTATCATTGCAATACCGTTTACGCTCACTTTTATCATTAGTTACCTTGCTGTTTTTATTATTTCAGATTACAAATACTCTTATCTACCGTCCATATTGCACTTGTATCACCATCTCTTCGCCGAACTAGTGCACCTATACAATTTACCATGGTATTGGGTGTGTTGGGGACACAAGAGACTCTTTGTTATTTGGTTGCAGGGTTGTTTGAGAAAGACCATCTTCATCCTACGCCTCCTACGGATTGATAAACCTTAGGTCATCCACTTGAGGGAAATTTGCTATTGTCCTACAAACCTGTGCACTTGCAGGCCCAACAACGTCTACAAGAAGGTTGTGTAGTAGACATCAAGCTCTTTTCTGGCGCCTTTGCCGGGGAGGTGAGTGCCTGAAGGTATATCTTTAGATCTTGCAATCGAATCTTTTTGTTTCTTGTTTTATCACTAGTTTAGTTTATAAAAGAAAACTAAAAAAATGGAGTTAAGCTTGTCTCATACGCTTCGTCTTTTTAATATCTTTTGTGAGTATGATGGAAAGGAAAATTGTGCTCAATTGCTAGAAGAAGAATGCATTAAAATACTTGGTACTAAATCTTTGAATAACGAGCATGATTGAAATGTTGTTAGTATGAACTCTTTGAATATCCATAGTACTAATGATGATTGCACTAGTTATGATGAAAATGTCTCTTATAAGCATGTTGATCTTTGTGGAGTAGATTGGATTTGCATGGACACACCAAATAGAGAAAATAGATATTGAAATAAGTATTTAAAAACTAAAGGTTTGCAAGAAAGCCTTGATGATTGTGTTGAAAGATTCAATATTTTTCGTGCCCCTTGTGAACTTTGCAATGAACGTGGTCATTTAAATCTCCAATGCAAATTGTTTCATGATCGAATCGTGTCCAAAAATTGTGATAACTTGATTACCCTTGGGCATCATAAAGAGCTTAGTCTTCTTTTGGGGTATGAAGAAATGAAACGTATAACTGAAGGTATTCCAAAATTTAATCTTGATAGATTTCTTGATTTTGATCTAGAGAAGATTTATATGTTTTGTGTGGAGAATTGCATTGAAAATCCTTATATTGCCAATTACCTAAAGAAAATAAAGAAAATAGAAGAAGAAGAGAATACTAATGAAAGGGAAGAGACTTCCTAATATCCTCCTATTATTTCTTATGATGAATCAGGTAACGAGGAAGAGCTTTATATTCAACCAATCTCATCAATAAGGAGCTCAAAAAGGAAGGTTGAAACCACACATAATGTGAAGAAGAAAAAGAAAAGAAGGAGCAACAAAGGTAGAAAGGTATCCCTCCCAAATGATATTGCTCCTATTACTCATTGTGATGATGATAATTGCTATACTATTGGTGCTATCAATATTTTTAATGATGAGAGTGATTATGCTTATGATATGAAATGGCCCAAGCTTGGGGAAGCTATGTTTGATGAGGATGAAATATTTGAGAATATATTTGCTGCAATTAATGTTTTTCCCAAGCTTGGGGATTCTATGTTTATTGAAGATGATATTTTTAGCATCCCAAGTTTTGATATGCAAAGTTGTTATGATGATAGCATGCCTCCTACTTATGATGATTATATTGATGAAAGTGGGTTTGGAAGAGTGTCAACTTTAGGAAGTAGTGATCCCACTATTTTGGAGGATGTTGAATTTTATTGTGATGAATACGAAAGTGGATTTGGAAGAGTGTCAACTTTATTTAGTGATTCCACTATCTTGGGAGAGGTTTCAATCGATTATGATGAGAACGAAGTTGCTACTTATGATGATTATTGTGATGAAAATTATGCTATAAAAAGTAGTGATGATTATATTTACAAATCTTGTCATGATTATGATTACCCTTTTCTGAACATTACTCTTTTAATATGGAAACAATTTTTAGTGTTCAAGTCTCTTATGATACTCCCACTATCCCGAATGAGAAGAAATTTGCTTATGTGGAGAGTAGTAAATTTTCTATGCTTGTAGATCATGAAAAGAATGCTTTAGGTGCTGGTTATATTGTTGAATTCATTCATGATGCTACTGAAAATTATTATGAGGAGGAATATATGCTTGTAGGAATTGCAATAATGTCAAGTTTCCTCTCTATGTGTTGAAAATCTTGAAGCTATGCTTGTGTTACCCTCCTATGCTAGTTGATTATTGTTCCCATAAGTTGTTTTCTCACAAAATCCCTATGCATAGGAAGTGGGTTAGACTTAAATGTGCTAGTCATATTCTTCATGATGCTCTCTTTATGTTTCAATTCTTATCTCTTATGTGAGCATCATTGAAATCATCATGCCTAGCTAGGGGCGTTAAACGATAGCGCTTGTTGGGAGGCAACCCAATTTTATTTTAGTTTCTTGCTTTTTGGTTCTGTTTAGTAATAAATAATCCATCTAGATTCTGTTTAGATGTGGTTTTATGTTTTAATTAGTGTTTGTGCCAAGTAGGACCTTTGGGAAGACTTGGGTGAAGTCTTTATGATCATGCTGTAAAAAACAGAAACTTTAGCGCTCACGAGATTAGCTTCAACCTTTTACTGGAGAGTGATATTTAGTTGATTATTTTTGCAGATGATTACTAGACAAATTCCTCAGGCCCACCAATTTATTTTAGAATTTTTGGAGTTCCAGAAGTTTGTGTTAGTTACAGATTACTACAGACTGTTCTGTTTTTTACAGATTCTGTTTTTCGTGTGTTGTTTGCTTATTTTGATGACACTATGGCTAGTAAATTAGTTTATAAACAATAGATAAGTTGGAATACATTAGGTTTAACACCAATATAAATAAAGAATGAGTTCATTACAGTATCTTGAAAGTGGTGTTTTGTTTTCTTTCGCTAACGGAGCTTACGAGTTTTCTGTTAAGTTTTGTGTTGTGAAGTTGTCAAGTTTTGGGTAAAGGTTCAATGGACTATGGAATAAGGAGTGGCAAGAGCCTAAGCTTGGGGATGCCCAAGGCACCCCAAGGTAATATTCAAGGATAACCAAGCGTCTAAGCTTGGGGATGCCCCGGAAGGCATCCCCTCTTTCGTCTACTTCCATCGGTAACTTTACTTGGAGCTATATTTTTATTCACCACATGATATGTGTTTTGCTTGGAGCGTCATTTTATTTTCTTTAGATTTCCTTGCTGTTTGAAATAAAATACCAAGATCAGAAATTCTTAAATGGGAGAGTGTTCACATAGTTGTATAATTATTCGACTACTCATTGATCTTCACTTATATCTTTCGGGGTAGTTTGTTGTTTGCTCTAGTGCTTCACTTATATCTTTTAGAGCACAATGGTGGTTTATTTCAAAGAAATAGATGAACTCTCATGCTTCACTTAGATTATTTTGAGAGACTTAAATAGCATGGTAATTTGCTTAAATAATCCTAATATGCTAGGCATACAAGATTTGTAAGAATTCTTATGAGTGTGTTGAATACTAAGAGAAGTTTGATGATTGATAATTGTTTTGAGATATGAGGATGGTGATATTAGGGTCATGCTAATTGAGTAGTTGTGAATTTGAGAAATACTTGTGTTAGAGTTTGTGATTCCCGTAGAATGCACGTATGGTGAACCGTTATGCGATGAAGTCGGAGCATGATTTATTTATTGATTGTCTTCCTTATGAGTGGCGGTCGGGGACGGGCGATGGTCTTTTCCTACCAATCTATCCCCCTAGGAGCATGCGTGTAATACTTTTCTTTGATAACTTGTAGATTTTTGCAATAAGTATATGAGTTCTATATGACTAATGTTGAGTCCATGGATTATACTTACTCTCACCCTTCCACCATTGCAAGCCTCTCTAATACCGCGCACCTTTCGCCGGTATCATACACCCACCATATATCTTCCTCAAAACAGCCACCATACCTACCTATCATGGCATTTCCATAGCCATTCCTAGATATATTGCCATGCAACTTTCCACCGTTCCGTTTATTATGGCACGCTCCATCATTGTCATATTGCTTTGCATGATCATGTAGTTGGCATCGTATTTGTGGCAAAGCCACCGTTCATAATTCTTTCATACATGTCACTCTTGAGTCATTGCACATCCCGGTACACCGCCAGAGGCATTCATATAGAGTCATATTTTGTTCTAAGAATCGAGTTGTAATTCTTGAGTTGTAAGTAAATAAAAGTGTGATGATCTTCATACTTAGAGCATTGTCCCAGTGAGGAAAGGATGATGGAGACTATGATTCCCCCACAAGTCGGGATGAGACTCCGGACGAAAAAAAAGAAGAGGCCATAAAAAAAGAGAAAAGGCCCAAATAAAAAAATAAAAAAAGAGAGAAAAAGAGAGAAGGGACAATGCTATTATCCTCTTACCACACTTGTGCTTAAGTAGCACCATGATCTTCATGATAGAGAGTTTCCTATATTGTCACTTTCATATACTAGTGGGAATTTTCATTATAGAACTTGGCTTGTATATTCCAATGATGGGCTTCTTCAAAATGCCCTAGGTCTTCTTGAGCAAGCAAGTTGGATGCACACCCACTTAGTTTCTTTTGTTGAGCTTTCATATACTTATAGCTCTAGTGCATCCGTTGCATGGCAATCCCTACTCACTCACATTGATATCCATTGATGGGCATCTCCATAGCCCGTTGATACGCCTAGTTGATATGAGACTATCTTCTATTTTTTTGTCATTCCACAACCACCATTCTATTCCACCTATAGTGCTATGTCCATGGCTCACGCTCAGGTATTGCGTGAAGATTGAAAAAGTTTGAGAATGCCAAAAGTATGAAACAATTGCTTGGCTTGTCATCGGGGTTGTGCATGATTTAAATACTTTGTGTGGTGAAGATAGAGCATAGCCAGACTATATGATTTTGTAGGGATAACTTTCTTTGGCCTTGTTATTTTGAGAAGACATAATTGCTTAGTTAGTATGCTTGAAGTATTATTATTTTTATGTCAATATGAACTTTTGTCTTGAATCTTTCGGATCTGAATATTCATACCACAATTCAGAAGAATTACAATGAAATTATGCCAACTAGCATTCCACATCAAAAATTATCTCTTTATCATTTACCTACTCGAGGACGAGCAGGAATTAAGCTTGGGGATGCTTGATACGTCTCCAACGTATCTATAATTTTTGATTGCTTCATGCTATATTATCTACTGTTTTGGGCAATATTGGGATTTATTATTCACTTTTATATTACTTTTGGGACTAACCTATTATCCGGAGGCCCAGCCCATATTGCTGTTTTATTGCATGATTCAGTATTTCGAGGAAAAGGAATATCAAACGGAGTCCAAACGGAATGAAACCTTCGGCAGCGTTATTTTTGGGAAGAATATCATCCTGGAGACTTGGAGTTCACGTCAGAAGATCCTCGAGGAGGCTAGGAGATAGGGGGCGCCCCCCTCCCTACTAGGCGCGCCCCCCTATCTCGTGGGCCCCTCGAGGCTCCCCCGACCGACTTGTTTCACCTATATAGTCCCACGTACCCTAAAAACATCCACGATGAAGATAGATCGGGAGTTCCGCCGCCGCAAGCCTCTGTAGCCACCAAAAACCTCTCAGGAGCCCGTTCCGGCACCCTGCCGGAGGGGGAACCCATCACCGGTGGCCATCTTCATCATCCCGGCACTATCCATGATGAGGAGGTAGTAGTTCACCCTCGGGGCTGAGGGTATGTACCAGTAGCTATGTGTTTGATCTCTCTCTCTCTCTCTCTCTCATGTTCTCTCTATGGCACGATCTTGATATATCGCGAGTGTGACGCCCCCGATTTAATCGTACACTAATCATGCACGCAAATGTGTACGATCAAGATCAGGGACTCACGGGAAGATATCACAACACAACTCTACATATAAAATAAGTCATACAAGCATCATAATACAAGCCAGGGGCCTCGAGGGCTCGAATACAAGTGCTCGATCATAGACGAGTCAGCGGAAGCAGCAATATCTGAGTACAGACATAAGTTAAACAAGTTTGCCTTAAGAAGGCTAGCACAAACGGGGAAACAGATCGAAAGAGGAGCAGGCCTCCTGCCTGGGATCCTCCTAGGTTACTCCTGGTCGTCGTCAGCGGGCTGCACGTAGTAGTAGGCGCCTCGGGTGTAGTAGTCGTCTTCGACGGTGGCGTCTGGGTCCTAGGCTCCATCGTCTGATTGCAGCAATCGAGTAGAGGTAGGGGAAAAGGGGGAACAAGGCAACCGTGAGTACTCATCCAAAGTACTCGCAAGCAAGGAGCTACACTACATATGCATGGATATATGTGTAAAGGCCATATCAGTGGACTGAACTGCAGAATGCCAGAATAAGAGGGGGATAGCTAGTCTTAACGAAGACTACGCTTCGGACACCGGTCTTGCAATGCATGAAGAGGACAACGGAAGTCCTCCAAGTAACATCATATAGCAATAATCCTACCGGCAATCCCTGCTCATATCCACGAGCGAGAGCGACCACCGGTTGTATCGGCACTTGGAAGGGTGTGTTTTATCAAGTATCCGGTTCTAGTTGTCATAAGCTCAAGGTACAACTCCAAGTCGTCCTGTTACAAGATCACGGCTATTCAATAGATTAACTTCCTGCGGGGTGCACCATCTTACCCAAAGACGCTTGATCCCATTTGGCGGACACACTTTCTGGGTCATGCCCGCCGCGGAAGATCAACACGTCGCAGCCCCACCTAGGCACAACAGAGAGGCCAACACGTCGGTCTAAACCTAAGCGCGCAGGGTCTCGCCCATCGCCTGGCCTTTTGCACGTTATGTCTGTGGCCGAAGCAGACCTAGCCAAAGAGCGTTCCAGTCCAATCCGGCGTCGCCGCTCCGTCACGACGTCTGAAATGCCGGTGATACCACGACGCGGGATACCCATAACTACTCCCGTAGATGGTTAGTGCGTATAAGCTCGTAGCCAACTCAGATCAAATACCAAGACCTCGTTAAGCGTGTTAAGTATCCGCGAACGCCGAACAGGCCAGGCCCACCTCTCTCCTAGGCGGTCTCAACCTGCCTGTCGCTCCGCCTCAAGATCCATCCAGAGGGCCGTCGGGACAAAGGTCCTTTCAGCCCCAATCCGTGAATCACTCATGGGTGCTCCACAAGCCGACCCGACTTTAGTCACCACATGTATCATGTATAAGTATATAGTATATACCGTGATCACCTCCCGAGTGATCACGGCCCGATAGTATAGCACGGCAGACGGACAAGAATGTAGGGCCACAGATGAAAATGCTAGCATCCTATACTAAGCATATAGGATTGCGGTAAAAGTAACAACATAGTAACAAGGACAGGCTATGCATCGGGATAGGTATAATGAAAGCGAGAACATGCTACACTACTCTAATGCAAGCGGATAGAGGAGAGTAGGCGATATCTGGTGATCAAAGGGGGGCTTGCCTGGTTGCTCGGCAAGAGAGAGGGTCGTCGGTGGCGTAGTCGATCACAGGACATCGACATCGGTCTCGGGGTCTACCGGAGAGAAGAGGGGAAGAAACAGTAAATACATAGCGAGCAAGTGCATAACAGACAACAGATAGAGCTAGACGTGTTCTAACGCAGCGCTAAGCGACATTGGCGAAGGGGGAAACATCCGGGAAAGTTTTCCCGGTTCCGGACGTCTGTCAGACAGATGAACCGGAGAGGAAATTTTGCAGGTTCGATAGGTTAGGGTTGTGTGGCGGATGAACGGACTGCGTATCCGGATACGTCTCGTCGTTCTGAGCAACTTTCATGTTGAAATTATTTTAATCCGAGTTACGGATTAAAAGATATGATTTTTTTAAAAATTTTATTAGTTTCTGAAATTTTAATTAATTAATTAATAA
This sequence comes from Aegilops longissima, assembly GCA_021605205.1. Taxonomy (NCBI): domain Eukaryota; kingdom Viridiplantae; phylum Streptophyta; class Magnoliopsida; order Poales; family Poaceae; genus Aegilops; species Aegilops longissima. The sequence continues at coordinate 414,437,092 of CM038678.1, forward strand.
TTTCGAAAAATGGATTTATGACATCAGCATGAGGTCATGCTGACGTCAACAGTCAGCGTTGACCGTTGACTTGGTCAACCTGACATGTGGGTCCAGGGGGACCCACCTGTCATCCTCTAATTAAGTTAATTAGGATTAGGTTAAATTAACTATAGTTTAATTAAACTTAATTAGTTAATTGAATTAATTAACCCGGATTAATTAACTTAAGTAATTACTTAATTAATTAATTATTAATTAATTTTTTTAAACCAATTTATTTTTATTTTTCTAAATAAATTCAGGGTTGGGGGCCCCTAGTCAGTGACCCGGGGGGGTCCTAGCGGTTATAACGGCGCCAGCAGTGTGGGCGCAAGCTGCATGGCGCCCGACCCAGAGAGGGCCGAGCGGCGCAGAGGGCGTCGGCGTTAGGCGCGTGGTCTCACGGGCTTGGCGCCGGCGATCACCGAGTGGAACGCCGGCGGGAGGGCGCAAGGTGCGGGGCGTGGCAGTCGGGCGCCACAGCGCCAAGCGAGCAAGGCCGTGCACATGCGGGCGAGCACGGGGCGGAGCGACCACGGCGAGCTTCGGTCATGGCGGGGCAACGACGAAACGGACGGGATTCGAAGGGGAAGAATGGGAATCGACGGAGGAGCTCACTGTGAGCATGAAGAGGTGCGTAGCGTGCTCGAGGAGGGCTCGGTGGCGACGAATCGAACGTCAACGTCCGGCGGGGCAGAGGATGAGGGCGAGCTCGATCCGCTCGATGTAGGGCGATGGGCTTGATCTGGCGCTTGCAGTCGACGTGGACGAGGCGGTGGAGCTCCTGAACTTGAGGGGCGGCGGAGGGCGGTGCCGTTGAAGGGAGGTGCCGACCTCGGTCGGCGACTCGGCCGGCGATCCGGACAGGAAGGGGACGAGGCGGAGGACAAGCAGCTCGGGCGCCGCGGCGGTGCCAAGGCGTCGGCGTGCGCCTGCAACATGGAGGGCGGCGGTGCTGAAGGAGCACGAGGGGAAGGGAGGTTGGGCGTCAAGGGCGGGCGCTCGCCATCCGGAGCGGCGGCGTGGCGCGGTCGGGGGAATCGCCCCCCGATCCAGAAACAATGCAGGGAGAGGGAGGAGTGTGGAGTGGGGAACGAGGGGAGTGGGGGTCGGTCGTCTAGGGTTACAGGGGAGTGGGGGGTTAGGTAGGCCCTAGGTTGGGCCGGCCTGGTGGGTGGCCAGCTGGGCCGGTTGGCCCAGTGGCGGTGGGTTTGCTCCTTCTTTTTTTTTTCTTTGTTTTGTTTTATTATTATTATTATTATTATTATTACTTTCCTTTACTGTTTTAATTCGTTTTAAAGTATTTAGACACTTTGTAAAAGCATGATTTCTTCACCATAAATACCTAGGCATTAATTGGCACACTCCGAACATTTTTGTTTTAATGTTTGGAAAAAAAGGTTTGTTGTTTGACGAAAATTTCAAATTCAAATTTGAATAGTTTTGATCCTACGCGATATTAGACAGTGACAGAGGTGACGTGGCATCATTAGCAGAGGTTTTACTGTACCTTAATTATCCGGGCGTCACAGCGAGCTTTGCTATTATAGTTGGATCTTATGATGTTTCTCCCCCTCTACTCTCTTGTGATGAATTGATATTCCCTCTTGAAGTTATCTTATCGGATTGAGTCTTTATTTGAGAACACTTGATGTATGTCTTGCCATGTTTATCTGTGGTGACAATGGGATATCACGTGCCACTTGATGTATGTTTTGGTGACCAACTTGCGGGTTCCGCCCATGAACCTATGCATAGGGGTTGGCACAAGTTTTCTTGACTCTCCAGTAGAAACTTTTTGGCACTCTTTGAAGTACTTTGTGTTGGTTGGATGAATTTGAGATTGTGTGATGCATATCGTATAATCATGCCCACGGATACTTGAGGTGACAATGGAGTATCTAGGTGACATTAGGGTTTTGGTTGATTTGTGTCTTAAGGTGTTATTCTAATACGAACTCTTTAATAGATCGATCCGAAAGAATAACTTTGAGGTGGTTTCGTACCCTACCATAATCTCTACGTTTGTTCTCCGCTATTAGTGGCTTTGGAGTGACTCTTTGTTGCATGTTGAGGGATTGTTATATGATCTATCTATGTTATTATTGTTGAGAGAACTTGCACTAGTGAAAGTATGAACCCTAGGCCTTGTTTCCTATCATTGCAATACCGTTTACGCTCACTTTTATCTTTAGTTACCTTGCTGTTTTTATTATTTCAGATTACAAATACTCTTACCTACCGTCCATATTGCACTTGTATCACCATCTCTTCGCCGAACTAGTGCACCTATACAATTTACCATTGTATTGGGCGTGTTGGGGACACAGGAGACTCTTTGTTATTTGGTTGCAGGGTTGTTTGAGAAAGACCATCTTCATCCTACGCCTCCTACGGATTGATAAACCTTAGGTCAACCACTTGAGGGAAATTTGCTACTGTCCTACAAACTTGTGCACTTGTAGGCCCAACAACGTCTACAAGAAGAAGGTTGTGTAGTAGACATCAACTATCGGCATGGAACAATCAAAAAATATAGATAGCATCCCCAAGCTTAATTCCTGCTCGTCCTCGAGTAGGTAAATGATAAAAAAAATTGATGTGGAATGCTACCTAGCATAATCTTGATCACATAATCTAATCATGGCATGAATATTAAGACACGAGTGATTCAAAGCAATAGTCTATCATTTGACATTAAGACAATAATACTTCAAGCATACTAACCAAGCAATTATGTCTTATCAAAATAACATAGCCAAAGAAAGCTCATCCCTACAAAATCATATAGTCTGGCTATGCTCCATCTTCACCACACAAAGCATTCAAATCATGCACAACCCCGATGACAAGCCGAGCAATTGGTTCATACTTTTTAACGCGCTTCAGCCTTTTCAATCCTCACGCAATACATGAGCGCAAGCCATGGACATAGCACTATGGGTGGAATAGAATATGATGTGTGTGAGAAGACAAAAAAGGAGAAAGTTTCACATCGATGCGGATAATCAACGGGCTATGTAGATGCCCATCAATTGATGTCAATGTGAGGAGTAGGGATTGCCATGCAACGGATGCACTAGAGCTATAAGTGTATGAAAGCTCAAACTGAAACTAAGTGGGTGTGCATCCAACTTGCTTGCTCATACAAGCTAGGTTTTATAATGAAAATTCCCACTAGTATATGAAAGTGATAACCCAAGAGACTCTCTAGATGAAGAGCATGGTGCTACTTTGAAGCACAAGTGTGATAAAAGGATAGTAACATTGCCCCTTCTCTCTTTTTCTCTCATTTTTTTGGGCATTCTCTTTTTTTTGGCCTTTCTCTTTTCTTTTATTTTTTATTTTTATTTATTTTTCGTCCGGAGTCTAATCCCAACTTGTGGGGGGGTCATAGTCTGCATCATCCTTTCCTCACTGGGGCAATGCTCTAATAATGATGATCATCACACTTTTATTTACTTACAACTAAATATTACAACTCGATACTAGAACAAAGATATGACTCTATATGAATGTCTCTGGTGGTGTACCGGGATGTGCAATGATCTAGGGTAGCAATGACATCAAAAAACGGACAAGCCATGAAAACATCATGCTAGCTATCTTACGATCATGCAAAGCAATATGACAATAAATGCTCAAGTCATGTATATGATGATGATGGAAGTTGCATGGCAATATATCTCGGAATGGCTATGGAAATGCCATGATAGGTAGGTATGGTGGCTGTTTTGAGGAAGATATAAGGAGGTTTATGTGTGATAGAGCGTATCGTATCACGGGTTTGGATGCACCGTGAAGTTTGCACCAACTCTCGAGGTGAGAAAGGGCAATGCAGTGCCAAGAGGCTAGCAATGATGGAAGGGCGAGAGTGCATATAATCCATGGACTCACATTAGTCATAAAGAAATCATATACTTATTGCAAAAGTTTATTAGCCCTCGAAGCAAAGTACTACTACGCATGCCCCTAGGGGGATAGATTGGTAGGAAAAGACCATCGCTCGTCCGCGACCGCCACTCGTAAGGAAGACAATCAATAAATACCTCATGCTCCAACTTCGTTACATAACGGTTCACCATACGTGCATGCTACGGGACTTGCAAACCTCAACACAAGTATTTCTCAATTTCACAATTACTCAACTAGCACGACTCTAATATCACCACCTTTATATCGCAAAACTATTGCAAGGAATCAAACATATCATATTCAGTGATCTACAAGTTTTATGTAGGATTTTATGACTAACCATGTGAATGACCAGTTCCTGTCATCTCTATAAATAGATATAAGTGAAGCTAGAGAGTTTAATTCTTTCTACAAAAGATATGCCCACTCTCTAACAAGTATAGGTGAAGCAAAAGAGCATTCTAAAAATGGCGATTTTCTATGTGAAGAGAAAGAGGCAATCCAAACTTCAAATGATATAAGTGAAGCACATGAAGCATTCTATAAAGCCATACTCAAAAAATATAAGTGAAGTGTAATGAGCATTCTATAAATCAACCAAGGACTATCTCATACCAGCATGGTTCATAAAAGAAAAGTGAAAACTAAATGCAAAAGACCTTCCAAGATTTGCACATATCGCATGAACGGAACGAATCCGAAAACATACCAATACTTGTTGAAGAAAGATGGGATGCCTTCCGGGGCATCCCCAAGCTTAGACGCCTGAGTATCCTTGAATATTTACTTGGGGTGCCTTGGGCATCCCCAATCTCCTCAGATCGAGACCTTCTCGATCATCAAACACTTCATCCACACAAAACTTCAACAGAAAACTCGGCAAGATCCGTTAGTATAATAAAGCAAATCACTACTCTAAGTACTACTGCAAACCAATTCATATTTTTTTTGCATTATAGCTTCTGTCATATAATTTTTCCATGGCTTAGTCAACTGATAGAAATTGATAGTTTCACCAAAACAAGCAAACTATGCATCAAAAACAGAATCTGTCTAAAACAGAACAGTCTGTAACAGTCTGAAGATTAACCATACTTCTGGTACTTCAAAAATTCTGCCAAAATTAGTAAAAATGAACAATTTGTATATAAATACAGTGCAAAAAGAATCAGAACCTTCTGACGTTCCAGTAAAAAATGTAAAATCGCGCACTACAGCCAAAGTTTCTGTCCTGCACCGCACAAACCAACAAGCATTGTAAACATCCTAAAGGCAAACCTTGGCACATTATTTTTATAATACAATGGAATTGTACAAGGGGATAATTATTTTTATTGAAAAGTTTCTGTAATTAAGATTCACAAAGTTTCCGTGAGCATGAACAAAGTTCAAGGAGCTCTCCCACTTCAACAATGCTTGTCTTTCTCACTTTCATTTTCCTTTTTGAAAAGTTTCGGGTTCCCCTCTTTATTTTTTTTGTTTTTAAACTATATAAAAGCACTCAATAGAAATAAATGACTCTGTAAAAATTCTGGGTTGTCTCCCTGGCAGCGCTTTCTTTAAAGCCATTAAGCTAGGCATATAGTGCCCAAGTAGTGAATCCACCCGGATCCCAAGGTATATCAAAGCCAATTTTAATTAGCAATGATTTGGCATTTAGTAGTGAGCACAAAGCAACATATATCATGTAACAACAAAGTCTAACTCTCTTCCTATGCATCGGCATGTCATAAAAGAACAATTCATGCACACATAGTAAAGGCCAATGCATAGTATAAACAGTTTCTTGCAATTTTATCGTGTTGGAAACATAGAGAGGCGAAGATGTAGTTCCTCTCTCATAATAATTGCAAGTAGGAGCAGCAAGCACATGCATATTATATCTATCAAAATCATCATGTGCAACGGTAGAAGGCAACCCATCAATATAATCCTTAATAAGTGCAAACGTCTCCGATATAGTGTAGTTTGGAGAATTCAAAAAGATAATAGGACCATCATGCGTGGGTGCAATAGCAACAATTTCATGTTTAACATAAGGAACTATAGAAATTTCATCTCCATAAGAATAATTCATATTGGCATCTTGGCCACAAGCATAGCAAGCATCATCAAAAAGGGATATTTCAAGAGAATCAACGGGATCATAACAGTCATCATAGCAATCATCCTTCTGTAAGCACGAAGGGAAATTAAACAATGTATGAGTTGAAGAGTTACTCTCATTAGAAGGTGGGCACGGGTGAATCCGCTCTTCCTCCTTTTGTTCTTCGCTCTCCTCCTCATATTTTTCATCTAATGAGCTCACCGTTTCAGTATATTTCTTCTTCCATAGTTTCCTGCAAAATATTATTCTCTTCTTGGACAGCGGAGACTTTCTCAATAAATGCATCAATATCGGAATTGTATTCATAATTCTCATAACAATATTTAAGGATAGCTAAATTTTCAGGTCTATAAACTGAATCATCAAACTCTTTAAACAAATATTCAATTTCACATGCACCCTTAAAAGCAACAAATTCTTCTATCCGTTCCACATCATAATAATCATATATACCCCTAGCATAAGAAGCCAAGGTTACATTATCATTAAATTTGCATGAAAAGGGAAGGTGTGGAGCCTTCATCCTAGAGCAACAAGTATAATCATATCTCAAGCATAGTTGCCTAGCATACCACTTCAATATATAATTTGATCCCATAATAGTTTCCCTTTTTGAGTCAAGCAATAATCCCTAAATATTCACGTTGATCCAACGTGTCTCCCATTACAAGATTGAATGGGGTTTTCTCAGGATTATCAAAGTAGTACATAATATCTTTCACATAATGATCATCAAGGGTTTTAGGAGGTTCCCCATCTCCATGAGTAGCAAGTAAACCTAATTTTTTTGGTATTTCGTGTTCCATATCCATAACTAAAGATAGAGAACAACTTAGAACAGCAAACAAAGTCTACTTAGTGATACAACAAACAAGCACACATGAGAATATTCACCCCACGCTATGACTCCCCGGCAACGGCGCGAGAAAAAGGTCTTGATAACCCACAAGTATAGGGGATCAATTGTAGCCTCTTTCGATAAGTAAGAGTGTCGAACACAATGAGGAGCTAAAGGTAGAACAAATATGAAACTAGAAGTACTTTGTAGGTGTTTTGGAAGAGTACCCACAAGTTCTATCGACCACCGATACAACTCTACGCACGCTTGACATTCGCTTTACCTAGAACAAGTATGAAACTAGAAGTACTTTGTAGGTGTTTTTGGATAGTTCTGCAAGATAATAAAGAGCGCGTAAATAAAAAGTAGGGGCTGTTTAGATAAAGACACAACTAAATTAGTTTTAGTAGAGAGCTTTTTGTTACGAGAAAGTTATTTGTCCCTAGGCAATCGATAACTAGACCGGTAATCACTACTGCAATTTTAATTGAGGGAGAGGCATAAGCTAACATACTTTCTCTTCTTGCATCATATGCACTTATGATTGGAACTCTAGCAAGCATCCGCAACTAATAAAGATCATTAAGGTAAAACCCACCATAGGATTAAAGTATCAAGTCCTCTTTATTCCCATAGGCAAACAACCTACTTACTCGGTTCTGTGCTTCTGTCACTCACGCCACCCACCATAAGCAAATCATGAACATATTGCAAACCCTACAGCGGGGATCCCTCACGCTTGCTCGACACGGAGAGCGCCATAGGACAGCACCAATAATAAAACATGCAACTCAAACCAATCACGATCATCAATTAACCTATAGGACAAAACAGATCTACTCAAACATCATAGGATAGCCATACATCATTGGAAAATAATATATAGCGCTGAGCACCATGTTTAAGTAGAGATTACAACGGGTAAAAGAGGGGTTACACCGCTGCATAGAGGGGGGAAGATTTGGTGATGATGGCGGTGAAGTAGTTGGTGAAGATTGTAGTGATGAAGATAGCCCCCGATGGCACTCCGGTGCCACCGGAAGCGAGGGGGAGAGAGCCCCCCTCCTTCTTCTTCTTCCTTGACCTTCTCCCTAGATGGGAGAAGGGTTTCCCCTCTGGTCCTTGGTCTCCATGGCATGGGAGGGGCGAGAGCCCCTCCGAGATTGGATCTGTCTCTCTGTCTCTCTCTATTTCTGCACTCTGGTATTCTGCCCTCTCACCATTTCTTATATATTCGGAGATCCGTAACTCTGATTGGATTGAAACCTTCTCCAAGATTTTTTTTCCAAAAATTAGCTTTCTTGCGGCCAAAGAAGAGCAGCAATCGCCTTACGGGGGGCCCACGAGGGTCAGGGGCGCGCCCCCTGCCTCATGGCCCCCTCGGGCACCTTCTCGCGTTGATTCTTCTTCCCATATTTCACAAATATTCCAAAAATATTCTCCATCCGTTTTTATTCCGTTTGGTATGGGGTTTCTGCGAAACATAAAACATGCAACAAACAGGAACTGGCACTGGGCACTGGATCAATATGTTAGTCCCAAAAACAGTATAAAAAGTTGCCAAAAGTATATGAAAGTTGTAGAATATCGGCATGGAACAATAAAAAATTATAGATACGACGGAGACGTATCAATGTTCTTGTCCACCATGCTCCGGATGCGCGTTTGTAGCATGGACACCTCGTCCAACGACGCCCAGTCCAGGCCCTTCTCTAGCCACGAGGTGAGCCGCATCGGGGCCCCGGATTTGAATTCGGGAGCAGCGGCCCAGGTGGTGTCGCGGGGCTCTGTGACGTAGAACCACTGCTGCTGCCACCCTTTGACAGTCTCCACAAGGTACCTTTGGGCCATGAGATGTTGGGCATCTTGCTCACCATAGTGTCTCCGCACTCTGCTTGTTGAGCACTCACCACCTTCGGCTTCACATTGAAGATCTTTAACCACAATCCGAAGTGGGGTGGGATGCGGACGACGGCCTCACACACGACAATGAATGCCGAGATGTTGAGGAAAGAGTTGGGGGCCAGATCATGGAAATCTAGCCCGTAGTAGAAAATGAGTCCGCAGACGAATGGGTGGAGAGGAAATCCCAACCCCCGGACGAAGTGGGGGATGAATACCAGCCTCTCATGGGGCTCCAGGGTGGGGATGATCTGCCCCTTTGCTGGAAGCCGGTGGGTGATTTCCTGGGCTAAATACCCAGCCTCTTGGAGCTTCGTGATGTCCTTCTCCTTGATGGAGGAGGCCATCCACTTGCCCTGCGCTCCAGATCCGGACATGGATGGAGTGCTTTTTTGAGGCGGAAAGGATGGAAGCTTGGGCGCTGGAGCTCGAGAATGGCTGGGCAGAGAGAAATAAGGTGTGGGTGAAAGGGTGAATCCTTATCCCTCTATAAAGGCAACGAATATCAAGCGCCTCCCCACTCGCCTTAAACCTTGCCTATTCCCCAAGGGTCGTACAGACGGCGCGGTTGGATTACCCATGCCCGTATTTATGAGAATCCCACAATAAGGGGACATGATCTTTGCTTTGACAAGACGTGCCAATGAAAACCGCATCTCGAAACATGGAGCGGAAGGCTGAAAATCGGTTTGAAATAATGACCAGGTGGAGACGTGGCATCTCACTGCAGAAGATGCCAGTAGATGGGACTTGTTAAATATTGTACTCTTTGCGGAGCTTATTTTGCAGAGCGGACACATTATCTGTGTTCGAAGACTGGTTCGGAATATTCAGAGGAGGAACCCGCCTTGCAATGCTAAGACAATCTGCGCGCCGGACACATCGTCATTGAAGCCTGGTTCAGGGGATACTGAGGGAGTCCTGGATTAAGGGGTCCTTAGTCGTTCGTCCTATGTGACGTGGGCCATACTGATGGGCCATGAAGATACAAGATAGAAGACTTCCTCCCGTGTCCGGATGGGACTCTCCTTTGCGTGGAAGGCAAGCTTGGTGTTTGGATATGAAGATTCCTCCTCTGTAAACCGACTCTGTACAACCCTAGGCCCCTCCGGTGTCTATAAAAACCGGAGGGTTTAGTCCGTAGGGGAGAATCATAATCATACAGGCTAGACATCTAGGGTTTAGCCATTACGATCTCGTGGTAGATCAACTCTTGTAAACCTCATATTTATCAAGATCAATCAAGCATGAAGTAGGGTATTACCTCCATCAAGAGGGCCCGAACCTGGGTAAACATCGTGTCCCCCGCTTCCTGTTACCATCGACCTTACACGCACACTTCGGGACCCCCTACCCGAGATCCGCCGGTTTTGACATCGACAGCCAGGACTAGCATCTTCGTTAGAAGTGGCATAGTTGGGTCTTCAGGCAGCGGAGCCGGACACTGGATCCGCTCCGCCCTCTTTGTCCAGCCCTGAAAAGACAGATAAGGGAATCTTAGACATCTTCCTTGAAGGTACGGGTGAAGGATACACCTTGAAAAACTTACCGGACTGGCGGGATGGGTCAGGTTGTACCCACGGTCCTCGGTCGTCTTCGGCCACGTCTCATTGGCCTTAAAGAGCACCTTCCAGATGTCTTCGTGTGTAGTACCGAAGAACTTTTGCAAAGTCTGGTGCTCGGCCGGATCGAACTCCCACAAATGGCAAGTCCGGCTTTGGCATGGAAGGATCCGGCGAAAAAGCATCACCTGGATCACATTGACAAGCTTGATGATGTCTTCGTGTGTAGTGCCGAAGAACTGTTGCAAAGTCTGGTGCTCGGCCGGATCAAACTCCCACAAATGGCAAGTCCGGCTTTGGCATGGAAGGATCCGGCGAGAAAGCATCACCTGGATCACATTGACAAGCTTCATGTTCTTGTCTACCATGCTCTTGATGCGCGTCTGAAGCACTGTCAGCTCGTCCGACGAAGCCCAGTCCAGGCCCTTCTCTATCCAGGAGATGAGCCGCATCGGGGCCCTGGACTTAAATTCAGGAGCCGCGTCCCGGGTGGCGTCACGAGGCTCTGTGACATAGAACCACTGCTATTGCCACCCTTTGACGGTCTCCGTGAAGGTACCTTTGGGCCATGAGATGTTGGGCATCTTGCTCACCATAGCGCCTCTGCACTTTGCGTGTTGAACACCCACCACCTTCGGCTTCACATTGAAGATTTTGAACCACAATTCGAAGTGGGGTGGGATGCGGAGGAAGGCCTAGCACACGACAATGAATGCCGAGATGTTGAGGAAGGAGTTTGGGGCCAGATCATGGAAATCTAGCCTGTAGTAGAACATGAGTCCGCGGACGAATGGGTGGAGAGGAAATCCCAACCCGCGGACGAAGTGGGGGATGAATACCACCCTCTCATGGGGCTCCGGGGTGGGGATGATCTGCCCCTTTGCTGGAAGCCGGTGGGCGATTTCCCGGGCTAAGTACCCAGCCTCTTGGAGCTTCGTGATGTCCTTCTCCTTGACGGAGGAGGCCATCCACTTGCCCTACGCTCCAGATCTGGACATGGTCGGAGTGCTTTTTTGAGGCGGAAAGGATGGAAGCTTGGGCGCTGGAGCTCGAGAATGGGTGGGCAGAGAGAAAGAAGACGTGGGTGAAAGGGTGAATCCTTATCCCTTTATAAAGGCAGTGAATATCAAATGCCTCCCCGCTCGCCTTAAAACTCGCCTATTCCCCAAGGGTCATGCAGACGGCGCGGTTGGATTACCCACGCCCGTATTGATGAGAATAACGCAATAAGGGGACACGATCTCTGCTTCGACAAGATGTGCCAATGGAAACCGCATCTCGAAACACGGAGCGGGAGGCTAAAAAACGGTTCGAAATAATGACCGAGCGGAGACGTGGCGTCTTACTACAGAAGATGCCAGTAGATGAAACTTGTTAAATATATTATTCTTTGCGGAGCTTATTTTGCAAAGCCGGACACGTTATCTGTGTTCGAAGACTACTTTGAAATATTCGGAGGAGGAACCCGCCTTGCAATGCCGAAGACAATCTGCACGCTGGACACATCATCATTGAAGCCTGGTTCAGGGGCTACTGAGGGAGTCCTGGATTAAGGGGTCCTCGGGCGTCCGGCCTATGTGACGTGGGCCGGACTAATGGGCCATGAAGATACGTGACAAAAGACTTCCTCCCGTGTCCGGATGGGACTCTCCTTTGCGTGGAAGGCAAGCTTGGCGTTTGGATATGAAGATTACTTCCTCTGTAAACCGACTCTGTACAACCCTAGGACCCTCCGGTATCTATATAAACCGGAGGGTTTAGTCCATATAGTGAATCACAATCATACAGGCTAGACATCTAGGGTTTAGCCATTACGATCTCGTGGTAGATCAACTCTTGTAATCCTCGTATTCATCAAGATCAATCAAGCAAGAAGTAGGGTATTACCTCCATCAAGAGGGCCCGAACATGGGTAAACATCGTGTCCCCCGTCTCCTGTTACCATCGACCTTAGACACACAGTTCGGGACCCCCTACCCGAGATCCGCCGGTTTTGCACCGACAGTAGGAGCTGGACACGGACATGGAGGAGGTGGAAAAGGATGAAGGCAAGGCAGATTCGGTGCCTCCGACTGTCGGATTCGGCATGGGCAATGCGTAAGCAGAGTTCGGGGTCGTCCAAGTAAAGGAGGCGGCGGAGCAGCAAGCCATCCTTGACTCCATCCAGTCAGAGGCAGCTGTGAGGCCAATCATCGCTTCCTTCGTGAGCTGCAGGCGGATGGCGACGAACTCTTCGTGGATACGGAGTCCGAGAGCTGGAGTTTCGTGCAACGACCAATGAATGAGAGGCCGGTCCATCCGACAAGGTTGTCTACATCTCCGAGGACAACTAGTGGTATGCTAGCTTTTAGCTACTAGTATGTAGTTTTAGGGCATCTCCAAAGCGGGCCTGTATCAGTCCACCAACCGGTCCGGACGCACTTTTTCTCACAAATTGGAAGCAAACTAGGGGGGCTTGCAGGAGTCCGAACTATAGCCACGAAGGACTCCAACACCCCTTGCCCACTCAAATCCCCCTCTCAGTCCCATTCTCTTGCACTCCGCCCCCCTTGCTTTGCATTCGCGCCCTCCTCCTCTGACGATATCTTTGTACCTCTCAAGTCACCACACGGGCATTGACGGACATCCGCAACCACCACACGCCCGCTCGCCTTGTACTACGGCGTCGTCCACCCAGGATCCGTCCACAACCGGGTACCCTCCACCCCCTGTTGATGGCGTCCACGGTGATCACCACAACGTGTGTATGCAGAGAGTATGGTTGTCCAGCAACGACGGTCCATTTTCTAGCCCAACGAATATATCTACAGGGATTGCGAAAAGTGGTGGCCACAACACAAAATTGACTTCGACAAGCTCTAGGGTGAAAACATAGGTACCCATTTTGCTTCACTGGCAATGGTGATGTTTTTGCATCATTGCCTTGTTGAAGGTATTGCTCGGATATGCTTGGTATCGTTCTCGAGGGTGAAAATCTAGAATCTGGCCTTTGATGGCCGGATCTGGCGCCGGCGGCGCTTGAGCGACGCTCCTTTCCAGGAGGTATTGTTGTTGTTGTTGCTGTTGTTGAAGAATCTCGTTATCCTTTCTGGTATCATGAGATGTTTGATGCAGATATGGCCATAGTTGTAGTTTGTCAATTGCGGATTTGGTCGGTTTGTAAAAAAAATCATTCGCTTAGGCATAACTTTGGTCTTCTATGACTTTGCTATTTGCCAACGTATTTTCTGTGTGTGTGCGCGTTGGTGTTGGCCATGTGCATGCTAAATATGCCGAGGCTGGGTATTTGATCATTATGTTTGTATCCTTTTGATTCATTTTGCGTCAATAAAACGCATGCCTTATCGGAAAAGAAGTACGTAGCTTTTTTAGCATAAAAGTACGTAGCTTTTGAATGTATTATGTATCATTTGAGAAAAAAATGGCCTTGATAAGTGCCATACTCGTGGTTTGAACACATGGCAACTTTGAATATTTTTTACGACAAATTTAATGACGTGAGTATGATAATTTTAGTGGTCAACTAGGGCAACTTCCTTTCTAAATGGCAAGTGTCAGCTTTTTTTAGGTTTGTGATGATAACTTTAGTTGTAAAAACGCCAGGATTGAAGTGCTTCGTGTCATATGCGCGACGCTTATCATTTGAGAAAAATAAGAGTACTTAACAAAAAACTACCATATTAGGGTTACCGTCCCACAAAACTATTGCTTTCAAAAAAGTGACCGATAACTACCAATTTTTTTTATTTTTGTGACTAAAAACTATCACTTTTGAAAAATGACGAGTTTAGACGATTTAAACACGTTTATGACATACGGGACCCACCTATCAGGGCTGACGTGGCGGCAAAGTCAATTTCGTTTATTTTGACCGTTATTACAAGTGGGGCCCACCTGTTAGCATCACTCTTCTTCTTCCTCCTCCTCCTTTCTCTCTTTGCCATTTCCTCAAACACCTTGCGTGCACCCACTGACGACGGACGGCGGCGGCAGCGCGCGTCCCGCCGGCTCGAGCGCCGCTGGACCCAACTCTAGTGGCAGAAGATGACCTTGAGCTCGCACAGCGCGGAGCACTGGTGGGTGAGGGAGGGGTTATCGTGGGCGTAGGTGAAGGCATGCGGGCACTCGCTCTTGAAGAAGTCTGAGTACTTGGAGGGGCGGCAGGCGGCCGGGCTGTTGTACGCGTTGCGGCAGCGCAGCTCGTCGGTGCCGAACGCCAGGCAGCCGCTCTTGCACGCGGCGCCGCCGCCGCCCAGCTGTCGCGCGCACCTGCAGCTCGCCGGGGCAGGTCTGCGTCAGGTCCTTGCGGCAGGCGAGGACGGGGCAGTTGCCGCGGCCCTCGTGCGGGGTCACCGACAGGCCCACGTTGAAGCCGTCCACCACGCTCACCCCATAGGACGACTGGTCGTCGTTGCCGTGGTGGAGGGAGACCTGCACCAGCGTGGCGGGCACCACACTGGAGCTGCCCGCCGCAGTCGCCCGTGGCACAGCGGAGCTGCCCGGCCCCGCCGGCGGGCGCGCAGCCGGTGCGCGCCCAGATGCGGCCGGACCAAGCATGGGTGGGTGCCAAGGAGCGGCGAGAGAGAGAGGAGGAGGAAGAAGAAGATTGATGCTGACAGGTGGACCCCACTTGTAATAACAGTCAACGTAACGGTCAAAATAAATGGAGTTGACTTTGCCGCCGCATCAGCTCTGATGGATGGGCCCCACATGTCATAAACGTGTTTAAATCTTCTAAACTTGACATTTTTCAAAAGTGGTAGTTTTTAATCATAAAATTATAAATTTTTGGTAGTTATCAGTCACTTTTTTGAAAATGATAGTTTTGTGGAACGGTAACCTTTAATATGATAGTTTTTTGTCAAATACTTGAAAAAATAAAGGATGACTAAACCATCTCCACGCACCCGTGTCCACAGACATACGAGGCTTCTTTGTAGTACGCCGCTGCTGATTCATCCATCTATCCATGTGAGAATTACCCCCGGGAGGCTTGACAGAAATACTGCCCACATCACATGTCTCTTTTGTCTTTTGAAGTTGCCCACATCACTTGTTGACATGTGCATTCTCGAGAACCACCAACGGAGAAGACAACAAGCAGAACATGGAATCGCCGAGCATCGCACTAGGCAATAGTAACTTGAAAATGTGGGTGGAAAACAACACGTCGACGTCAGCGAGTAACCCGCTGCTCCATCGGGAAGCGTATACGTAGCTCGCACGCACATGCTACGGAAGCCACGCGCAAATGGACAATCCAGGCGAGGAACCAGCCCAACGCCATCGTCGGCGTCCGGGGACACGAATCCGAGGCCTGCTCGCCGCGTGCGGACAAGCGCGCCGGCGGCTTGTGCTTGTTCAGCTGTTCCTGCGAGCGGAGCTGGGCTAGGATGCTGTGCACGGTTAATTAAAGAAACTTGTACTGTTAGGCTGACATGTTGGGCCCACATGTTGGCTGATGTACGGTTATTAGTCGTAAAAAGTTCTGGTGGGGATCATTAGGGAAGAATCGCTTGTTAGTCATCTCGATGTTTTTGTCGGACATTGTTGGAAAGCATGCGCCGTGTTCCGTGAGTTGGTTTTGCTATGACTAACGTAAGTCACCGTCCATCTCTGAATCTAGACTTCATTTCAAATTTTCCACATGGAATCTTGACTTCAGCCCTGTTTGGAGTCACTCTGACTCCACAACTTCGCTCCGAAGCAGCCGGAGCTGTAGTTGAAAATCAGGAAGCAGCTAATTCCTTGCTCCGCAGATCTTTGAATTTTCAAGAGTTAGTGGATTGTTGCTCCGCAAATCTTTGGATTTTCAAAAGTTGGTGGATTGCCGAACAGGCACTTCATTTCAAACCCTCCACGAGCTCAGTGTCTACGAGGTTCTCACAACCAATAGCTCTTGCTATCATCATCCTACATGTATTGGAATATTTAGATTCATAGAAATGGAAAAGTATTTACACAAGAAGCTCGTTGTCGGAATACTTGCTAAGACAGGATCAAGATATTACTCTTACTGAACACGGGCTTAAACAGAAGAACATGGATTGAGTCCAACCTTTAGATCGTTGTAGTACCAAAAATCTTTGTGATGTTTCCTCATACTGGAACTGGATAAGCTTAGATCCTTTTCTTCTACTCTGTAAATATTATATTATATTAATAAAAAGATATCGTCGTACACCCTTCTTTCCGATTTATAAGACTCAATTTAGAAATCACTTCAACCAAGGTAGATGATGAGTGGTGAAATATATTTCATAGTTTACAAAAATACTTCATCAATGCTCCCTCCTTTTCGGTTTATAGGGCTCAATTAAATAACTCACCAACCAAGGTAGATGGTGAGTGGTGGAATACTTTTTGTAATTTGCAAAAGTATCCAATTAATGCTCTTGTTTTTTCTCAAAAAATTATGTTTACCAATGTATTAATTGCAATACATGCATGCATAAAGTACATGCATTGGTCAATTTTCTCTTAATACTTGCATGCAATTATTTAATGCACCTTGAAATCTGAATTTGTGATGAGGAACAACCAAATTGAGCCTTATAAAATAGAAAAACTAATATTTTGAGATAAGCGCTATAAACCGGAAAGAAGAGAGTATGCCGTTTTTCTTAAAAGGTTGTGTTTACGATGCATTAATTACAATGCATATGCATGAATGATCACTAAATGACGAAGAACTTTTACATTTATTGCTGAGTTTTCTCTTAATATTTGCATGCAATGATTTAATGCATCTTCAAATCCGAACATGTGATGATAACTAGTAGAATTGAGACTTATGAAATAAAAAATTTAAAATTTTAAAGATGAGCCCTATAGTGTATACGCCCTGCAATGGCACTAGTGCATGGACCCGCCATGGTTGCTGCAGTCACTACACAGTGAACACAAGTATGGAAATCCAAGTTGACTGTCGGGGTGCACGTGCTCCTGTGCACGAAAATGATTTTTGAAATGTCAAAAAAATTCCAACAAAATTATATGTGTTCATAGTCACATTCAAATACTACCTACAATATTTAGGCGAAAAGGTTAAGCATTTTTGTTTGTGCAAAAAAGATAAAAAAAATTGAAGACCAAATGTTACCCTCAAATGTCACCCCAAATTTGTTTTTTCCATCGACGAAACACTGCTACTCCATTTCGCATGAAAATTATCAATGATGCTTACGACACTAACATGAACATCTAAAAAAAACAAATTTTTTAAAAAACATTAACTATTTTCCCCTCTTACTGTTCACACGGAAGCCAATGTTCCTAGGAGCCAAAACGCCTACGCCACAGACGTGTTCACTAACGTACTACACAATTGGTGTCTATCGATCGAGTCACAAATATGAATTCAGGCGAAAATGTCTTGTGTGGTCATCGTCCACACTTTTTTGCGAGAAGGACCCCAAATTATATTTAAAATAAGGAGTGATACAATGTAACCCTACAAAAATAAGAAATTGCAAATAGTACATCCGGGAACCAATCTAGCCCCACCTCCAACGTGGGATGAGGGTGTGCCGCCGCTCCCTGCCGGAGCCGGTGAAATCCTTGGTTGTGCGCACAGATTAAAAACATCAGGAGTCACCATCCTCGTTCCAAGAGGACCAGCACGCTAGAGATAAGCCAGATTGGAATTGCGCCGCCACTTGCACCAGCTTGTTGAACGAGGACGATGAAGCACCGCCACCGATGAAAACCTGCAAATCCAGAGTCACCACGCTCCTACAAAAGCTCCATGCCTCCATGTCGACGCCAGAACGCGCATCACCACGACGACGGGGCCAGGGCTTAAAATCCACCTCTAGGTCAGCACCGCCGCCGCAGCAGCCTCGACTGGTTATCCTATTACCAGATTTGCCGACGAACGCCTCATAGCAACCCACCGGAATCGAATCCGAATCAGATTTATTCCATGCCGCCACCACCATAATCATCAAGGCAGAAACAGTGGAAGGAAGAAAACCCAGCCCTGACCTAACTACGCGTCATCGACGAGGCGGCGAGGTCCCCCCCTCTCCTGCCGCCGGAGCATCCAGCGGAGAGAAGAGGAGCCCCTCGACTCGCTGGTGGAGGACGGTGGTAGCCGGACCGCCTTTGGTTTTGCCTGTGTCGCTGGAGGGGGAAGCGAAAAAAAAGAAAAAGTTTTAGCACTGCTGCGGTTGGTCACTATTTTTGTATTATGCGGTTCCCAAAACACACAAAAGATCACTGCATTAAGATGACAGGAGTATAATACAAGAGTTGTTTGCGAGTATAGTGGCTTGTGACCTTTCTTTTTATGGTAATACATATCTTATTTCTATCATAAGTATAATAGTACAAGTCATATACATACCAACATGGCAAAACTGAAAAGAAAGCAGAAAGCTAGGATTTGCACAAAGGAACACCAGCCAAGAAGTAAAATTATAAATAAGACTGAAGAATCCTCTGAGCTTGACACCGACGTCCGTCACCTGCCTCTGGCACCACCATTGCAGCCATAAAAGAAAAAAAAATGACGGATCACCTCCACACCCGAGTTCGACGCGGCTCCAACACTGATAAAATATACATCTTTGCGAACCTCCAAGTTGGCTCGCCAAAGATAAAACCATTACCGACGAATCAGACCGGGACAATAGTCTGGACACGCCATCGAACTCCAAATTTGGCACCCCCACACGACTAAGATGTCGGAGGAGAAAACCAAACCTGCCATCCGAGAACCATGAACCCAGCAAATGATCCACCATCTTCCAGATGTAGACCACAATCCGCATCACCTCCTAGAATACATCTCAAGCTCTCCGCCCACTGATACATCTCCAATGTATCTATATTTTTTTATTGTTCCATGCTATTATAGTATCAATCTTGGATGTTACATATGCAATTATATATCAGTCTTTGGGACTAACCTATTAACTTAGTGCCAAGTGCCAGTTGGTGTTTTTTTGCCTGTTTTTGGTTTTCCAGGAAATCACTACCAAACGAAGTCCAAATGCCACGAATTTTTTTGACGATTTTTTTCTGGACAAAAGAGACCCTTGAAGTGTCGGGGGAGACCAGATGTGCAACGAGCAGGCCACAACACTTGGGCGCGCCCAGGGGGGATAGGCGCACCCAAGTACCTTGTGGGCCCTCCCGTGGCTCCGTTTGACCTAATTCCAACTCTATAAATTCTCTAAAATCGGGAAACCAACAGAGAGCCATCCAACATACTTTTTCCACCGCCAAAAGTTTCTATTCTTTGAAGATCCCATCTGGGGACCATTTCCTGTACTCTGACGGAGGGGGGAATCGATCACGGAGGGCCTCTACATCAACCTTGCTGCCCTTCCGATGACGTGTGAGTAGTTTACCACAGACCTACGGGTCCATAGCTCGTAGCTAGATGTCTTCTTGTCTCTCTTTGATCTTCAATACAATGTTCTCCTCGATGTTCTTGGAGATCTATTCGATGTAATTTTCTTTTGCGGTGTGTTTGTTGGGATCCGATGAATTGTGTGTTTATGATCAGATTATCTATGAATATTATTTAAGTCTTCACTGGACTCTTTTATGCATGATTATTATAGATTTGTATTTCTCTCCGATCTATCCGTTTGGTTTGGCCAACTAGATTGATTTATCTTGCAATGGGAGAGGTGCATTGTAATGGGTTTGATCTTGCGGTGCTCTATATCCCAGTGACAGAAAGGGACAAGACACGTATTTGTATTGTTTCCACTAAGGGAAAAATGATGGGGTTTATTCATATTGCTTGAATTTACTTTGTCTACATCATATCATCTTGCTTAAGGCGTTACTCCGTTCTTTATGAACTTAATACTCTAGATGCATGCTGGATAGCGGTCGATCTATGAAGTAATAGTAGTAGATGCAGGCAAGAGTCAGTCTACTTGTCTCAGACGTGATGCCTATAAATATGATCATTGCCATGGATATCGTCATAATTATGCGATTTTCTATCAATTGTCCAATAGTAATTTTTTTACCCACCGTATGCTTTTTGTTCGAGAGAGAAGCCTCTAGTGAAAACAATGGTCCCGGGGTCTATCTTTATCATATATTAAAATCCAAAAATACTTTGCTGCAATTTATTTACCGTTATTTTATTTCGTGTTTTGTTTATCTATCTATCACTATGAGATTTGATTCTTGCAATTAACCTCCAAGGGATTGACAACCCCTTGTTTACGTTGGGTGCAAGTATTTGTTCTTTTGTGTGTAGGTGTTGTTCACGAGATCTTGCGTGGTTCTCCTACTGGATTGATAACCTTGGTTCTTAACTGAGGAATATACTTATCTCTACTGTACTGCATCATCCTTTCCTCTTCGAGGAAATCCTAGCGCAGCTCACAAGTAGGAGGAAGAATTTCTGGCACCGTTGCCGGGCACACATCACCAAAATCTATCAAGTACCATCGCATAAACTTTTGTCTCCTTGCATTTACTTTCATTTGCCATTTGTATCTCGTTTTCATCTCACCCACTTCTAAAACATTTTCACAAAAACACAATAATATTTTTCATTTGCCTTTTTGGCTTGTTCGATTGTTTGCTTGCTCGAAAGTTGCTATCATGACTGAATTTGTTATCGAAAAAGGTGAAGAGGGTAAAATCACTAAGGTTGAAATTCCCTCAAATTTGGAAGCTAAAACTTTTGTAACGGGGAGTGAGAACATCATACGAAAAAGCAATATTCAGGAATTCTTTAATTGTACGAGAACTGGTTTGTGATGACATTCCTATTCTTAAAAGAAGAAAAAATTATGCTGAAGTTATTTCCGCCCTTGTTCTTAAGCTTGATAGAAGATTTATTCACACTCATCCCACTTTGCAAAGATTGTTCTATTAGTTGCCTATTATAAACAACCATAAGGCTAAAAAGATAGCTACTCTTGTCCTCATGAATGAATTTTATTACATAGTACGAGAGGCTAGAGAGATCTTTCAATTTTACAATATGAGCCATGAACATCCTGTGATAGATGAGATTTTATACAATGAATATTATTTATTGAGCTTTTTGTTTCGTGATAACCACACTTTTGATGAAAATACCAAAAAGGAAGTACCTCCCTTAAACACAATCCAATAAGTTTTCAATGGTATAATCAACAATATTCTTGGATTGTAAAAGGGAACCAACAAGGATTTGATGATAACTAACTTAGTAATGCTAAGATTTTGTTTGATGATGTGTTCCATATTGTTTTCGAAAAACCTCCTGATAAACACACATCAAAAGATGAGAAAACTAAGAACGACAACACTTGAAACTATGCATTATGCCTAGCTAGGGGCGTAAAACAATACGCTTGTTGGGAGGCAACCCAATACTTATCTTTGTTTTGCTTGTTTCTTTTCTGTTTTTTTGTGTGTGCACACAAGTATGCTACTGTTATGGTTGTGTTTTTGTGTTTAAATTAGTGTTTGTGCCAAGTAAAGCCTTTGCGGTGATTTGGTTGATAGTTGATTTGATTCTTTGAGAAAAAAAAACTTTTGCACCCAGTAGCAAAACTTTTTAGGTTCACTGGAACGTGATAAAATTCTTAATTTTTTTACACATGATTGATATACAAATTTCCCACATTGTCCTAATGTTTCAGAATTTGCGGAGTTACAAAAGTGTGGTGCTTAGCCAGATCATTACAGATTCTGTTTTCATTGCATTTTTTGCTTGTTTTAATGAATCTATGGATTGTATCGGGGGGTATAAGCCATGGTAAAGTTAGATTATAATAGGTATTATGCAATAATAAAATATGAATGAGTTTACAACAGTACCCAAACTTTATGATTTGCTTGTTATACTAATTGATCTGACGAGTTTTCTCTTGAGTTTTGTGTGCTGAAGTTTTCAAGTTTTGAGTGAGATCGCGATGGATGAAGGAATAAGGAGTGGCAAGACCCTAAGAGCATCTCCAGCCGTTCGGCCCCTTAGGACGCAAAAAAAACGCCGTCTGGGGCCGAACCGGCGTTTGCTTTCGGCGTGGGGGCGATTGCGTTCCTAGTCGTGGCCCCCAAAATCGCGCAAACTCGGTGGTCTGATACGAATCTGGCACAAACTCGGTGAAATTTCATTGAAATTTGTACAAAAACAGAGAAAACAGACAAATTACGCTTAGAACTACTCCTAGCCCTGCTATGCCGCGGCCGCCGCCCCGCCTTCTACATGTCGAGGAGCCTGTAGAACCGGGTGTAGTCGCCGCTGCTGTCGTCGTCGCCGCCGATGCCCTGTGCCCCGCTGGAGCCGCCGTCGTCCCTGCTACACCCCTGCCCAGGGTCACCGACGCGCGGGGGGTTGGACGGCCCGGGCTCGTCCTCGTCGTCGCTGTCGAGGACGACGACACCACCCTCCTCGCGTCCGCGATGCGGGGCCTTGATCTCCACATATGCCCGGCGCTGGCGGAGCACCTTCTCGCGGATGTAGTCCGCCTTCGCCCACTTGAGGGCGGTCTTGTCATCGACGGCCATCTCCGTGTGCTCCGGCTTCACGGGGAGCAGCCCCAGCTCGGGCTTCGGCTGCACAAGGCGGAGGGAACGCGGGGAGGGGAGGGCGCCCTTGTTGATGACGAGGGCGCCGGTGCGGGTGTGGCGCCCAAGTGGCGTCTCCTGCGGTTCCCGCTTGACGGGGCGGAGCGCCGGCGAGCCGGAGGAGAGGGAGCCGGAGCCCGACGATGAGGAGGTCCCTGCCTCCAGTCGCCGCGGCGTCCAGGCACTGCCACGGCGGCGAGAGAATGACGGGCGCGGCGGGTACTTGCTTCCTCTTGAGCATTGCATTATTTTTCCCTCGAAGAGGAAAGGGTGATGCAGTAAAGTAGCGTAAGTATTTTCCCTCAGTTTTTGAGAACCAAGGTATCAATCCAGTAGGAGATCACGCTCAAAAGTCCCACGTACCTATACAAACAAATAAGAACCTTGCAACCAACGCGATAAAGGGGTTGTCAATCCCTTTATGACCACTTGCAAAAAGTGTGATCTGATAGAGATGATAAGATAATTTTTTTGGTATTTTTATGATAAAGACTAAAAGTAAAGAAAGCAAAACAAACGGTAATAGAAATAACGGTAGATTAATATGATAGAGAATAGACCCGGGGGCCATAGGTTTCACTAGTGGCTTCTCACAAGAGCATAAGTATTACGGTGGGTAAACAAATTACTGTCGAGCAATTGATAGAATTGAGCATAGTTATGAGAATATCTAGGTATGATCATGTATATAGGCATCACGTCCGCGACAAGTAGACCGACTCTTGCCTGCATCTACTACTATTACTCCACACATCGACTGCTATCCAGCATGCATCTAGAGTATTAAGTTCATAAGAACATAGTAACGCTTTAAGCAAGATGACATGATGTAGAGGGATAAACTCAAGCAATATGATATAAACCCCATCTTTTTATCCTCGATGGCAACAATACAATACGTGTCGTTTCCCCTACTGTCATTGGGATCGAGCACCGCAAGATTGAACCCAAAGCTAAGCACTTCTCCCATTGCAAGAAAGATCAATCTAGTAGGCCAAACCAAACTGATAATTCGAAGAGACTTGCAAAGATAACAAATCATACATAAAAGAATTCAGAGGAGATTCAAATATTGTTCATAGATAATCTTGATCATAAACCCACAATTCATCGGATCTCGACAAACACACCGCAAAAGAAGATTACATCGAATAGATCTCCAAGAGAATCGAGGAGAACTTTGTATTGAGATCTAAAGAGAGATAAGAAGCCATCTAGCTAATAACTATGGACCCGAAGGTCTGAGGTAAACTACTCACACATCATCGGAGAGGCTATGGTGTTGATGTAGAAGCCCTCCATGATCAATGCCCCCTCTGGCGGAGCGCCGGAAAAGGCCCCAAGATGGGATCTCACGGGTACAGAGAGTTGCGGCGGTGGAAATAGGGTTTCGGCTCCTGTTCTGATGTTTCCAGGGTATATGAGTATATATAGGCGAAAGAGGTCGGCCAACTACGAGGGGCCCACGAGGGTGGGGGGCACGCCCAGGGGGGCAGGCGCTCCTCCGTGCCTCGAGCCTCCTCGTTGATTGCTTGACGTCCACTCCAAGTTCTCTGGATCACGTTTGTTCCGAAAAGCACGTTCTCGAAGGTTTCATCCCGTTTGGACTCCGTTTGATATTCCTTTCCTTCGAAACACTGAAATAGGCAAAAAAACAGCAATTTGGGCTGGGCCTCCGGTTAATAGGTTAGTCCCAAAAATAATATAAAAGTGTATAATAAAGCCCATTGGACATCCAAAACAGATAATATAATAGCATGGAAAATCCAAAAGTATAGATACGTTGGAGACGTATCAGTACTCGAGACGCGGCGTGTTGCCGGTCTTGATGTGGTCGAGGACGGCCGAGCACGCCCCACCACTCGTGCCGCCCGTCGGCGTTGAGGCGACCGCGGGGGATGATGCTGTTGGTCTAAGCGATCTTGTCTTCGCGGCAGCACTCGAAGTAGATCATCCAGAGCGTGTGGCTGTCAGCGGGGTACCTCGGCTAGTTCCGCTGCGCCTCCATCGGCGACGAGCGGATGCGGGAGATCTCGGCCCGCCGGTCAGCCCCGGTGGGTACCGGTGGTACCATGACGCCGCCGGAGCTCAGCTTCCACAAGCCTGGCACCCGCATGTATGGGGGCGCCGGATAGTCGGCTTCGTAGAGGAGGCGCGCCTCGTCCTCGTGGAGATGGCGTCGGCCGAAGCCGTTTGCTGCCGCGGAGTCGTCGAGGTACCACTCTGCCATGCTCGTCGGTGGGGAGAAGAGGGGGAGAGGTGGCTTTTGGGGGAGACGAGGCGAGAGAAGGCGAGTTGTGGCGATGTGGCGTTCACCGGCGGGGAGGTCGGATTTTATAGCCAAGGCAGGGCGGTGAGCGGGAGGGACGCGCGTCACGGCGCTTGGATGCCGTGTGACACGTGGCGGGAGCGGGCGGGACGCGCGTTGCGGCGCCTTCACTGCACCGCACGTGAAGCATCAATGGAGGCTGACCAGCGCGGTAGCGTGATACGTCTCCGTCGTATCTACTTTTCCAAACATTTTTGCCCTTGTTTTGGACTCTAACTTGCATGATTTGAATGGAACTAACCCGGACTGACGCTGTTTTCAGCAAAATTGCCATGATGTTTTTTTTATGTGCAGAAAACAAAAGTTCTCGGAATGACCTGAAACTCCACGGAACGTCAAGTTAAAAATAATAAAAAAATCATCGCCAAACATGAAGACCAGGGGGCCCACACCCTGTCCACGAGGGTGGGGGCGCCCCCCTACCTCGTGGGCCCCCTGGAGCTTCTCCGACGCCAACTCCAACTCTATATATTTGCTTCGGGGAGAGAAAAATAGAGGAGAAGAAATCATCGCGTTTTATGATACGGAGCCGCCGCCAAGCCCTAAAACCTCTCGGGGGCTGATCTGGAGTCCGTTCGGGGCTCCGGAGAGGGGGATTCGTCATCATCAACCATCCTCCATCACCAATTTCATGATGCTCACCGCCGTGCGTGAGTAATTCCATCGTAGGCTTGCTGGACGGTGATGGGTTGGATGAGATCTATCATGTAATCGAGATCGAGTTAGTTTTGTTAGGGTTTGATCCCTAGTATCCACTATGTTCTGAGATTGATGTTGCTATGACTTTGCTATGCTTAATGCTTGTCACTAGGGCCCGAGTGCCATGATTCCAGATCTGAACCTATTATGTTTTCATGAATATATGTGTGTTCTAGATCCCATCTTGCAAGTCTATAGTCACCTACTATGTGTTATGATCCGGCAACCCCGAAGTGAAAATAATCGGGACCACTCCCAGAGATGACCATAGTTTGAGGAGTTCATGTATTCACTATGTGTTAATGCTTTGTTCCGGTTCTCTATTAAAAGGAGGCCTTAATATCCCTTAGTCTCCAATAGGACCCCGCTGCCACGGGAGGGTAGGACAAAAGATGTCATGCCAGTTCTTTTCCATAAGCACGTATGACTATATTCGGAATACATGCCTACATTACATTGATGAATTGGAGCTAGTTCTGTGTCACCCTATGTTATGACTGTTACATGATGAACCGCATCCGGTATAATTATCCATCACCGACCCAATGCCTACGAGTTTTCCATCTACTGGTTTACGCTTATTTACTTTCCCGTTGCTACTGTTACAATTACCATGTAATATTGCTTTTGCTTTTGTTACTCTTTTGTTACAGTTACCATGTAACATCCCAAATTTCCTATTTGGAATGTTTTACAATTATAGCTAAGCATCTATGCATTCTGTTTGAATTTGAGTGGCATTTGAAGTTTCAGAAGTTTTGGAGTTGTTGGAATTTGAATTCAAATTTTGGCAGTGGAAATTATTTCAAAAACTATGCCTGATAAATACTTGAGAAAAAGTATGAGAGGAGTAAACATGACACTCCAAAAATATCAGAGGAAAAACATTGCCAAAAAGTTTGAATTCAAATTTGAGTTTTATTTGGAATTTTAGAAAAATGATTTTTTATAAAGTTTGGATTTTGCCCCTGGAAAAATGTTCAAATTGTAGGGAATATTCCCCTGATCATTTTGGTATATATATGTCCTATATAAAATATTTATATTTATTATATTTTTCCTCTCTCTAATATTCAAAAAAAAGGGAAAAGGACCAGGCGCCCGCCAGAGCCCCTTGACCCGGCCAGTGAGAGGCCCACCAGTAGCCCACCCAACCAACCCGGCCAGCCGCGAGCCCTTGCGCCGAGCGAAGCCCCCTGCGCCGAATCCTCCGGATCGGTCAACCGACCGATCGCCCTCTCTCCTCTCGACACGGGCCCCACCCGTCGTCTTCCCCTCGCGCCGCCAACCGCCCAGCGCCGCCGCTCGCCGGATCCCGAGATCCGGATCCTCCCGATCCCTCGCCTGATCGCCCCTCCTCCAAGTCGAGGCCCCTCTATAAAAACCCCCTCGACCCGTTCCCCCTCGCCCACTCGCCCGACCCCTCCCTCTCGCCGCTGACACGCCGCCGGAGCCAGTGCGCCGCCGCCATTAGCTCAGTCCCGAACGCCTCGCACCTCCCGAGCTCGCCCAACTCCACCAACCGAGCCCCGCCACGCCACGCCCTTTTCATGGGACCTCTTCGCCGACGTCCCCGACCACCGGAGCCACCGGAGCCGTCGCCGCCTCGGTAAGTCAACGGAGCTCCCGTCGCCGTTCAATCTAGATCGTAGGGTTAGGATTAGATTCCCCGAAGGGGTACGGTTTAGTTAGGTTAGTTTAAGTGAACCGGTTTTTTTTTCCGGTTTAGATCGGTTTAGTTAGGGTTTAGTTGAACCGGCCGACTCGGTTTAAACCCTAGGGCCCGATTTAATTATATTACGCCGAGGGCGCTAGATAGGCCCATTAGCCCGTTTTTCTTTTTAGTTTTATTTTTCATTTTCTGTTTTAACAGAATAGTTTCAGATTTGAAAAATTCATATCTTTTAATCTACTTAATATTTTTAAGTGATTCTTTTTTTTGTTGGTTTGCAAATTTCTTATAGTTTCTGTAAAAATATAATTAGTCATGTTAAAATTATTTAAAATTGCTTTATTTTAGATTTAGACAGAATAGTAATTCTGCTATAAAATGAGTTAGGAATATTATTTTTAGTGATTCTTTTTGTCACAACTTTGTTTTGACATTGCCTAACCGTAGGAATTTATTTGGGCATTTTAGAAATTAATAAAAAATAGTTTTAACCAGAATCATTTTATTCCTATTTATTCAACTAGCTCTTGTTTTCCTATTGTTTTAATTAGCAAATAATTTTATTTCTACTATGTGATAGTTTATTCTTGATTAGTTTCTGGAACTTTAGAGCATGAACTTTTATTTATAATAAATAAAACTTTTATTTTATTTTTCTTACTAGAATTTGCTTTAGGCCTAATAGGAGTTTTATAATAGTTTTTAAGGTGATTCTTTTTGCTCCTAGTTGCATGATGAATTCCTTTCTGTTAGGTAGAATAAACCCATGCTTAGGTTCTGTTAAGAAAATTTTTGTTATGCAAAACTATTTCCTTGGTTGTGCTTGATGTAGGAAAACATTGAGTTGGATTTCTTCGAGTTTTTCTTTGGGTTTTGATTCGTTTGTTTTGTGTGTTTTGTATTACTATGCTGTTATGCTAAGTGATCATATGCTATATGCTTATTATGATTGTTGTTTGCCTCGGTAGAATTTCCGGAGTGGGAAGCTTTCTACCACGAGTCCCTAGCTTTCGAAGATCGTCAGCAAGGCAAGTCATTTATCATGTTTCTTTTACTATACCTATGATTTTATTTGCATTAGAATTATACCTCCCCACCATGCATGCAGTAGGTGAAATTTTGAAGTTATGTTCTTGAGTAGTATCATGAGGTAGGATGAACCAATTCCCCTTGTTACCATGACCGGGGCGAAGTAGTTTATTTTGCTATGCTCGTGAGACGGGGTTGGTTGAGTGAATTCATAAGGAGATGTGAGAGTCAAAGATGATGAAAACCCCATTAACTTCAAGCTCAAGATGGACTTGAATTCACTCTTTGGGTGGAGGACAGTTGACGGGCACCTGGAGAACCCAGTGGTTGGCGGGATGCATGGAGAAGTGCCATGACATCTTGCGGAAAGCTTCACCCAGCCACGAAGAGGCGGATGTATACCCCATTGACGGAAGCTTACATGCAGCCGCAAGCCATTATGGGCTCGGCTTGGTCAACCCTAGTTGTGACTCTGGCGGACGGTGCTACGAGATGTAGAAGAACGGTAGGATTGGATGGGTACGGCGGTGGCGGAGGAACTCTTGGAAGACCCTGTTTCGTTCGTCCGTCTTCAAACACCATGAAGTCACGAAGACTTAAAAGGAGGAACGATTCTTGCGGGTAAAGTGTGCAACCCTCTGCAAAGAAAAGATCTAATCGATTAGCCGTGTCCCCGGTTACGGACAATTTGAGCCTCTGGAACTTGGAAGTATTCGGAAATCTCAACATTGAAATTAATAAATTAATTGAGGGGGTTATTGTTTAATAATTGGGAATGAGACATTGGTTGGCGGAACCATCTCAATAACTATCAACAATTTCGTAGTAATTGCAAACAAGTCCTTATTGTAGGAAAAAGCGGCTTTTAGCAAAATGATAAAACTTAGAGCCCCACAGCCAAATTGCATATAGTATTAGTAATTTTATTATTGTTCTCTCTTCATGACTTGCCAAAGATATTCAAAATGCTGACCTACACGGCTGCAACGTCTTATGTTGCGAGAGTATTCGATCGGGAGTGAGGCTACGCTCCGCACTTGGCGATTGCCCTTTGGAGTCGGATGGACTCGCTATTCTTATACGCTCGCAGCTTATTTAGTTGATTTCTCATGAGTTGGCCTTTGGCGAATTTATTCTATTGTAATAAAGACTCGATATGAGAATCGTGTAATAAATTCAGGTGTGATTGAACTTTGATTATTTCATCAATGTCTTGTGAGTGCTAGCATGATCTTGGGATGAATGCGACACGTAGACTTGACCGATTTTGGGTCGGTCGTTCTGAGAGATAGTATCGAGCACACAATGACCGTAGTACGTAACCCCTAGGATCGGAAAGCCATAGGAAGAGACTATTTATTTTATATCCTTATCATTCCGTAATTCTCCCTGTCCATTTCGACTTCTCTCCGATTTTCAACATTCTAGATGGCGCGAGTTCACCCCAGTTTTGCTACGGAGTTTTGCCACCAGATGAGGCGATGCCTTCGGCGGAAGCTGGTCCAGATCGTGAAGAAGCTGAAGATTGCTCTGCCCTCGATCACGGAAACCTACCAATGCACTTCCGACGGATACCCTTCTGAGTTGAGGTGCACATTCGGGGAGAACCTTCGGAGGACATACAGAGCCTATTGACTTTGAGTTTACCTATTTCAACTGGATCCTCGGAAGAGACATGGCGATTTACCGTGCACTTGGACATCTCCGAGAAGAGTACAGGGCCGAGCTTGATCCATCAGACCTCGCCATGATTTCTCGCAGAGCGAGGAACGAAGATATCATCTGTACCGTAGAGGACGACTCCATTCTCTCATATGTCCAAGACTTGGAGTGTCTCCTCAGGAAACGGGAGATCCAGACTCGCCGTAACTCGAAGGTACACAGGAGGCTGTTGTTCCGTGAACTGGAACTGGAGGAGAAGGCACACGCAGACTTCCTTGACCATGAGGAAGAAATCGCGGACTTCATGGAGAGAGTCGACAATCTGAAGATGAATGTTGCCGCATTAGAGGAAAAGAAGGACTTGGGAGAAGACCTTTTTCCGAGTGGAGATGACGGACCTCTCGTGAGCAATGATCAGGATTATGAAGGGAGCTCCACTGGAGAAAGCCGCAAGAGGAGGCGCCGCATCAGAGGACGCCACACCGGAGGACATCGCACCAGAGGACGCAAGGATTATTGATGAAGACATTTAGTCGACCGCCATGTTATTTTATTTTCCGTCGATCAGTTAGGTCGTTATTTTCGATTAGTCGTGAGCATTTTGTAATCGAGATTGAACCATGTTTGAGTTGATTGAATAAATGATTAGTGTGATTATGATTGTGCATTCATATGGGTAGTGATATTTTCTCATTAGACCATTGTTCTATTCTAATTTTCTCATCCACTCCAAAACACGGATGCCTCCGAGACGTGACCCGGTCTCAACTTTCCGCGGAGCTCACCCGGCTGATCCAGCAGCGAGAATGCCCTCATGCGGATGCTCATCGAAACGAACAACAACAACAACAATCCACCGCCACCACCCCCAGCCGACAACTTGACTCGATTCCTAAGGCTGAATCCGCCGTGTTCTCTAGCAGACCGAGCCGATTGTGGCTGATGATTGGCTCCGCAAGGTCGGAAGGAGTTAGTCACCGTTGGATGCACTGATGCGAGAGAAGGTGCGCTTTGCTGCACATCAACTTGATGGACCTGCAGCTTCTTGGTGGGAGAACTACACGCCACTTATCCCATCGGCACCATCACGTGGGATCAGTTCCAGCGAGCTTTCCGCACCGCTCATGTTTCAGCCGGAGCCATGAGTGCGAAGAAGCGTGAGTTCCGCAACTTACGCCAGGGAACCGTCTTGTGGGCGATGCGTGGATGAGTTCAGCAAGTTAGCTCGCTATGCCCCGGATGATGTGGCCACGATGCATAAGCGGAAAAAGTTTCTCGAGGACTCAATGACGAGCTGGGAATGCAGCTTATGGTGGCTACCTTCACCAACTACCAGGAGCTGGTAGACAAGGCCACCATACTTGAAGGCAAGCAGCAGCAGATTGATAGCCGCAAGAGGAAGTATGGTCAGGGGAAATACAACTCTGGAGCTCAGCAGAAGCCCCGTTATGCCCCATACTCAGGAGGGCATACCCATCACAACCATGGAGGACATAACCATGGAGGAAATGGGAACAACCGCAACCAGGACAACAAGTCAGGCAATGGAAATGGCAATGGAAACGACAACGGTAACCAGCATCGTCCTGCCCCGGCTCCGGAGGATCTGAGTCACATCACCTGTTTCAAGTGCCAGAAAACAGGGCACTATGCCACCGACTGCCCGGAGGCCAAGCAGAGGAATGGAAACGGCAATGGAAGCTCAGCGAAGAAGCCCAACCCTTTTCCTCGTGCTCAGGTGAACCACATTGACGTGGAGGACGTCTATGATCAGCCAGACACTATGGTTGGTAAGTTTTTATTGAATTCACGTTCAGTATTGGTACTCTTTGATTCTGGTGCAACGCATTCATTCATATCAAGGGTAGTTGTGGAAAAGTACGGGTTGCCCACTAAAACCCTTAGAAGCCCCCTTCGCGTCAGTTCCGCAGGAGGAGAAATGATGGCAGGTTTAGGTTGTCATCCAACCCTCAACATCGGAAACCATAAATTTCCCGCAGACCTCATAGTATTGGAAACCCAGACCTTGGATGTAATCCTAGGCATGGATTGGTTGACGAAGTTTGAAGGAAACATAGACTGTGCCCACAAGTCGATTCTGCTCACCACCGGGAGCGAAGAGGATCAAGTATGTATCCGGGCGTAGCGGATGAAGAATCGGTAAATTCCCTCACGGGAGTTGTTCAGAGGAAGTGCCGAGGTGCAAGATTTTTCCGATGTGTTTCCGGAGGAATTACGAGAATGCCACCGACGGAGACATTGAATTTCTGATTGAGTTATTGCGGCACAGCCCCAATATCCAAGAGACCCTATCGGATGCCACGAGCGATTTGAAAGAGATCAAGAACCAAATTAATGAACTCTTGGAGAAAGGATATATTCGGCCAAGCTTGTCACCTTGGGGAGCCCAGTTCTTTTGGTAGAGAAGAAGGATGGAACCACGAGAATGGTTGTGGATTATCGTTAGTTGAGCGACGTGACCATCAAGAACAAGTACCCTCTGCCGATGATTAATGATCTATTTGATCAGCTAGTTGGAACCAAGGTATTCTCCAAGATCGATCTTGATCGGGTATCATCGATTGAAGATCCGTGAAAAGGATATACCCAAAACAGCATTCACTACGGTATGGTTTATATGAGTATACCGTCATGTCATTTGGATTGACTAATGCCCTGCATACTTCATGAATTTGATGAACAAGGTATTTATGGAATATCTGGACAAGTTTGTCGTGGTGTTCATCGATGATATCTTGATATTCTCCAAGAGCGAGGAAGAGCATAAGGAACATTTGCGTCTAGTTACGGAGAAACTTGAGAACATCGGTTGTATGCCAAGTTCAGCAAATGTGAATTTTGGCTGAAGGAAGTCGGATTCCTCGGACATGTTATTTCAGAGAAGGAATAGCGATTGATCCCGCCAAGGTTGAATCAGTCACCGATTGGCGATCGCCCACCTCGATCAAGGAGATCCGCAGTTTTCTCGGACTCGCGAGGATATTATCGGAGGTTCATTGAGAATTTCTCGAAGATTGCCAAGCCCATGGTGAGCTATTGAAGAAGGATGCCAAGTACATTTGGACCGAGGATTGTGAAGCCGCTTTCAGAGAATTGAAGAAACGTTTGGTTACAGCCCGATCTTGATTTTGCGGACATACACAAGGATTACGGTATATTGTGGCGCTTCTCGTCGGGGACTCGGAGGAGTACTCATGCAGGAAGGAAAAGTTGTAGCTTATACCTCCAGAGCGATTCGACCTCACGAGATGAATTATGCCACACATGATTTGGAGTTAGCAGTAGTAGTGCATGCACTCAAGACACAGAGACATTTCCTCGCCGGAAACCGTTGTGATGTTTACACAGATCATAAGAGCTTGAAGTATATTTTCACGCAAAAGAGTTGAACCTCGAGCAGGAGGAGATGGCTAGAGTTAATCAAGGACTATGACATGAGATTGCATTACCACCCGAGTAAGGCTAATGTTGTAGCAGATGCTTTGAGCCGTAAGAGTTATGTGAATACTCTTATAGCGGAGGATTACCCGAGAGTTAGTCGATGACCTCGAGATCTCCGATGGAGATAGTTCCGAGAGGATATGTGGCAACTCTGGAAGTTCAGTCCACTTTGGCGAAAGAATTCGTGAAGCCCGAAGTCGGACAAGGAAATTGATGAGATAAAGAAAAGATGAATGAAGGAAAAGCTAAAGGGTTCCGTAAGGATGAATACGGAGCTATATGGTTTGAGGACCGTATTTATGTGCCCAATGATCCCGAACTCGTCGAAGCTAATTCTTGAGGCTCATGATTCACCGTACTCGATTCACCCGGTAACACTAAGATGTATCTGGATTTGAAGGAAAGTTTACGGTGGACAGGTATGAAGAAGGATATTGCCGAGTACGTAGCGATATCGATGTTTGTCAACGAGTAAAAGCAGAACATCAGAAGCCAGCAGGGTTACTTCAACCTTTGCCGATTCCCGAGTGGAAATGGGAAAAACTTGGAATGGATTTTATCACAGGATTACCCAGGACCCGTTCAGGTTATGATTCCATCTGGGTAGTGGTTGATCGATTGACCAAGGTAGCTCATTTCATTCCCGTGAAGACTACCTATACCAGCGCTAAGTTAGCCAAGATATACATGACCAGGATCGTATGTCTGCATGGAGTTCCGAGGAGTATCGTGTCAGATAGAGGAACCCAATTTACCTCAAAGTTTTGGAATCAGTTGCATGAAACTTTGGGTACGAGGCTGGAGTTCAGTACAACCTTTCATCCATAGACAGATGGACAGACCGAGAGAGTCAACCAGATTCTGGAGGACATGTTGAGAGCTTGTGTGCTAGACTATGGGTCTAGCTGGGATGATAATTTTCCATACACAAAGTTCTCCTACAACAACAGTTATTAGACCAGTCTGAAGATGGCCCCTTTCGAAGCAAACACCATTGCTGTGGGATGGTGTTGGAGATCGAACACTTTTCGGTTCCGATCTTATCAGAGATTCCGAAGAGAAAGTCAGACTGATTCGAGATAGACTCAAGATAGCTCGATCGAGATAGAAGAGTTATGCCGACGATGGCAAGGAAGTAACTTACGAAGCGGAGACCGAGCATATCTTCGTGTGTCTCACTTCGTGGAATCAAGAGGTTTGGTGTCAAAGGAAAGTTAGCACCCGATTCATTGGCCCTACAAAATCCTCGAGCGTCGTGGGGAGGTTGCTTACAAGTTGGAATTGCGGAGGGATTGTCCGGAGTTCATGATGTCTTCCATGTTTCTCGGTGAAGAAGTGTCATGCCGACATGGCGATATTCCGTTGAGAGACACGGTGCCCCTAGAGGCCATACAGCTCGACAAAGATCTGACTTATAAGGAGAAACCCGTCTGAATTCTCGAGGCTGCGAACAGAGTCACCCGCAGCAAGATCATCAAGTTTTGCAAGGTCTTGTGGAGTCATCACTCAGAGGAGGAAGCCACACAGGAGCGAGAAGAAGACCTCCTTGAGACCACCGCACCTATTTGCTAGCCAACCCAAATCTCGAGGGCGAGATTCATCTTAAGGTGGGTAGGTTTGTAACATCCAAAATTTCCTATTTGGAATGTTTTACAATTATAGCTAAGCATCTATGCATTCTGTTTGAATTTGAGTGGCATTTGAAGTTTCAGAAGTTTTGGAGTTGTTGGAATTTGAATTCAAATTTTGGCGGTGGAAATTATTTCAAAAACTATGCCCGATAAATACTTGAGAAAAGTATGAGAGGAGTAAACATGACACTCCAAAAATATCAGAGGAAAAACATTGCCAAAAGTTTGAATTCAAATTTGAGTTTTATTTGGAATTTTAGAAAATGATTTTTTATAAAGTTTGGATTTTGCCCCTGGAAAAATGTTCAAATTGTAGGGAATATTCCCCTGATCATTTTGGTATATGAATGTCCTATATAAAATATTTATATTTATTATATTTTTCCTCTCTCTAATATTCAAAAAAAAGAAAAGGACCCAGGCGCCAGGCCAGCCAGCCCGCCCAGATAACGCCGAGGCCCATCGAGCACGCCACCAACCGGCCCAGCCAGCGCCAAATGCCATGCCCACGCCTTGAGCGCATCGAGCCCCCGCGCCCGAATCCTCCGGATCGGTCAACCGACCGATCGCCCTCTCTCCTCTCGTGACACGGGCCCCACCCCGTCGTCTTCCCCTCGTGCACGCCAACCGCCCGCGCCGCGCCTCGCCGGATCCATGAGATCCGGATCCTCCCGATCCCTCGCCCGATCGCCCCCTCCTCCAAGTCGAGGCCCCTCTATATAAACCCCCTCGACCCGTTCCCCCGCCCACTCGCCTGACCCTCCTCTCGCCGCTGCGCTGGCCGGAGCCCGAGTCTTGCCGCCGCCACCATTAGCTCCGTCCCAACGCCTCGCACCTCCCGAGCTTGCCCAACTCCACCAACCGAGCCCCTCGCCACGCCAGATTGGCGGACCTCTTCGCCGACGTCCCGACCACGGAGCCACCGGAGCCGTCGCCGCCGAGCCGCCGTCGCCGTCGCCGCCTCGATGAAGTCGCCGAGCTCCGTCGCCGTTCGATCTAGATCGTGGGGTTAGGATTAGATTCCCCGAAGGAGTACGGTTTAGTTAGGTTAGTTTAAGTGAACCGGTTTTTTTTCCGGTTTAGATCGGTTTAGTTAGGGTTTAGTTGAACCGGCCGACTCGGTTTAAACCCTAGGGCCCGATTTAATTATATTACGCCCAGGGCGCTAGATAGGCCCATTAGCCCGTTTTTCTTTTTAGTTTTATTTTTCATTTTCTGTTTTAACAGAATAGTTTCAGATTTGAAAAATTCATATCTTTTAATCTACTTAATATTTTTAAGTGATTCTTTTTTTGTTGGTTTGCAAATTTCTTATAGTTTCCGGAAAAAATATAATTAGTCATGTTAAAATTATTTAAAATTGCTTTATTTTAGATTTAGACAGAATAGTAATTCTGCTATAAAATGAGTTAGGAATATTATTTTTAGTGATTCTTTTGTCACAACTTTGTTTTGACATTGCCTAACCGTAGGAATTTATTTGGGCATTTTAGAAATTAATAAAAAATAGTTTTAACCAGAATCATGTTATTCCTATTTATTCAACTAGCTACTGTTTTCCTATTGTTTTAATTAGCAAATAATTTTATTTCTACTATGTGATAGTTTATTCTTGATTAGTTTCTGTAACTTTAGAGCATGAACTTTTATTTATAATAAATAAAACTTTTATTTTATTTTTCTTACTAGAATTTGCTTTAGGCCTAATAGGAGTTTTATAATAGTTTTAAGGTGATTCTTTTTGCTCCTAGTTGCATGATGAATTCCTTTACATTAGGTAGCATAAACCCATGCTTAGGTTCTGTTAAGAAAATTTTTGTTATGCAAAACTATTTCCTTGGTTGTGCTTGATGTAGGAAAACATTGAGTTGGATTTCTTCGAGTTTTTCTTTGGGTTTTGATTCGTTTGTTTTATGTGTTTTGTATTACTATGCTGTTATGCTAAGTGATCATATGCTATATGCTTATTATGATTGTTGTTTGCCTCGGTAGAATTTCCGGAGTGCGAAGCTTGCTACCACGAGTCCCTAGCTTTCGAAGATCGTCAGCAAGGCAAGTCATTGATCATGTTTCTTTTACTATACCTATGATTTTATTTGCATTAGAATTATACCTCCCCACCATGCATGCAGATGGGTGAAATTTTGAAGTTATGTTCTTGAGTAGTATCATGAGGTAGGATGAACCAATTCCCCTTGTTACCATGACCGGGGCCAAGTAGTTTATTTTGCTATGCTCGTGAGACGGGGTTGGTTGAGTGAATTCATAAGGAGATGTGAGAGTCAAAGATGATGAAAACCCCATGAACTTCAAGCTCAAGATGGACTTGAATTCACTCTTGGGTGGAGGATTTGTTGTGGGCACCTGGAGAACCCAGTGGTTGGCGGGATGCATGGAGAAGTGCCATGACATCTTGCGGAAAGCTTCACCCAGCCACGAAGAGGCGGATGTATACCCCATTGACGGAAGCTTACCAGTGCAGCCGCAAGCCATTATGGGATCTGGCTTGGTCAACCCTAGTTGTGACTCTAGCCGGACGGTGCTACGAGATGTAGAAGAACGGTAGGATTGGATGGGTACCGGCAGTGGCCAGAGGAACTCTTCGGAAGAACCTGTTTCGTTCGTCCCGTCTTCAAACACCATGAAGTGCGAAGACTTAAAAGGAGGGAACGGTTCTTGCGGGTAAAGTGTGCAACCCTCTGCAGAGAAAAGATCTAATCGATTAGCCGTGTCCCCGGTTACGGATAATTTGAGCCTCTGGAACTTGGAAGTATTCGGAAATCTCAACATTGAAATTAATAAATTAATTGAGGGGGTTATTGTTTAATAATTGGGAATGAGACATTGGTTGGCGGAACCATCTCAATAACTATCAACAATTTCGTAGTAATTGCAAACAAGTCCTTATTGTAGGGAAAAACTGGCTTTTCGCAAAATGATGAAACTTAGAGCCCCACAGCCAAATTGCATATAGTATTAGTAATTTTATTATTGTTCTCTCTTCATGACTTGCCAGCATATTCAAAATGCTGACCTACACGGCTGCAACGTCTTATGTTGCAGAGGAGTATTCCGATCAGGAGTGAGGCTACGCTCCGCGCTTGGCGATTGCCCTTTGGAGTCGGATGGACTCGCTATTCTTGTACGCTTCCGCAGCTTATTTAGTTGATTTCTCATGAGTTGGCCTTCGGCCGAATTTATTCTATTGTAATAAAGACTCGATATGAGAATCGTGTAATAAATTCAGGTGTGATTGAACTTTGATTATTTCATCAATGTACTGTGAGTGCCAGCATGATCTTGGGATGGTACTGACACAGAGACTTGACCGATTTTGGGTCGGGTCGTTACATACCACTACTATCATATTACTTTGCTACTAAACACTTTGCCACAGGTATTAAGTTGTCCAGGTGTGGTTGAATTGACAACTCAACTGCTAATACTTGAGAATATTCTTTGTCTCACCTTTTGTCGAATCAATAAATTTGGGTTCAATACTCTATCCTCAAAAGCTGTTGCGATCCCCTACACTTGTGGATTATCAAGACTAATTTCTCGCGCCGTTGCCAGGGAGCATAGCTCTATTCTTTGAGTCACTTGGGATTTATATCTGCTGGACACTATGAAGAACTTGAAAGACGCTAAGATAACAATTTATCCCTCAACTACGAGGGGAGGTAAGGAACTGCCATCTAGCTCTGCACTTGATTCACCTTCTGTTATGAGTAAGCTAGCGACACCTAAACCTGCTTCTGCTATTCGTTTTGATATGTCGCATGTTATTGATGATGCCACTTCTGCTATGCATGATACTTATGATGAAACAACTTCTATGCCTGATAATACTGTGCCCCTTAGTGAATTTCTTGATAAACAAATTGCTAGGGCTAGAGAGAAATAAATTATTGACTCTGATTATATTGATGAAAGTGATGATGAAGAAAGGATTGTTATTCCTGAGGGTTATGTTTTTGATATGGAAGCTTCTGCAGCTATTTTAGCTTGCAAAGATAGTTGTGAACTCAAGAGGCTATTAATTAAATGGAGTAAAGAATCTCTTAGAGATAAAATGAAACCTGACCCTGCTTTTGCTACTTCACCTATTTGTGTTCCCGATAAGGATTATGAATTCTCTGTTGATCCTGACATAATTACTTTGGTTGAATCTGATCCTTTTCATGGCTATGAATCTGAAACTGTTGTGGCACATCTTACTAAGTTAAATGATATAGCCACCCTATTCACTAATGATGAGAGATCTCGCTACTTTTATATTCTTAAAATATTTCCGTTCTCATTAAAGGGTGATGCTAAGATATGGTTTAATTCTCTTGATCCTGGTTGTGTGCGTAGTCCTCGCATATGATTCATTACTTCTCTGCTAAATATTTCCCTGCTCATAAGAAACAAGCTGCTTTAAAGGAAATATACAACTTTGTGCAAATTGAAGAAGAGAGTCTCCCACAAGCTTGGGGGAGGATTCTCAAGTTACTTAATGCTTTGCCTGATCATCCTCTTAAGAAAAATGAAATACTCGATATCTTTTATAATAGACTAACCGATGCTTCCAGAGATTACCTGGATAGTTGTGCTGGTTCTCTTTTCAGGGAAAGAACACCGGATGAAGCTGAAATTCTATTGAATAATATGTTGAAAAATGAAAATAATTGGGCACCTCCTGAGCTAGCTCCTGAGCCAGCTCCTGCTCAAATTACTGAGCCTATTCCTAAACCAACTCCGAAAAAGAGAGGTGTTCTATTTCTCAGTCCCGAAGATATGCAAGAGGCAAAGAAATCTATGAAAGAAAAAGGTATTAAAGCTGAAGATGTTAAGAATTTACCTCATATTGAAGAAATACATGGTCTTAATTTACTGCCTTTGAAAGAAACATATGATCTTGATCCATTACCTATTGAAGAACTGCCTGATCCCGATAACCCGACACAGGTATTAAAGGTAAATTCTCTCTATAGATTTGATGAAGGTGATATTCCCCACTATAAGTCTGCTAGACAATGCTTTGATGAGTTTGATAATTTTATTGTCAAACAAGAAAATTTTAATGCTTACTTTGGTAGACAATTAAAATATGATTCCGATATGATTAAACACTTGGGTGATTATATGGCTAATATTAAAGGTGAACTTAAACTTGTTAGAAAACATGCTTCTATGGTTACCACTCAAGTAGAACAAGTGCTTAAGGCTCAAAATGATTTGCTCAATGAAATGAATAGTAAGAAAAATGATTATGTTGTTAGAGTGGCTACTAGAACTGGTAGAATGACTCAGGAACCTTTGTATCCTAAAGGCCACCCTAAGAGAATTGAGCAAGATTCTCAGAGAAATAATATTGATGCATCTAGTTCTTCCAAAAGGAAGAAAAAGAAAAATGATAGGACTTTGCAAACTTCTAGTGAACCTATTGCCGAACCACCTGATAATCCAAATGATATCTCTATTTCTGATCCTGAAACACAATCTGGTAATGAACATGAACCTAGTGAAAAGGTTAATGATGATGTTCATGATGATGCTCAACCTAGTAATGATAATGATGTAGAAGTTGTACCTGCTGTTGATCTTGATAACCCACAATCAAAGAATCAACGTTATGATAAGAGAGACTTTGTTGCTAGGAAACATGGTAAAGAAAGGGAACCATGGGTTCAGAAACCCATGCCTTTTCCTCCCAAACCATCCAAGAAAAAGCATGATGAGGAATTTGAGCGCTTTGCTGAAATGATTAGACCTATCTTTTTGCGTATATGATTAACTGATATGCTCAAAATGAATCCTTATGCTAAGTACATGAAATATATTGTTACTAATAAAAGAAAGATACTGGAAGCTGAAATTTCCACCATGCTTGCTAATTATACTTTTAAGGGTGGAATACCAAAGAAACTTGGAGATCCAGGAGTACCTACTATACCATGCTCCATTCAAAGAAATTATGTTAAAACTGCTTTATGTGATCTTGGAGCCGTTGTTAGTGTTAAGCCTCTCTCTTTATATCGTAGACTTGATTTGAATAAGTTGACACCTACTGAAATATATTTGCAAATGGCTGATAAATCAACTGCTATACCTGTCGGTATTTGTGAGGATGTGCCTGTTGTGGTTGCAAATGTTACTATTTTAACGGACTTTGTTATTCTTGATATTCCTGAGGACGATAGTATGTCTATTATTCTTGGAAGACATTTTTTGAATACTGCAGGGGCTGTTATTGATTGCAACAAAGGCAATGTCACTTTTCGTGTTAATGGTAATGAGCATACGGTACACTTTGCGAGGAAGCAACCTAAAGTTCATAGTATCAATTCTATTGGAAAAATTCCATCAATTATATTTGGAGGTTTTGAATTTCCTCTTCCTACTGCCAAGAAGAAATATGATATTCTTATTATAGGGGATGTGCATATCCCCATTGAGGTAACTTAGTGTTATTCAAAATTTCTCCGGTTTCATGTTATTCGGAATGAGTTTATTAACAAGACTTGATCAACCTTGTTAGTGGATTCCTTTTGATGAGCCTGAGATGGATGAAACTAGAAGCACGACCTTCTATACCCTCTTTATACTCTCTGTTATTTAGTTGAAATGAGGTAAAAATAGTATTATTCTATCTGTTTTCTGACTTATCCGTGCAATATAAAAATATCCCAAAAATAAAAGTCCTCCAAATGCCATGCCAATTTAATATGATTTTTCGGGAATATTTGAGGATTTATGGTACTGAAAACACCGCGAGGGGAGTTGCCACCTGGCCACGAGGGTGGAGGGCGCGCCCACCTGCCTCGTGGGCCCACGGTGGCCCTCCTCCACTTATTCCTGCACCCATCCTCTTCTTCTTCCTCCCACAAACACGAATAACCAGCTCAAGCACCTCTCGCAAAACTGCTTGGGGAGATTGTTCCTTGGTATGTGACTCCTCCATTGGTCCAATTAATTTTTTTTCTAGTGCTTTATTCATTGCGAATTTGTGCTACATACGTGACCATGTTCTTGAGCTGGCATGTCAAATTTATATGGTTCCAAGTAGTTCTAATGCTTGATATAGGCTCTAGGCACTTGTAGGAGTAGTTGCTATCAATTTTATTGAAGATGGTTCACTTTGTTTGAAGTTACTAAAAATTTCAGATTATTTCAGAAAATAATGAAGAGACTTTTCAGGGGCTCATCTAGCCGAAGCTCGAAGGAAAAACAAAATGAAGAAGCGCAGAGGCCCAAATATAATTTGCCTCGTATCGCGGAGGTCCAGCCGTGTGAATGGCCTTCCGATGACTTCTTGAGACGAGTCGGGATTTATGAGGATTTCTGTTCATTGATCGAGAATGCCGGCCTCACCGACTTCCTCCGCGACCAACGTCATCAGTATCTCTTACTCACAAATACTTTTGTGCAAAATTCTACTTTTCCCCTAAGGAATCACCTGCTTCAGTAGAGTTTCATTTATATGACGTTGTTAAAAAGATGCCATTAGCTGAATTTTGCAAGGTTTGCAACATACCCCCTGAGGGCACCTTAGAGGAACCACACCGTAAATATGTGGAAGAATTTATTAACACCATCACTGTGGGAGAAACCAGGAAGGTTTCTGATGCAAGAATCACTAGCATACATTTTCCTGTTTTACGCTACTTTGCCATATTTGCTAGTCGTTGCTTGATTGGTCGTGGAAACTGTGGAAACCTTAGTGTTCCTGATATTATTATTTTGTTCCATGGTTTATACCGCGATAACACTGTTAGTATGGGCGGAATTATTGCTAGAAGGTTAAGTTTAAACCATACTAAGGGCCCCATCTTTGGAGGCATTTATGCTACACGCCTCGCTGCACATTTTAACATACCTATTAGGCTTCATGGGAAAGAAGAAAAATTGCTGCCTAGTGCTTATTTAGATTATAAGAGCATGCTAGCGCATGATTTTATTGTTAAGGGCAGGGAAGGAGAGTTCAAATATAAACTATTCTTTCATAAACATCATCCTGAAACTATTACCTTGCCTGCTCCTTCCTTGTTTAATTTTGAAGGACCTTATCTCGTTACGTGGGCTGCCGTCCAAGCCTACCGGAATCCTGCACCAGCCTCGGAACCGGAACCACAAGATGGGCCTCCACGACAGTCTGTTTATTCTTGGGATCCAGAGATGGCTGTCAGCCAATGGTAGTCAGAGTCTTCTTCATCGCAGTACGACCCCAGCTACACCTACGGATAACCGCCAGGCTATCCCTGGCCATGAACCAACTTAGGCCAAAAGCCTAAGCTTGGGGGAGTACGTATTTCCCACCGACATTACATTTATGTTCAAACACACTCATTGCTAGATGTCGGTGCTCATACTTTTTCACTGTAATGTCCATGCTAGTTTATTTTCTTTTTCGTGCTTTCTTCTTGTGTGTTTAATAAACCTTAAGAAAAACCAAAAAAATTAGTAGTAGTTCACTTTTCTGCTGCAGTAGTAATAATTAAAAAGAAAACCCAAAATATTTCCCGTTCTTCTTTTGCTTGTTGGGAGTTTTCCCGTGTAAATAGTTTTATTTCTTTTCTTTTCTTTGGGGGTCGATAGGAGAAGACCATAATTAAATTGTTAAAGTGGCTCTTATATGCATTATTGTTGATTTAATCAAGAGCCCATATTGCCTTATCTTCTCCTGTTTATTTAGTGCTCGCAGATTCCAGCTTAGTCCAATGCACGTACACTCTTATTATTATTCACATCGTTCGGTCATGCAAGTGAAAGGCAATTATGATGATATATGATGGACTGACTGAGATGAGAAAAGCTGGTATGAACTCGACCTCTCTTGTTTTTGTAAATATGATGAGTTCATCGTTCTTGATTCAGCTTGTTATGAATAAACATGTTTGCAATGACAATTAGAGATCATAGTTGCTTATACCATGCTTGATTAGCTATGAGTTATAATGATTTACCTTGCGTGCCAACATGC
The DNA here is from genome assembly GCA_021605205.1 of Aegilops longissima. Lineage (NCBI taxonomy): Eukaryota > Viridiplantae > Streptophyta > Magnoliopsida > Poales > Poaceae > Aegilops > Aegilops longissima. The sequence goes on from CM038678.1 coordinate 414,481,423, forward strand.
TATTAAAATGGTTATGATGTGGTATAGTGGGGTGGTATCCTCCTTTGAATGATTTAAGTGACTTGACTTGGCACATGTTCACGCATGTAGTTGAAACAAATCAACATAGCCTTCACGATATTTATGTTTGTGGTGGATTATATCCTACTCATGCTTGCATCCAATGTTTATTAATTTTAATGCATGTTCATGGCTGTAGTCGCTCTCTAGTTGGTCGCTTCCGGTCTTTTGCTAGCCTTCACTTGTACTAAGCGGTAATACTTCTTGTGCATCCAATCCTTAAACCCCAAAGTTATTCCAGATGAGTCCACTATACCTTCCTATATGCGGTATCTACCTTCCGTTCCAAGTAAATTTGTATGTGCCAAACTCTAAACCTTCAAATAAACATTATGTTTTGTATGCTCGAATAGCTCATATATCAACTATGGTTGCCCTTATCTTCCATGTTAGGCGGGTTATTCTCAAGAGGAGTGGACTCCTCTCCTCACTCACGAGAAAATGGCTGGTCACCGGGATGCCCAGTCCCATGCTTTATGCAAAATAAATCAAAATAATTGCAAACAAAACTCCCCCTGGGACCTGATGTTAGTTGGAGGCACTCGTTGTTTCGAGCAAGCCATGGATTGATGCTTGTTGGTGGAGGGGGAGTATAAACTTTACCATTCTGTTTGGGAACCACCTATAATGTGTGTAGCATGGAAGATATCACCATCTCTTAGTTGTTATGTTGACAATGGAAGTATGCCTCTCAAAATATTATTTATCTCCATTTCAAAACCGAGCTCTGGCACCTCTACAAATCCCTGCTTCCCTCTGCGAAGGGTCTATCTATTTACTTTATGTTGAGTCATCACCCTCTTATTAAAAAGCACTAGCTGGAGAGCACAACTGTCACTTGCATTCATTACTATTAATCTATATTGGCTATGACTATGATTGGATCTCCTTTACCATGAATTACAATGTCTAGTCAGTCCTTGATCTTTAAAGGTGCTCTGCATTTATGTTTTGCGGTATCAGAAAGGGCTAGCGAGATACCATCTTGTTATATCATATTATGATTGTTTTGAGAAAGTGTTGTCATCCGAGATTTATTATTATGGCTCGCTAGTTGATTATTGACGTAGATTTGTCACGGCAGATGTCCTCTTGCAAGGACTTAGTCACGAGGCCAACGCATCTATGTGGTAGCTTGAGAGGGGTTGGGCGGAATCGAGAGACGCTAGGCGGATCATCACACAAGACGAGGATTTAGACAGCTTCAGGCCCCGGGAAACATCATCCAGAATAGCCCTACATGTTGTTTGAGGCTAGGTCTTATTATGCTCATCGAGAGTTGCCGCATAAGCCGGCTCCCCCTTTGTGTCTAGCCCTAGATATTGTTTCTTGTTACTTGTCCCTCTTTGGGGTGCCCTGCCCCTCCTTATATAAGTTAGAGGGGCGGGTTACATGTGCAGTCCAAATAGGATTAGGACTAGCCTATCTTCTACTACAAGCCGGATACAAGTCCGGGTCTTGATTCCTTGTAAGGGAGATATTCCTCACGCCTTTCCTCTTAAGCCGCCCTACCATAACGTAAGCCGGCCTTCTGGGCCTTGAGCCTCCTGGGCCCCCGGGTCTTGTCACTCCTCTGATCCGCTTGCCAGGTCACCCGTAAGTCGCCAGGATCGGGCGGGTCACTTAGTGAGTCGTCCAGTCAGGGCGGGTCATTAGTGAGTCGCCAAGTCCGGCTGGGTTATACATCCAGCCGGGTCATACCGCGGGGTATATCCCGGACATTATCCCCCAAGTCTAGCTTGGATTTATCCATGGTAAACTTATGCTGCAAAATAAACACAAGAACAAATTTGACAGGTTGTGCTCCGGGTTAAGAATTCTTGTAAACCGGCACCTGAACATCCTTAAGTCCTTGTCATTTCCTTCTTCTAGAAAATCCGGGTCAATAGACCAGCTTCACAATCAATTTGCTTGTAGAAGAAATATTGTAAACAAATAATCCATTTGAAACGGCTTCCAAAGCGCCGGCTTAAAAATATAGGTCTTGAAATACTCATCTGATTTTCAACCGGCTTAAAGATGTAGATCCTGCCGAGTTATAATTTCCAAAATCTCCGGGTTTATAAAAGACTGATGATGTCGAGTCATAATTGTTGTTGACACCGGGTCATGTAATTGATCTTCCCGATTTACTCAAAGCTGAGAATTTGAATATGTTCCTTCTTTATATGCATAATACCTGTAGCCCCCAAGTCTTAAGAGGAGAACATAGTGATAACTTAAGACTTCCTTCAATATAAGTGTTGCAACCTTGAAGAAATCTGGGTTATTCATCTCAATCATTAGTCATAAACTGAATATTCCACATATGTAGCCCCCAAGTGCCGGGTTGTCATGCTTGTAGAAACCTGGCACTACTAGGAAAAGGGCTATAGATAGGACTGATTCTAATGGCGCACCAGGTAAGTAGTGCACCACTACTATATACTAATGGCGCACCGGTTGCTCGTGCGCCATTAGTGTGTAAGACACTAATGGCGCACCGTTCTCACGGTGCGCCACTACTATTGATTTTTCCCCATTTTTCCATACAAACTAATGGCGCAGGATGGCAAAGTGCGCCATTAGTATATAATTTTTTTACTTTTTTGCAAACCTACTAATGGCGCACTATGCCAAAGTGCGCCATTAGTAATTAAACTACTAATGGCGCCTTTGTGCGACGATGCGCCATTAGTATAAAAATTATTTTTTTACTTTTTTGCAAAACTACTAATGGCGCATGTCTCTGTGGTGCGCCATTAGTATGTTGGGTTACTAATGGCGCATGGCTTAGTGGTGCGCCATTAGTAACCTGGGACCAGCTAGATATTTTTGGACACCCACACCTACACACTCACTTTCCCCACTTCATGCCCCCCACCTCCTTCTCTAAGCTTGTCGGCTGCCTCCTCCTCCTCACCTCATTTGCACCATAGATTCATCAAAATTCAGTAGTGAAATTACCTTTTTTTTGATAGGTAAGTAAGGGGAAAGCTATCTTCATGTTGTAGATCTACTTTTTTTTCTCCCTAGCTCGCTCCAACAACATGCACATGCACTTTTTGTGGCCTAGCTAGATCTATGTATGTTTGTGGTGTTGCTTGTGTTTGTGGTGTTGCATATATGTTTGTGTTTGCAGGTACCGTATTTGAAATCGACGATTGCCAATATTTTGCGGAATGTTGATTCATTTCCGTTTGGCGAGAATTTTGGCACTATGCATTCTTTTGGTCCTATTTTTAGGAAGGTCATGCCAAATTTTTTCTTGGTTCTAAAATATCGTTTTGCTCTACCCTTGAGCGCGACCATGGTCCGCATGATGACCGAAGGCATCGTGAATACGTTTTGAGCTCCGAAGGCGAGATGCTTCAAAAGAACGAGGCGGAGATAAGATGTCCGTGTCGAAGATGCAAGTGAAGAGCCTTATTGCGGACCCGTTCGGGCAGGTGCGGGACCACCTGCTCTTGCGTGGTTTCATGGATGGCTATCGGTGGCAAGGTGATGAAGATGACTATGAAGTCGTCCATGGGGCGGGCAAGAAATGAGGAAGGGCAACAAGACAACCACCGCGGCGGTAGGCGGGCGAGAAGGCGAAGAATCTCGGGACATGATCACGACGGTGATGATGTACACAATCATCATGTAGAAGATGTCGTACATGATGATGAGGAAGATCAAGATGAAGGGCATGATCATGAAGATGAAGATGCGGAGCGGATTGACGATGGAGGCTGGGTGCAGGACCCTCATATTCAAGAGTTGCTTCGCAAGCGACGGATAATGCAAGAGCTGCCGCCGAGAGAAAGCCAAGCTGGATCAACTGGGAGATAGAGCGGTTACTCCATTGTATGAAGGATGCAGGCCGAGGATACCCTTTGAAAGTAACGCTCATGGCTCGGAGATGAAGGTAAGACACAAAATGACCGACGCATGCTTCGACGAGAACATGTCATTCTAGCACGAACGTCTTCCCAAGGGGAACAAGTGCCCGACCAGTTTCGAGGAGGCGAAGAAAATCGTGTATCCTTTGGATTTACCGCACGTGAAATACCATGTGTGCATGAACAATTGCATCATTTGTTGGGACGAGCACGCGGAGTCTACCATATGTCCGGTGTGCGGCGTCACTCGATACAAGAAGAGGAAGAAAGCTCCTCAAAAATCGGTGTGGTACTTTCCGATCACTCCTCGTCTGTAGTGGTATTTCGCGGACCCTAAGGTAGCAAAGCTCCCGCGTTGGCACGCGGATAGGGAGGAGAAGAAGAGGGAAGATGACGGAAATGATCCGGAGATAAATAAAAAAGACAAGATGCTGAGTCACCCTAAGGATGCGAGCGGTGGCAGCGTTGAACTTCAATACCCAGAATTTGGGAAGGATCCAAGGAACATCGTCTTTGGGCGCGAGCACCGATGGAGTCAATCCGTTTGGCAGCCGAGAGAAGCACACATAGCACCTGGCCTGTGTTTGTGTGGATGTACAACCTTCCCCCTGGTTGTGCATGAAGAGGAAGTACATTCACATGAGTATGCTAATTGAAGGGCGAAACAACCAGGGAACAACATCAATCAGATCAGGGGCTCTTTGAAGGAGGAGCTAGACACGCTGTGGAAAACGCGAGCCAATCGTGGGGCGCCGCAGAGAAAGAATATTTCCCTATGAGAGCCGCCTTTGCTCACGACGGTGCCACGACTATCTCGATTACGGATATCTCGCGGGGCAGGTAGTCCACGGATTTTCTAGATGCGTAAGGTGCATGGATGACACAACGTATCGCCAGCTAGATAGAGATCCCGGGTCTTCGAAAACCGTGTTCATGGGACATCGAAGGTGGCTTCGTGACGATGACCCATGGAGGAAACGCAAGGATCTGTTCGATGGTGAAACCGAACCCCGAAAACGCCCATGTACGAGGAGCGGCGAGGAAATAGACGAGCTGTTGAAAAATTGGAAAGACTGCCCACTGCCGGGAAAAAAGGCGCTAGAGCCGGGAAAAAAGCGAAAGGCGCCTGAGCCGCTGCTGAAGGTATGGAAAACGAGGTCTGTTTTCTAGGACTTGCCATACTGGAAGATCCACCGTGTGCCTCACAGCCTTGATGTCATGCATATCACGAAGAACGTGTGCGAGAGTCTGCTTGGTACCCTGCTCAACATGCCAGAGAGGACCAAAGATGGGCCGAAAGCAAGGGCAGACTTGAAATCAATGGGCATCAGGCAGGAGCTTCACGCTGATGATGATGATGATGATGATGATGATGATGATGAGGCGAAGCAGGACACATAAAGTCGTCGCAAAGGCAAAAAGGCCAAGAAGACCGGAAATGACTACCCTCCCGCGTGCTTCACTCTAAGTCAGGAGGAGATCGAGCAGTTTTTCACCTGCCTCCTAGGAGTAGAACTTCCTTCTGATTCTGCAGGGAAGATAAGCGGATACCTAGACCCAGTGAAGCGAAGTTCAGCGGGATGAAGTCTCACGACCATCACGTCTTGATGACGCAGATACTTCCGGTTGCAATCCATTGGGATCATGGGCGCGCGTCCGTGAAATGCTATTTGGCATATGCAACTTTTTCGGCGTCATCTCGGAAGTCGATTGGCGTGAGGCAACTCGAAGGCTACAGGAAGAGATCGTGGTGATACTATGCGAGCTTGAGATGTACTTCCGCCCGCATTCTTGACGTTATGGTGCATCTGCTGGTCCATATCGTGGAGGATATCATCCAACTCGGGCCGACGTTCCTGCACAAAGCATGATGCCGTTTGAAAGGATGAATGGTGTCATCAAAGGATACGTTGAAACATGTCACGTCCAGAGGAAGTATAGCGAGGGCTTTCGACCAAGAGTGCATCTCCTATCGCACTAATTATCTAGGCATCGAGAACCCGTTGGTCTGCCCGTCAACGAGCACCTCGGCGGGCTCACTGGATGGGGTCACTTTGTGAGGGTCGCCGCGAAATGCATGTCGACTACGGTCGATTGCCGACTTTGAAAGAGCAAACCTAGTCGCGCTACAACACATAGGCGTGGTCGATCCTTGGGTGGTAGAGCACAAAACCTTTATTGAGAAGGCGTACAATGACCGAGGCCAACAGAGGACGGACGAGATATACTCAAAGAACACAACTCATGTTTCACGCGTTGGTTCAAGCGAAGCTTCATCGTACCCTTTACATGAAGATTCTTCCGCGGAAGAACAACTCATATTCGCCTTGTCACGGTAGCCGAGCACAACCTGATGACCTATGAGGCGACGATATCAACGACTACACATTCTACACCGTGGACAAGGACATGAAGAGCGATGGTTATCGAACTCCGGGTAACGATGGAATCCTACACCGTAAGGACAAGGACAGATACTACGGAAGGATCGAGGAGATCTGGGAGCTGAGCTACTGTTGGAGAGAAGGTGCCGATGTTCCGTGTCGATGGGCCAAGAGCGTCCTAAAGAAGACCGATATTTCACCACCATGGTTATACCCGGCCAAATCCAAGACCATGGCATAAGCGTCACCCTGAAAAATGAGCCATGGGTACTGGCTTCCCAAGTGGACCAATGCTTCTTCATTACCGACCCGCCAAAGCCCAGTCGTGTTGTCGTGAGGAGAGGCAAAAGGAAGATCATCGGAATGGATGGAGTAGCTAATGAGCAAGACTTCAACAAGTACGGCGACCCGAAGATCGAACATGACGACAACGATGAAGTAGCAGCACACACCACAAGAAGAAGCAGGACCACCCTACCTAAAGGATGTCCGTTCCAAGAAGAACTCCATTTGCGAAAAAGAAGGGCAAGAAGATTGTGAACAGATAGCTAGCTAAGATCGATTGTATTTAAATCGTAGTCTTCATTTCTCGATTGTATTTCATGGGCACTTTTTGATATCATGAATATTTTTAAATTTCATGGGCACTTTTTGAATTCATGAGGACACTTGATCTCGATCCCCCTCCATCTCGATCTCGATTCCCCCACCATCTCGATCTCGATCCCCGCACCCTCCTCCGCTCCACCGCCACATATTTTCAAGTAAGAAATTTGAACATATTTTTAAAAAAATTATTACTGTTTTTATAAAAAATATTACTGTTATGATTTAAACAAGTTTGAACATATTTAAACACAAATAAATATAAAAAACAACATTTAAAATGTATAAAAAAATATTGAGGAGCCTGGGAATCGAACCCAGGACCTCCTGGTGTGTGTGCTGCGTGTTGACCAGTCGGGCTAGTGGGTGGGTTCTATTGTAGATAGGGTTAGGTTGTAGATATGGTTAGTGGGCTAGATTAAAACAAAATTCTAATGGTGCACCGAGGGGTGGTGCGCCATTAGAATAGTCATACTTATGGCGCCTGATGGGCGGTGCGCCATTAGAACCTCCCCTAGCTATCCTCCTCCCTCTCGCCAGATCCCTTGACCCTCTCTCCTCGCCACAGATCCACCAGCAGCTGCCCGACCCACACCGCCCGCCCAGCTGCCGTCTCCGTCGCCGCCCAGTCAGCCCTGCCCTGCCCCCATCGCCGTCCACTCCCAATCCACCCTCCTCGCCTTCCGCACCCACCCACCCCCCTCGCCTTCCCAGCCTCGAGCTCCACCTTGCAGGCGACAGGCAAGCGGCGGGCAGAATCTGCTTCAACACCGGGCGGGCGAGCCATGGAACCAGAGCGACGGCGCCCACTCCTCCACCCCCTCCACCTCTTCTTCCTCGGGTCGCTTGCTGTCTTCCTCAACTTGGCCACCTCTGTTGCTACTAAGCTGTCGCAGGCCTCCTTGCGCCTCCCAGTGAGCTCCGCCTCCTCTCCCTCTTAGTGCCAAGAAATGCATAGCAATTATTTGCTTCACTTAGTTATTTGATGCCTGTTTCTGTGTGGCTGAGATGTTCACATGAAACTACACATAGACCACTCTATACTTTCTTCTTTGGACAACCTTTCTTTATAGAGCCATTTAGCCTATGGTCATTCAAGATGAAATTACAATCTGCGGTATTGGTTGGAATGTGTAACTACAATTTCTTCGGGGAAATGTTTGCGGTTAAGTTATGTGGTTGGAAAGATCATGTGTCATTTTTTCTCGAGTAACACCTCAAGGGGGCAGGGGTTCTTGCATTTCATATAGAAGAGAGTCTCCGTTAATGCGTCATTATTTTTGAAGAATCAGGAAAGTGTTAGAGCAGTTAACTAAGGTGATTATGGACCGCATGAGAAACTTGGAAGCTAAAAACATTGCGATCCTCACCATAAGGATGATTATATCTTCCATGCCTGAATAGCTCTGCCTAAATAATAAATAGATAAAGGTAAAACTAAACCATGCTCAGCGATGAGATGATGTCAACTGACAACCAAAGCAAAAGGACAAATATTTTAGGAGAATACAACTTATATATTTTGCAAACCAAAATTACGTTGCTAGAAATTATGTGGCCTAATAACCTGAACTTGTCAACCCGTCATGAACTTGTCCACCTCTGATGGCAACCAGTTTAGAAAACATTGTACTAGTGAGTGGTAACTATTTTTAAGAAAATTATAAATAAGATTCCAGCAAATTAGTGATCTAATTGTAATAATCCTGCTCGAATAATGTGTTTAACTAGTAAAATTCAGTTAACAACAACATCAGTAAAATTTAGTTAATTAACTGAAGAAGAGAAGAGAGAAAGTAGAGAGCAAGAGGAGTACTTGCATTAACTGAAACATTTTACTTTAAACTTGCAAAATTGCAGTACTCCCTAAAACTACTGCAAGCAAGAACTACTGTTGGAGGGCACTCTTGTAGGGATATTCTCCGGTCTCATCAAACTTGCACTCTGCAATTTACTCGGTGATACTATAGTTCTTTGCAAATTCTTTGCTCTACTCCACTTGCATGCACTTCAATACACTACTCCACCGCATGTTTAATCGCTTAATGAGAAAAGGCACGAAACAAGCAAATGTAAGAAAAGAAGAGAGCTTGTACGGTACATCATCGAGCAGTTCACGAGATTTTCAAGTTAGAAATACTCCTGTGGGTAGATGAAGAGAGAATATCATGAAGGAACAATTTAGTTTTAATTAATGGAAAAGTTGCATTTACTTGTAGTGAAAGGAACAATTTCAGGTAATTATAAATATTCAATAGTAGCAGAGGCAAGCGATAGCGATGGCAGAGATGCCAACTTTTGATATGCATGCATGCATTCTTTGCTTGTTTATATTCATTCTTGTAAACTGAACATGCTCATCTATCTATCTATCTATCTACCGCTTAAGTATGTATGTATGCATTGTATTTTTATTTCCTTTGGAAAGTAAAGTTTATTTCTGGCTGGTGGCATGATGGCTCATGGATCCCTCGGATGCAGCTACTGCTTGAGCTCAATCTGATCTCATCTGAAATGAATCTATAAATACAGAGTGTAGTTAGTTCTGAGTAGCGAAATAGTTGCTTTGGATGCGATTACTTGCATGGGCTGGCTGATGAAGAAAAACTTTATATATATTCATCTTGATGTTGACTCTATAAATCATACTTATTGGACATGTTTTATGTGTTGATCCTTCAATTGATCACATTGAGAAAGACCATCGTGTCTCCGACCATTTTGCAAAGGTCATGTCTCCGACCATCGTGTCGTGATGAATTTGCGGTACCCGAGAGGCCCTTGAGTTTGCGGAATGTTGATTAACTTCCGTTCGGGAAATTGGGTACTCCATATGTCCTATTTTCAACAAAGGTCATGCTGAAATTTTCCGTGAATTTTAGCATGACTTTGCTAAAATAGGACATATGGGGTACTTATGACTAATGCATGGGCAGGGTATCTTAGTACTTAGTTAAGTAGGATCAAGCGCCCTGCCATTCTTGCTGCATTAAACCATAGGTGGCAATAGAGCCAAGTGATTAGGCCCAACTTAGAATTCTCCTTAGCATCGATAAACCCTAGATGATAAACCCAACATAGGTGGCAATAGAGCCAAGTGATTAGTGCCAAGTGATTAGGCCCAACCTAGGGTGCCTCGGCATCGATAAACCCTAAATGATGAAAACTTAACTTGGCTGCCCGGATGCCTCGGTGTCGATGAGAACCTAAATGATGTACGCTTAGGCTTTTAGGGTGCCTCAGCATCGACAAACCCTAAATGATGAAAGCTTAGGCTTTTAGGGTGCCTCGGTGTCGACAAACCCTAAATGATGAGACCATGATCTTGTTCCTTGACAATAACCAACTTTTGACCAAACTTTTTCCTATTTAGAGCGAAACATGGCCCACAACGATGAGGCCGGTGGTTCGGGCGGCAAGCAATTCTGGGAGCTGTCCCAGGAGATGGAGGAACAACCTCACCGCTATGTGGACGCCGTGGAAGACACCGATCCTGATTACACAACCCCTAGTAGCGTCGGGGATGACACCACTGATGGTGCCGCCGAGGATGCCACCATCGATGATGGCGGCGCACACGGATGGCAGCCAATCGAAGAAGCAAAGGAAGGACCGGCGTCCAATCGCTCCACACCGTCAAGGAGGAATTCACTCAAGTGGACTCGATGGGAATCCAACGGAGCCCAAACATATAGTCAAGGGTACTCGGTTCAGCTCGGGTGCATTCTCCGAGCACCGTCTCGATCAACACCGAGAACCTTAGGCATAAGGACCGAGGAATTTGCGCAACCTCCTCTTCACGAAGCTGCACGAGCGATACAAGTTCCTGCGAATTTGAAAACACATGCCTCTCGGGGAATAAAGTGAACAGTGCCGCCCTCACGAAGATGAGCACGGCCCTGTCTACTTGGAGAAGCGCGTGAAGAAAATGATTGATAAAGGTGATAGTTATGAGAAGATCAAGGCGAAATATCCTTTGATGGCGAAGATGAGTACAAGGAGTTCAAGATCAAGTGCTCGACCGATGCAACCTCCGAATCAAGTCGGTGGGGAAAGAAATGCGGAGTTGAACTTAGGGAACACAAACTCGGTCCTGGCGGTTCTGAGTGGCGGAGCCTATTTGGGACAAGGAGGGCGCGGAGCATGCCGAGCAAGGCCTACCGCCCGCTTGAGAAATACAGCGGTAACAAGCGCACCAGGAACTATGTCGGGGCCGGTACAAGGAGGACCCGATAACAAAGGAGCTTACCACGGATCCGAAGACCAGGCGCTTGAGCTTGTTACGTAAGGAATACACCCCGTAATTAGCTCCATATGGTTGCACTCTAGATAATCCCCAATATTTCTAAATGGTTCACGTTCCTTTCGCAGAAACCGAAAGCGATGGCGGGGTCGTCTCGAGCTCCCCTTCGCAGCCCTTTAAATAGGGCGTTGAACATAATGAAAAGCAAGGATAAGCTCACTAAGCCGGCGTCGGCTGGTCGTGTGGCGGCAAAGGCTTGTCCACAAAATGGGGTCATACTATACCGCTGGTGTGCGGAAGGAGAAAAAGGCCAGCTCGGAAAGCCAGACGCGCGAGGTTGAAGTACTCAAGGCACAAGTGGCGCGGATTCCGGAACTTGTCCAAGAGCAAGTGGAACAACAACTGGGAATGAAGCTCAACGCCATGGTGCCTATGTTGATTCATGGGCTGACGACGTGGATTGCAGGCGGCCAACAGGGGCCTCCCCCGGTTCCCAGCTTCACGGCCAACAACTTCGCGCCACAGCGCCAGGCGGCGCCATTGTTGTCTCCGTCGGCGTCATTGGTGTCTCCCGCGGCGCCGCCATTGGTGTCTCCGGCGGTGGCGGTATTCGTGTCTCCGGCGCCGCACGGCATTGAGCTTAATGCACCGGTGTCGCCGCGGCACCTCGCCAACAAAGCTCCCCCGCGTCGATTACCGCCCGCCGTTGGCGGTGCCTCGACATTAACCGAGCTCGACGGCATCACGGTAACTAAGCCTCTCGGCCGATGACTTCATCTCCTTGCCTTTGGCTGGGCATCCCTGACGCCCTGTACATGTTTTCGCAGGGCACCGCCGACGTTCCTTGCACTCTTCTGCACTTCGTGGGCGCCGAGTTGGTCGATGTCGCCAAGGGCAGAATCGTTCAACCGGGCAACCGCATGTTTCACGGTAATCCGATGCCACCCACGGTGTATAGGGTTGAAGTGGTTCGGTGCTGCCAGGCTGCGACGAGCTGTTACCTCCGGTTCGACCCGCTGGGGCCGACGAAGAAGATGAGATGACCCTCAGCGCCTGCGTAAACTGGCCGCTGCTTTGGCTGAAGAGCCAGATTCGTTTGGGGGCGGGGGACACCACCCCACAGACAATACGCCAGTCGTGCCGGCGCCAAGCCATGGCAAGAACGCCGCAACGCTACCGGACCTGCCGGACATCCCTATGTCGGACATCCCTATGGCATAGGATCCGGACAGCCCTATGGCACAGGATCCGGACGACGACGGTACATTTACCAAAGTCGATAAGTACTTTGCCGAACATGTGTACGCTGACGAGTTCTGCGGGCCTCTTTCTCAAGAACCCAACCAAGACGACCGCAATCTAGCTGGTGCGGCGGAGAAATCAATTGCAATAGGCGTCGCCCGGCGTTCAGTTCTCGAGAGCGCCTCCAGCTCCGCCTTCACCGAGCCTCGAGAAAGCTGAGGTGCGAATATTATCAGCCCCAACACGCTCAAAAGCGGTGCGTGAGCGAACTCGGTCCCATTACAGAGATCAAGAAGAAGGGACGGAAACGAAAGACTAACAAGGGCGTCGGTGCGAGCCAGCCGGCACCGAGTTCGATCCGTGCTCAGGACGGGCCACCTTCACCTAAGGATATCTCGAGGAGGGTGCATGTGGCGGGTAGGGCGATGCTACCACCAAATATGCTGAATGCTGCAACCGGTGCTATGCGGAGTCTGCACGACAGTGTTCTTTCTTTGGAGAAGCGGCGTCTGAGAGAGAATGATGTGGCATACCCGGTTTTCGTGGCCAAGGTGCCAGAGGGCAAGGGCTTTGTGGATGGCGACATCGGTGGTACGATCGTCCTGCGGTTTGATGACATCTTTGCTATGTTTAACCTTCATCCGCTACACTACACCTTCGTTCGGCTGTTTTCGCTGAGTATGGAGATGCGGATCATTAGAGACAAGACCCCGGACATCGTGATAGTCGACCCCTTCTACATGCGTGCCAAGCACTTGAACAGCGCTGGGGACCGCCAAGTTGCGAGTTCACACCTCGAAGGCGTCATTACGGCAAACCAGGATAAGGATAACTTCCTTGTGGCTTACTTTCCGAGTAAGTCATCCCTTAACCGCCCGTAACATATGATTTCTTAGATTTTGATCGTTCTTTTTTCTAACATTCCGTGTTACGTGCGGTGACACATTGCACACTCAACCTCTTAAGCCCAAATATTCCATGGCCACGTATTTAACCCGAACCGTAACTCCAAGATAGACTACACAAATGTCAAGAAAGTTCTTGATGATGTTCTCCCAGCTCACGCCAAATCTGGAGGCACCTTCACCAGGGCAGTTCGTAAATCGGCAAGCACATGTTCTCACACAATCGAAGTTCTGCTGTGTCAAGCAGCCGCTGGAGGTCGAAGGATGCCTACTCGCCTCCATCACATGCGGGTGATCGTAAGGGACCATCATCAACTTCTGCTACCAGATAATCTCAAAGATTGGGCCGCGAGCTTGTCGGCAGTCTAGGACGCGGACCTCAGACAAGAATTCTTTCGCATCCAGTCGGAGTTTGCGGACATCATCCATCAAGATGTCCTTCATACCTCGGGGCAGTTCTTCCTCAGATATCAACCGTCCAACAGTGAGATAGATGAGACGCTACAAATGCAGGGTGACAACGACCGTGATTTCATGACCATCACGACAGACGGCGGCTTCATCCACGCTCCTGTCCGATGAGTCGAGTCGAAAGTAGTGATGTGTAGTTCTGAAACATTGATTAGCTCATGTTGTAATAAAACTTTAATGAATTCGTATGTCTCTTTGGTTTGGACAGTCGTTCAACTTAGATGTAATTGATGCTATTTATTAGTAGGACCATGAATCGTGCTATTAATGTCTTGCTTTTCTCTTTCGATCCTTTTGTTGCATACTTACATATTGCTTATGTATTGTCTGTTGTTTGGCTTGTGCATAGAGATGCCGTCGTATGTCGTGTACAAGGGTAAGGTTCCCGGAGTCTACGACGACTGGGAGGAGTGTCGGAGACAGGTTCACCGTTTCAGCGGTAATAGTTACAAAGGGTACACCACTAGGGCGGAGGCCGAATCTAGATATGCCCGCTATCTAGCGGGAGAGAGGAGGGAGCGCTGGAGGAACCGGATGAGGACCAGTTTGATCGCGATGATGCTCATCGTGATGACCACAACTCTATTTCATGTGATGGTAGTTTAGATGATCGATATCGACTTGTAATGTGAAGACAAACTCGATACTCGCGGTCTTGAGACTTGTAATGTTTTATCTTTGTTCGGTCTTTTGAATTCGGAGACTAATATGATGAATTCTATTCGGAGACTAATCTTCTATTGTATTCGATGAATCTGATGTTGCTGTGTGCTGCTGTCTATATTCTGTCCAATAATATATTTTGTAACCTGTGCAAAAATCAGAAAAGCAAAAAAAGAACCAAATATTCATACCAATGGCGCATCAAGGCAGAGTGCGCCATTAGTATGCCAAAGGATACTAATGGCGCATCAAGGCAGAGTGCGCCATTAGTGTGACAAAGCACATGGTTACATATGGCCCCCCGGGAGGCATACTAATGGCGCATGGAGTTACATACTAATGGCGCCTTGCCGAGTGCGCCATTAGTATCTAGAATACTAATGGCGCACGGTGGTGCGCCATTAGTAAAAATCTAATGGCGTGCTACTAATGGCGCACCGGTAGTGCGCCATTAGTAGGCAAAACCGATGCACCATTAGTAGGCCTTTTCCTAGTAGTGTGGGACTTGTAATTGCCTTATGCTAATAAAAACTTCAACCAGTGTAGCCCCTAAGGGCCGGGTCATTATGCAATAATGAGCAGGGACTTTGTAAATAATTCATTGATAATAACATCATATGATGTAATCTCCACCATGGGGTTTGAACCCACGTCCATAAGGTTAAGAGCTCTGTACTTTACCAACTAAGCAGTGGATCTCTTAATGTAATGGACTGATGCTTGTGTACCTTGAATTTTCGATAGGAGCAATTGGTAGCCCCCAAGGGCCGGCTCATCTAAAATGTGATGAGTCGGGTCTTCAATAAGTTGAGCAAAAATGACTTTGCATTAGCCCCCAAGTGCCATGGTGCATGCTGGCAGTGACATGGGACTTGTATATTCGATACAATCTTGATTTGAACAATGTAGCCCCCAAGTGCCGGGTCGTAAGCCTGCAGCGACTCGAGAGTATTTCCTCCATTGTAAAATAAATCACGCCCATTGATAAAAATAATAGCCGTTGCACTAAAGCGACTTTGAAAACCTCAATCCTAACACTGGTTATTGATAATAACAATAGAAATCCAGCCATGTTGGCTATTTAAGATTTGAACAATATAATCAGGTATGAAAACCTCAATCATTCAATATCATCATGAAAATCCAGCCAGTTTTGGCTATTAAAGATTTGAATACCTCATCGGTTGACAAGTAAATTCGGAGTTTAAATACCTGGCGGCTCTTGGCCGATGACAACTTAATGCGCATTCATGGTAACCCGCTGGCGTATAGCCTTTGAGAAAATCAAGAATTAATAACCCATTTGAGACATCAATTTCAATCTTTGATGATGGGCTTGAACTTGATCATTTATGTACACCATAGCTCTGTAAATCCTGCACAGAGTTTAAACAACATATACCCTGGCGACTTAATGTCAAAAGCCAGGGCGGGTAACCACCCAAATATAGTCTTATCCTGCACACAAGTAGATCACAAGATCCCTATGTTCCTTTGAATGATACCGCCGGTTTATGTGACCCGGACAGCGAAGTTGATAACTCAACTTTGTAAGAGCCGGCACATATGATATTTGTGACAACTCAAATACTTGTGATTGTATAAAAATAGATGAAATTTTTGAGGCTTCTGATTCGAATACGATCAGTAAACCGTTCCAAAGGGGTTAAGCTAAGATTCGAATACGATCATACAGCCCCAATTGGCGTTGGCGTTATCGATCAAAGTGGGTATCGACAGCTATGTTCTCTTTGGTTCGAATACGACCTATGTTTGAACAGGAAGCCCCCAAATGACCTCAAAAGTTGTTTAACGACGCTGATTCGAATACGATCCACGTCGATTCCCAAAGGGGTTGAGCTATGATTCGGATACGATCAAGAAGCCCCCAAGTAGGTTCAGCAGTTTGCTAATCAAAAGGGTATCAACAGCTATGTTCTCTTTGGTTCGAATACGACCTATGAACAGGAAGCCCCCAAGTGACCATATAAATTTTGGCATAGCGCCGATCAAGAGGGTACTGATAGCTATGCCCGATGAGCAGGAAGCCCCCAAGTGACCATAATAAGATAAGCCGTAAGGCATGATACATATGTTTGAACCGCGCATCATGGCAGCAAGTTCTTTTCGCACCTTTAATCTTTACGAGAACTTCGAACTTGCGAGAGATTAATTCTTTTTGAACCGGAAGTTTAAACCGGATTTGAAAGCTTCAAAACTTTGAGAGAGATAAATTTACCTTGAGCCGGATTTGATCCGGATTTGAGAGCTTCAAAGCCTTGCGGTAAATAAATTTCCCTTGAACCGGTTTTTAAACCAGATATTAAGAGTGTCAATGCTTTGTGGGAGAGAGACGTCTCTTGAACCAGATTTTAAACCGGAGTCCTTCTTTTTAAGCCGGAAATTTTCTAACGGCCTTTAAAATTTTCACCAATATAGCGGTAGCCTCTGGAACCGGGTTACCTTCCCTCCAATGACCCGGAGTTCTTGAATCCATCGAAACCGGAAATTTTGCCGAGCCATACCATTGTAGCTCCCGAGTCTCAAGATGACTCGAAGAGTTGGCTTGAGATTCTCCATATTTGACCATAGCAGAAGGTGTATATCATTGGCGTTGATAATGCGATGTGAATCCACAGAAGGTTGAGGTAACTGCGGCGGGTTATAAATGATCCCGTATGAACCGTGTCAGCAACTCGGCCAATGGTTCCTTCCAACTGGCTGTTTGAAGTTAACCAAACCGTAGTGGCGGCAACTTGTGCGTCTGCCCATTGAGCCATCCAGTGCAGACAGCGGCTGATAATACATGATAATTTGCCTCCAATTTGTTGGAAGAAAACCGGGCTTCCCAAGTAGTGACTTGCTCATACTCAATAAACAACTCATGCAGACAGGTGCAACCCGATGTGTTGATGTAGACCAGGCCACGAGAGACGGACGGTAAAGACGACCGCAACATCTGAGGCGGCACAGACAGATAAACCGGCCGTGGCGTTGTAAGCCAGTGCGGACGGGCAAGTTGTCCTCCTTGTTGTTAGCCGGCATGGTCGCGAGAGACGGCCACGGCGTTGTAAGCCGGTGCGGGAGTTCGTTGAGTAACGACGACCACCTATGCCCAAAGATGTTGGCATGCCTCCATCTCCGCAGCATAATATGTAATAAATAATTGCCCTGAGTAGTTCGGACGATAAATGATTTATGTATGACGTCCATAGATAATCTCCAATAATTTCAATGGCGATTGAAGCCCTTTCTGGCCGGCTTGTCCGTACAGGAATATTTGCATTGATGCTTCTGGTGTAACACTAGCTCCACCTTTTCTTTTTCTTTGGCAACAGTCTCCACTTGTGTCCATTGGACAATGCCAAAACCAGTGTTGCGTTGTAGCTTTATCAGCCAGAGACAAATAACAAATGACAGCAAATAGTAATATGATGTAATTCCTGATCACTTATTATGTGACCCCTTGTCACGCTTTGGATTTTAATCTTCTCCGAGGAGTTGTGGCCTCTTTCTTTTCTTTCTCAAAAACCCAGCGAAGAAGCAGGGGCTTGACCTGGCGGCGACTCAGCAAATTTGATGGACGTGACCTGCAGCAGAGCCGGATACGCGGCAGAAGCAGTGATGCTTTGAATCGGGGTGACTCACAGCCAGCGTAAGGCCAAGCTGGAGACTGGGAGAATTAAGGGCATCTCGGCAGTGCAGCAGTCCGGCGGAGGTGGCTCAGGGGCGCAATGGCCTAATGAAAACGGCTTGGAGGCGCAGTGGAAGAGATGGAGAGCAGCGGTGGCTCAGCAGATCTCGGACAAGTCTCAATGGTGAATCGGCAGCGCAGCTGTTCATCTCATCCATTGAGGCGGCAAGCGCTCGGAGCAAGGCCACAACAGCGGGCCATGGTAGAGGCCGAGAGCGGCAGCGTCGGCTCAGCCACAGCAGCGGCAAGCTGAGGTCTGGCACCGGTGGCTTGAAGCGGCTCTACGACGGATCAACAGGAACAGGGCAGCTCATCTGAAACATCTCCAAATGGATGGCGGCTCGACGTGTAGTGGCTGAAACGGCAGAGAGGCGTGTCAACGAGCGGAGGTCAGGTCGGTGGCTTGGAAAACGGCTCTGCGACGGCCGCAGTGGCCATACCGCTGAGGCAAGACCCAGTCGCAGCGGCAGCATCGGCCACGGCGGCTCATGGCAGTAGCGAAGCCCATGGGGCAGAGGTAGAGTCGGCCACGGCGGCTTACGGCAGTGGGGGACGGCAGAGACGAGCCAACGGCTGCGGGTGAGCCGGTGTTGAGGTACATCAGCCAGCGTGCATCGGCCGGTCAATGGCGCGGGCCAACCGGGCGGATCAAGGCGCAGCCGCCGCTGCGGCAGAGGCAGAAACCGTGGAGGTGTCAGCATCCGAGTCCTTGTCGTTCTCTGGGTTGTAGTAGTTCCTTTGTACAATCAAGTTTGACCAATCAGGTTTGACCAATCTGATTTCTTGCTAGCAATATATGCTTCTGTCAAATTAGTAGTAGTACTCCATAGATATGTCCACTTCCGGGTCGTGGTCCTCTTTCCTTCTCCTCATTTTTTTAATTCACAGGCACTGTATTTCAATGACTTACACTTGCAACATCTTTGTTTTTGGAAACAGTACGTCTGAATTTTGCTAGAAACCAACGGATTGCTTTTTCCTTTGCAACCTCCCCGAGATGAGACGCCGTGCATTGAAGGTAGTACCAGAATTGCTTTTAACCCGCGACGACTTTGACAGATTAAACCGCTCGTAACCTTGGGATTGGATCCTCTACACTACACGTGGACGAGGAAAGATGCAGTAGCACTTCGGACGCGGCCGCCACACAAATTGATACTGTAGCGGAATTTTTTTACGTCCTCAAACTCGGCAACTTGCAGCGGCGAACGGATGTGTAACCCTAATTTCTTTTGAACCTCAGACGGATATTAGATCTGATTGCTCGTCTTCTCGACAATTTAACTCCTTCCGTAATGATTCTTCTTCATATGGACCATCGCAAACTTCTTGATCCCTATGAGAGATCCCTTCAAGAACTCATCACCACCGTGCGCAAGCCCCACGGTGGGCGCCAACTGTCGTAGATTTGTCACGGCAGATGTCCTCTTGCAAGGACTTAGTCGCGAGGCCAACCCATCTATGTGGTAGCTTGAGAGGGGTTGGGCGGAATCGAGAGACGCTAAGCGGATCATCACACAAGACGAGGATTTAGACAGCTTCGGGCCCCGGGAAACATCATCCGGAATAGCCCTACATGCTGTTTGAGGCTAGGTCTTATTATGCTCATCGAGAGTTGCCGCATAAGCCGGCTCCCCCTTTGTGTCTAGCCCTAGATATTGTTTCTTGTTACTTGTCCCTCTTTGGGGTGCCCTGCCCC
This sequence comes from Aegilops longissima, assembly GCA_021605205.1. NCBI lineage: Eukaryota > Viridiplantae > Streptophyta > Magnoliopsida > Poales > Poaceae > Aegilops > Aegilops longissima. The sequence goes on from CM038678.1 coordinate 414,501,253, forward strand.
TCCTTATATAAGTTAGAGGGGCGGATTACATGTGGAGTCCAAATAGGATTAGGACTGGCCTATCTTCTACTACAAGCCGGATACAAGTCCGGGTCTTGATTCCTTGTAAGGGAGATATTCCTCATGCCTTTCCTCTTAAGCCGGCCTACCATAACGTAAGCCGGCCTTCTGGGCCTTGAGCCTCCTGGGCCCCCGGGTCTTGTCGCTCCTCTGATCCGCTTGCCAGGTCACCCATAAGTTGCCAGGATCGGGCGGGTCACTTAGTGATTCGTCCAGTCATGGCGGGTCATTAGTGAGTCTCCAAGTCCGGCTGGGTTATACATCCAGCCGGGGGTATATCCCCGACAATTATGCTATTGATATGAGTAAACATGAGACCTGAAAATTATTGCACATGTGGTTAGTCATGATATTTGCTGAAAACTTGAATGCTGGCTTGACATATTTACAACAACAAGAGCAAACAAAGTTTGTAAAAGTTTTTCTTTATCATTTTCAGTTTGTCAACTGAATTGCTTGAGGACAAGCAAAGGTTTAAGCTTGGGGGAGTTGATACGTCTCCGTCGTATCTACTTTTCCAAACACTTTTGCCCTTGTTTTGGACTCTAACTTGCATGATTTGAATGGAACTAACCCGGAGTGACGCTGTTTTCAGCAGAATTGCCATGATGTTGTTTTATGTGCAGAAAACAATAGTTCTCGGAATGACCTGAAACTCCACGGAATGTCAAGTTAAAAATAATAAAAAAATCCTCGCCAAAGATGAAGACCAGGGGGCCCACACCCTGTCCATGAGGGTGTGGGCGCCCCCCTAGGGCGCGCCCCCCTCCCCCTTGGGCCCCCTGGAGCTCCTCCGACGCCAACTCCAACTCTATATATTTGCTTTCGGGGAGCAAAAAATAGAGGAGAAGAAATCATCGCCTTTTACGATACGGAGCCGCCGCCAAGCCCTAAAACCTCTCAGGAGGGCTGATCTGGAGTCCGTTCGGGGCTCCGGAGAGGGGGATTCATCGCCATCGTCATCATCAACCATCCTCCATCACCAATTTCATGATGCTCACCGCTGTGCGTGAGTAATTCCATCGTAGGCTTGCTGGACGGTGATGGGTTGGATGAGATCTATCATGTAATCGAGTTAGTTTTGTTAGGGTTTGATCCCTAGTATCCACTATGTTATGAGATTGATGTTGCTATGACTTTGCTATGCTTAATGCTTGTCACTAGGGCCCGAGTGCCATGATTTCAGATCTGAACCTATTATGTTTTCATGAATATATGTGTGTTCTAGATCCTATCTTGCAAGTCTATAGTCACCTACTATGTGTTATGATCCGGCAACCCCGAAGTGACAATAATCGGGACCACTCCCGGTGATGACCATAGTTTGAGGAGTTCATGTATTCACTATGTGTTAATGCTTTGTTCCGGTTCTCTATTAAAAGGAGGCCTTAATATCCCTTAGTTTCCAATAGGACCCCGCTGCCATGGGAGGGTAGGACAAAAGATGTCATGCAAGTTCTTTTCCATAAGCACGTATGACTATATTCGGAATACATGGCTACATTACATTGATGAATTGGAGCTAGTTCTGTGTCACCCTATGTTATGACTGTTACATGATGTACCGCATCCGGCATAATTATCCATCGCCGATCCAATGCCTACGAGTTTTCCATCTACTGGTTTACGCTTATTTACTTTCCCGTTGCTACTGTTACAATTACTACAAAACACCAAAAATATTGCATTTGCTTTTGTTACTCTTTTGTTACCGTTACCACTGCTATCATATTACTTTGCTACTAAACACTTTGCCGCAGATATTAAGTTATCCAGGTGTGGTTGAATTGACAACTCAACTGCTAATACTCAAGAATATTCTTTGGCACCCCTTGTGTCGAATCAATAATTTGGGGTGAATACTCTACCCTCGAAAGCTGTTGCGATCCCCTACACTTGTGGGTTATCATAGCGCGACAGCCTTGGCATTGATTCACGCGGGAACCGAGGCGAACAGGGACGGCGAAGCGGCGTGTCGCCGACTCGGTGGGCCCATTCCCATTTGTTCCAAAAATGCTTTCCCTGGTGCCCCAGGCGCCCCCAGTGCGCCGGATTCGGCATGGGTCCGCTGACGCCAGTTCCAGACCAAACCGGTGAAAAACGGGCTCCTAGGGGCGCGACTGGGCCTTTTTTCGGGCGCCGGCGGCATAAAATGGCCTGGGGGGCCTGTTGGGGGCGCAACTTGAGATGATCTAAGCTTGGGATGCCCAAGGCTCCCCAAGGTAATATTCAAGTACACCCAAGACTGTAAGCTTGGGGATGCCCCAGATGGCATCCCCTCTTTCTTCTACCAACCATCGGTAAATTACTTGGATCTATATTTTTATTCATCACATGATACGAGTTTTGCTTGAAGCGTCGTGTATTATAAGAGTCTTTGCTTTGTTTGCTTTTTAGTCTACCACAATAAAACACACCTTTTTGAGAGGGACACACATTATTCGTGATTTGTTAGAATACTCTATGTGCTTCACTTATATCTTTTAGAGTACAGTGGTGGTTATATTTTAAAGAAATAGTTGCACTCTCATGCTTCACTTATAACATTTTGAGAGTTTGATAATAGTGATGGCAATATGCACAAGTTATGAAAGTGGTCCTAATATGATAGGTATTGAAGAGGGATATAATAAAAACTTTCATGCAGATCACTGAATATGATAAGTTTGATTCCTTGCAATAGTTTTGCGATATAAAGATGGTAATATGTGGGAGGTGCTAGTGAATGATTGTGGTTTAGTAAGAATATTGATGTTAAGGTTTGTGATTCCCGAAGCATGCAGGTGTACTATCTCGTTATGCTAAGAAGTTGGAGCACGATTTATTATTGAGTGTCTTCCTTTGCTGAAGATCGGGAGCACACAATGGTTAACTCCTACCAACCTCCCCCTAGTAACATGCGTAGTAGTAATTTGCTTCGAGGGCAAATAAACTTTTGCAATAAGTATGTGAGTCCTTTATGACTACTATGAGTCCATGGATTATACGCACACTCACCTTTCCGCCATTTGCTATCCTCTCCGGCACTGTGCATTGCCCTTTCTCACCTCAAGATGTGGTGCAAACTGCGCCGGTGCATCCAAACCCCGTGATATGATACACTCTATCACACATAAACCTCCTGATATCTTCCTCAAAACAGCCATCATACCTACCTATTATATCATTTCCATAGTCATTCTGAGATATATTGCCATGCAACTTCCACCGTTTTGGTACTATGACACACATCATCATTGTCATATTCTTTTGCGTGATCATATAGCTGACATAGTATTTGTGGCCCAGCCACCATTCATCATTTTTTTATACATGTTATGCTAGATCATTGCACATCCCGGTACACCGCCAGAGGCATTCATATAGTCATATGTTGTTCTAGTATCGAGTTGTAAGTAAATAGAAGTGTGATGATCATCATTATTCATTATTAGAGCATTGTCCCAAGTGAGGAAATAAAATAAAAATAAAAAGGAGCCAAAAAGAGCCCAACAATAAAGTGAGAGAAAAAGAGAGAAGTGGCAATGTTACTACCTTTTTCCACACTTGTGCTTCAAAGTAGCACCATATTTTTCATATAGAGAGTCTTCTATGTAGTCACTTTCATATAAATTGTGGGAATTTTTCATTATAGAACTTGGATTGTTTATTCTAATGGTGGGCTTCCTCAAATGCATGAGGTCTTCTAGAGCAAGCAAGTTGGATGCACACTGGCCCACTTAGTTTTTTTGAGCTTTCATACACTTATAGCTCTTAGTGTATCAGTTGAATGGCAATGTCTACTTCTTGCTTTGACATCAAGTGATGGCCATCTCCATACACTACAAAAAAAAAAATACACTTCCGTGATGATACGTGTTTGTCACAGTAGGTCGCGTTTTTTGTCATGCATGTACATCCATGACAAATTAATGACAGAATCAAGATAGTCATACCTGTGCTGTCGTAGAAGTGTTCCATGACATTACCAAAATTATCATCACGGAAGTGTCCACTTCCATGACGATAAATCGCACGTCACAGAAGTGCTTTCGTCAAGGGTGACCGACACGTGGCATCCACCATAACGGAACACCGTTAAGCTATCGGGTCGGGTTTTGGATCCGATAACCCGTTAACAGCCCCGACCAATGGGGATTTTCCACGTGTAAAATCATCATTGGCTGGAGGAAACACGTGTCGGCTCATTGTTGGGACAGATGTCATCCACTCATTGGACAGAAGGCGCCTATGATATGTCGACACGTGGCACGGCCCAATAGAGGCCCATTCCCGTGAAAAGGCTAGCCCGTTTGACTTGGTTAAAAGGTGACGGGCCGGCCCATGGAAAGCCTGTTAACGGCCTGTTCGCATATAGCCCATTTACAGCCCGCTAACCTAAGGCCCGTTACGCCCTATCCGAATTAGGCCAAGTAGCATCATCTGGGCCATCCAATATGATTCCAGCCTGTTTTCACTTCTGGACCATGTATGGCCCATGACGTCTTTCGGCCCATATGAGGCCCTATGTAACTCTTGGCCTATTAACGGCCGTGGTGGCGGCCCGCAATGAGCAGTGTATCACTTTAGACCCATTAACGTCCGTGGTGGCGGCCCGTAATGAACGAAGGTATCACTTTACACCCATTAAGGGCCCATTATTCAGTTGGGCCGTTTCCAGCCCATGTTATCTTTCGGCCTTCTCAGAGCCCATTTATTCTTGGGCTCATTGCGAGCATTCGTTTACTTACGGCCCGTTACTATCATTTTCTGCTTGTGGGCCAAATTCAGCCCGTGGTTACAGTCGGCCCGTTTGTGGTCCGTTAATACATTGGTCCGTTTTCATAGCGTCATCAAATACAGCCTATTAACGATGGCTCGTTATGGTCGGCCCATGAACGGACGATTCCAACTCTAGCCCGTTTACGGCCATAATGCGGTCTGTTATTGGCCCATGTTTCGCCAATCGATCATACGGCCCGTATAAGGCCCATTGATGATACGGCCCGTAGAGGGCCCATTGTTTCTACGGCCCGTAGAAGGCCCAATGTTTCTACGGCCCGTAGAAGGCCTACTTTTTCTACGTCCCGTAGAAGGCCCACTGTTTCTACGGCCCGTAGAAGGCCCACTATTTCTACGGCCCGTAGGAGGCCCACTGTCACTACAGTAAATATTAGCCCATGGTTATTGTGGCCTAGTTTTAAAAAATAGGTTATTGCAGCCACTAGCAAACCGCGAAAAAAGAACTGCACTGACTACAAGCAAACAAATAAACAAGACAACAAGGAAATAAATAAGCAAGCAACTTATGCTAGGCTATCACGACTATTACACATATTACATCCACTAGGCATCAAAGTTCACCACCAAAGGCAAATATAGGGAACACAAGAAGATATAAACGCCATGACAAAACAAGTCCGAACTGAAACCACTTGAAGAGTTCAATAAACAATATCCTGGGTACCCATAATGCTGTCAAGATGCTTAGCAAGCTTATTAACTTTCTCTTGTTTGGCGCTTAAATCCTCCAGCGCTCACTATTGCACAAGAAAGTACGCATCTGAATTCTACAGGGACTTCCTCAGCCCTTGACTTCTTGCCGCAAAGACACCGATCGATGCCTTTCATCTTGTAGATGAGGCTGAAGAAGCGAAGTGATTCAGGCAGCGAGTTCAAGAGCTTGTGCCACCGATCTTGCCGATGCTTTCGAACACTACATCAACGCAGGATCGTGGGGTTTTCTCACCGTCTACAAGATCGTTTTATCACCTTTCTTGGAGACCAACAGGTTGTCTCACTATCTTGAACCTTATCTGCATTACTTTCTCTACCATTGCATAGTGGGGTGCTCTTCTCCAATATTCTGTTTGCATACTACAAGAGAAACAAGCGAGACACATCACAGTTTAGCTTGTAGTATACTGAAACTCATTTTGGTAAACCAGTTCGGTAGTAAGGTGTACAGGATAACACATGAAACAAACATATATCTATGTACTATGGTCACTGTATTGTCCATATCATTCTAGTTTATGTTCCCTAATCAAGATAGAGACATAGTTCAACTCATATATTTTTAAGACACAGCAACATAGACAGAATATAAGTGTGAGAAACTACATAACATTGGCAGCACTTGTAATGTGCATCAGATGAGAACATAACTGTTTATACAACTTAAACTGAAATCAACAAAGAGCAAGAAGTTAGAACAACAATCCAGTTAAAGAAATAGGTTTAAAACATACCTGTTGCGCCATTGGAGTTTCAATTGGATCCTTCAAATTCGAAAGTAGTTGGTATGAGTAAATACAGTGATGCAACAGCAAAGGAGTATGGACCATAGCTACGGAATCTGACCTGAGAACCGTTGCTCTTCTGCTTTAAACGTGGAGTTTGGGTTAGCTATGGTGGTCTTCGTGCTTTGGGCACTGCAGTAGCTTTACAAACTGCTGTGTGGGGGTACTCTGTGGTGGACATGGTGCTTTGTCAACTATAAGTGGGTTACTATCCGCTGGGGTTGCGGTTAGATGGGTTGTAGCTGGTTCTCTGCCCAACGGCGTAAGTGTGCAATCTGGAAGAGTCTCGATTATGTGTGGTGGGGCTAGTTTGTGGGCCAAGACAACCATGGTTCTATCTGCATCGACGGGTAGCACTGTCTTTTGTGAAGAACGGGTTTTGCTCCTTAGATACTGCCATCACCCTCCAATTCAAATGGCTGATAAACAAGAAAAGAAATTGAACGTACATACATTGTATGATAGACAGATGTGGTAATTCACATATATGTTGTCTAACCAAACAGGACAGCATGACACAATTTCACATATATGGTGCCTAACTAAACAGGATAGCATGACACAGTTTCAGATATATGATGGATAACTTAACATGATATAATGGCATAATTCAACATATGATGAGTACCTAAAAAGGATGACATGACAAAACTATATGATGTCTTTCTAAAATAGGTTGGGATGAAATAATTCACATACATGTTGTCTAAGTATACAGGATGGCATGATATAATTGACACAATTGATTCATATACTAAGCAGCTGGCACTCGCATGTATGATCTCTAAACTAAGTAGATAGAATTCAATATTGTGCATATGATGTCTAAACTAAGCAATGCAAGACACCATATGCATCATATGAGAAATATAAACATTGCAACTTAGAGCATACACCTCAGGTGGGATATAGGACTTGTCATCTGTCTCTAAATCCTCCTCCGAGGAGCTCCTGAACCATCGAGATATATGCTTCAACAGGTACCATTGCCTGCTCTGAAGACCTTGTTTTCACTCCAGATTTTTCCATAACCGGCTCAAATGGCTGATACACATGAAGAGTAGTTCAATATACACAGATTGTCGACAAATGGAATACATAATGAAAAAAAAGATGGCATGAGATAATTCACATATATGATGCCTGGCTCCATGGCGGTGCACAATTCACATATATGATAACTGGCTGAAAAGCATGGCATTGCATAATTCACATATCTGATATAGAAAGCAAACAGGAGGCATTCACACAAAGCATGTCTAATCTAAGCAGATGGCATGGCAATGCAAGACACCATATGCATGATATAAGCAATATAACCCAGCCAAGTTAGAGCATGCGGGGGAATCGATTGGTCATCTCTCTCTCAATCCTCCTCTAAGGAGCTATCTCAGAAACAGCAAGAAATCTGCATCGACAGTAGCACCGATCGCTCGAAGACCTTGTTTTCACTCGAGATTTTCCCATGACCGACTCAAATGGCTGATGCACAGAAAGAGTAGATGAATGTATAAACATTGTTGACAAATGGAATACATTATGGAAAAAATATGGCACGATACAATTCACATATCGATTCTCGCTAAACAGGATGGCATTGCATGATTCACGATATGATGCACGGCTAAAGAAGATGGCATTGCATAATTCCATATACTCCCTCCGTTCCTAAATATTTGTCTTTTTAGAGATTTCAAATGGACTACCACATACGGATGTATATAGACATATTTTAGAGTGTAGATTCACTCATTTTGTTCCGTATGTAGTCACTTGTTGAAATCTCTAAAAAGACAAATATTTAGGAATGGTGGGAGTATGATATAGAAACCAAACAGGTGGCATTCACATAAAGCAAATCTAAACTAAGCTGATGACATATAAGATGTATAATATAAGCAATGCAAGGCGCCATATGCATGATATGACCAACATCAGCATGCCAGGTTAGAGCAAACACCTCAGGTGGTAAACATGCATGGTCGGCTCCTTCTGAATCTCCATCTGAACAGTTATCTTCCTCTGGAATACAATCTGGAAATGCAGGAGAGGGGGGCACTTTGCCCACCATGGAGCAGCGTCTGCATGACATTATATTCACATAGCGGTCTTCTCTTTTCTCTACATGTTCAAGATGATTGTGTACAATATCGACATGCATAATAAAAAATAGTTAGATTTTGTAAGGCCTAAGGGTGCATGCAAAAATCAAGACTGATGGTAGCAAGCAGTGGATGGATCCAAAACTAATGATAGCGGGTAGATTATAGCTTCAATTTAAAAGATAGACAATGGATCATCTATTGTTTGTTGCCCACCCAACATGAACCACATAGAAGACCCGGATGAACCAGATAGTAGAGCAGATACTATTCGTTCTTTGGCTCGATATGAGACCCATGGGAAATTCGAAACTCAAGATTGAACGATAAAGTAGCAGGTAATAACAACCGATGTATAACATAAGCAAACACGAAAGACTGCGACCTCTCTCCCGGAACTGTCTAGTCCTCAGGTTCATCTGCTCAGTCGATGATGGTAATGCAGTTGGTGTGGCTGCCGGCAACGGGGAAGATGATCTGAGGCGGTGAAAGAAAGTCTGCAGGGGGGATCTCTGCTGGAGTGAACGCTTCTGTTGATGGTGCACCCCAGGTGGGGTGGATGACGGCACGGCAGGAGCAGGACATAACACACAGAGTTTTCTTTGAGGCCAATCTAAAAATGAAGTAAATCTATAAGGGCTCCTTAGAATTGGAGGATTCTATAAACACAGGGACAGGAAAAACACAGGAATAGGATAGGAATGCACGTGCAAAACAGAGCATTTGGAAACATAGGATTTCAGTCAACCTGGGTGTTTGGCTCACATGAATTGGAAGAACAGAGGAATGGAGAAACAAAGTGATGCGACGAGTGTACAACCTCTTTGGCATAGCCTTGTGGACCTCAGCATCATTGGGTTGGACGTGGAGGATGGTGATGATGCTGGTGTGACTCTCGGAGGCGGGGAAGAAGATCCGAGGCATCTGGAAACGGCGCTGAGAGTACTGATCCGCTGTCATGGACGGTTCCGTCGTTGGAGCAGCTCCGCTAAGGTGTACAGCGACGAGGCTGAAGCATGACAAGACAGACAACTTTAATCTGAAGTGGGACCCTAATATCATCTGCAATAGATGATGTAAAATACATCACAAAAAAGTGCTAGATGTAAAACGCATTAGCCGCGCCACGGCCGCTCCGACAGATGTTGTAAGTACTGTTCACTCTGAACTTAACTGAAGAAAATGAACTTCACAGTCAAAACTGAATTTTACTGTCGAAACTGATTGAACTAGTAACAGAGCATTGCAATAGATGTTTAGGGCGTTCGAGCACTAGTAGCGAGAAGCGATGATCTAAATCAGCGAGACGCTCGGCGAGGAACGACTAGCAGAGAGCAAGTCATGCAGTAGCACCGCGAGCGAGTGCTAAAGCAGCAACTCCTGTAGCTGTCGGAGGTCGTGCAGCAGCAGCAGCAGCAGCAGCGCAAGTGAGAGCAAGAGCAGAGCAGCAGCACGAACGAAAGCAGGAGCGGTCAAGAGCGCGACCGACAAGAAAAAACGAGCCGCAGCGCGAGTGAGAGCTGGAGCAGCTGCAGCTAGTGCCGTTGTGGAAGTCGCCGCCGAGGAAGCAACGACATGGGGGAGAGACGTTGTGGATGATGTGGCCGGTGACGGCGCCGTCGATGGAGATGCCATGTCTGCTCGGTATCGAGCAGGGGCAGCCCCGTGAGATCGAATAAAAGATAAAATGCAGCGGTGAGTGAAGAACCTCCTTGGTGGCGCCGAGTTGGCCTCGGCTTCATCGGAGGAATTGGTGAGGGTGATGTGGTTCCGGTGGGGCAGGTCAAGACGGGGCTGTGGGGATTGAGGTGGCGCGATAGACGAGGCGAACGTCGGGGCAGCTCCTTGGAGGTGGAGGACGGGGCGGCTGATCCGGCGGGACGATGAGATCGACAACGGATCCTCATACGGTGCGATGGATGAGGGACGGCGAGCTGTTGCGGTGGACGATGTAGTCGGGGAAGAGTCTCCGGCTTGGCGGCGGTCGGGAGGCCGACAGAGGAGCGTGGGGTTTCGCGGGTTTTGGCACGGTGTACGAATGGGGGGCGAAGGGGAGGGGGAGCCAAGCTTAGGGATGCGCTTGTCCGAAATGTAGGGTAAGTTACCAGCATACCCCCACCGGTTTTGACACCGCGACGTGGAGCTTCATTTCTGGCTGAGGGGTAGAAGGGGGATTTCGCGTGTCTGGGCTGCGGGAGCGATTTCGGATGAGGAGGGAGTTCTCGCGCGCGTCCAAATTTCGGGATAACAAGGCGCGGCACGGGTTGAAGAAGCGGGAGTTTCAAAGCAGGTGAGACAAAAGATAATCGAGCTTGAAAATTTCGGGATAACAAGGTGCAGATTCCTTGTTCGGTAGGACAAACTTAACGTGTAAAAAAAATCATACAAGACATAAGAGAGTCATGTCCCCTTTTACTATATTGCTATAGATGCCATTGAAAAAACTACAAGAAAAATGTAAAAGAAATCGGGAGAACAAGATTACCCTGCACAGTACCAAATCGATTCGCACTTCCCTCAACAACAACAAAAAACAAATCAATTCCCACCAAAGAAAGTGTAATGTCCCTTTTTATATGATTAGAGATGCCATGATCTCGAATTTCAATTTTTGAATCCACGTTATGTTGAATTCGAATATATCATTAGGTGACCTGGCGGTTTATAATTGATGTAGTCGTACATTTTGATCTTCCATCATATATGAACATTTTACTCCACCATGTGAACATATATATTGCCGTCTACCATATGGACTAAATTTGAATCAATTTTCCTTATTTGAATCGATTGTTGTCAAGTTATACAATAATTTAAATATTATCTTGAAAACAAAAAGACATGCATATAGCAGTAATCATATTTCACTATGAACTACATGTACCATACGCTCTCAAATTCAAATATTTGTATCCATTTTATGTTGAATTCAGATCATAGTACATTATTGGTCTAGGTAGCGAGATGTTCGGGATAATCTAAACCCTGTTTTCATATGTATAATTTTTGGCTGAATTCAGACAAGTTTTGGTATCAGCCTCTTGCAAAACCGGAGATTCTCTCAACAAGCCTCGTGGTTCCGAGAGGGAACGTGTCACCTTTGTGTGCGAAACAATATACGCTGCCTCCCCCCTGATTTTATTTACAGAGGCAACATAGAACTATATGAGTGCCCTGTTAAATTTTGGAATTATTTCGGGTTCATTTGGCCTTTTTATACATTAATTGAGTTTCTGGACTTTTAATGTGCATATTCTAAATATGAATTGCATGCACATGCTCCGGTGCACCAAAGTGGGTTGAAAAATCACATGTGTGTCCTTGGTTGAATTTCTAGGTCCCATGGAAGAAATGAGAATGAAATTCAAACATCTGGGCGTCATGACTCTGCCGAGAACATCGAGAAACTTAGATTTTAAATTCATGTAAATCCAAAACTCGGCTGGAAATCATGAAACTTAGCATGGTGTCATGTCATGGCACTAACATGTTGTGGTAAAAAATTGGGCCAATTTGGAAGCTCGTGGTTCTAAGAGGGAACGTGCCACCTTTGAGTGTGAAACGATATCGCTGCCCCCCCGCCCTTGAGTTTCTTAAAAAGGCAACATAGAACTACATTAGTGCCATGTTAAATTTTGGAATTATTCCGGGTTCGTTTGTCATTTTTTATACATTAATTGAGTTTCTGGTCATTTAATGCGCATAAGTCAAATTTGAACTACAAGCACATGCTCTTGTGCACCAAAGTTGGCTGAAAAATCACATTTGTATCCTCGGGGTGAATTTCTAGGTCCCATGCAAGAAATGAGAATAAAATTAAAAAATCTGGGCATCGTGGCTCGGCCGAGAACATTGAGAAACTTGGTTTTAAAATTCTTGTAAATCCAAAACACATCTGAAAATCATGAAACTTGGCATGGATGTCATGTCATGGTACTACCATGTTGTGGTAAAAAAATGGCCGAATAGGAACAGATTTTTGTATAAGCTTCTTGCAAACCGAAGTTTCTCTCAACAAGGTTCGTGGTTCTGAGAGGGAACGTGTCACCTTTGAGTGCGAACGATATACGTTGTCCCCCTTGAGTTTATTTACAAAGGCAACGTAGAACTACATGAGTGCCCTGTTAAATTTTGGAATTATTCCGGCTTCGTTTGACCTGATTTACACATTAATTGAGTTTTTGGTCATTTAATGTGCATAATTCAAATTTGAACTACAAGCACGTGCTCCCATGCACCAAAGTTGGTTGAAAAATCACATTTGTGTCCTCGGGTGAATTTCTACTCCCATGCAAAAAATGAGAATAAGATTCAAACATCTAGGCATCGTGGCTCGGTCGAGAACATTGAGAAACTTGGTTTTAAAATCGTGAAACTTGGCATGGTGTAATGTCATGGTAGTACCATGCCGTGGTAAAAAAAATTGGCCGAATAGGAACAAATTTTGGTATAATCTTCTTGCAAATCGGAGATTCTCTCAAGAAGGCTCGTGGTTCTCGGAGGGAACGTGTCACCTTTGTGTGCATAATTCAAATTTGAAATACAAGCACATGTTCCAGTGCACCAAAGTTGGTTGAAAAATCACATGTGTGTCCTCGGGTAAATTTCTAGGTTCCATGCAAGAAATGGGAATGAAATTCAAAATTCTGGGCGTCGTGGCTGGGTTGGAAACATTGAGAAACTTAGTTTTTTAATTCCTGTAAATCCAAAACACGCATGAAAGTAATGAAACTTGGCTTGGTGCCATGACATGGCACCAACATGCTATGGTAAATTTGCAGTCCGATTTGCGAAGGCGCACACATTAACAATCAACAAAGTCATTTTGGAACAAGTGTTGTCACGTTACAATCGGAAACACAAGTATTATTGAAACCGTGGGCGTTCTACTTACTAGTACCATTTACGTGCCGCCATGCGTCCCCATTTTTTATTAGCTAGGAGGCGCCATGCAGGGTAGCTATTTGAGTACGAGAGGCGTGCGATCAGACCCCTGCGCGTGCTTATCGGAGGAGAGCCCTTTGACCTCCATCTGCCGTCCACCTCTCTCCCAAGGTCTCCATTAATGGCGCCCGAGCCTCTGTTTAATGGCGTGGCTATGTCTCACTCGACTGAGATTTAAGAGAGAGAAAAGAAAATCTGAAAGCACGGATCTTGATGTAAGATCCGACGGACCTATATAGCATCTAATGCGACTTATAGCAAGACTGATGAATATATAAGGACGATTTTTTTATCAAAGAAGGGCTTTCCCCTTCCGATTTTATTACTGAAAGCCACCACAATTCACAAGAAGTTCAACACAACTCCAGCCTAACACGAAGGACTAAAAGCTACGTACCAGATTGAAATCGCAACATCCCAAGAGGCCAACAAAGGCCAAACATCCGCGCTAGAACCCAACATTTCACAACCTACGACACAATCCACATCCTAAACCGATTATTACATCAAAAGAAACCAGGAAGCGAAGGAAGCCGAGCAGCAACTAGAAGAACAAAGAACGCCGTGGTCGCCACAAAGAAGAGTTTTCTTCATTCCAGCCTCACAACATTGATCTTCCACGAAAAGATAAGGACGATTAATTGTCTTACATAATTAGAAAGATAATTAAAAAGCTACATGCGGCTACGCCCAAATACACAAGGGCAAAAGAAGAAGGAAGACAAGGATCGGCTCGCTGATCTCTACTTTCTTGATGCGTTGCTGCAGGCCGCAGGAACTAGTCTCCGCGGCGAGCGGCGATGAGCTCTTTCGTGTCCTCAAGACACTGCTTGAGAACATCCACGGATTACTCCACCAGCCTTTGGCGCTCGTTGCGGAGCATGTCATTCTCGTCCATAAGTTTCTTGACGATGACGCCGATCCTCTTCAACAAGGCACTTTGGTCTCCTCCTGCTGGTCTGCACTTGGACGATCTTCTCCCTCGGCAGGTCGCGCCGCCCGGAGCCTCTCATTGCCCTCCCTTAGTTGCCGGATGACGCGGTAGCCTGTTCAAACGAGGCTTTCACGTCGTCCCGCAACCTCGCCAAGCCGGAGATCTGATCCATCGGCTATGGACGATCGCATGCATGCGCCAGAATAACGATCGCCGCCTGCCCGCGAGAATTTTTCCCGAGCCGCGCGCGGCGCGCAGACATCTCTCTGCTTCAGCGGCGCGGCCGGACCAATCTGTTGCATCGACGGTGCGGCGGGACCTCCGTGCTTGCTTCAGCCGGCGCGGCGGGACCTCTGTGCTTGCTACTTCATGCGGCGGGACATGTCGGCTGCTCTCACGGCGAGGCTGGACATCTCTCGTGCTTCGCTTCCATGCTCGCCTCTCCTGGTGGCAATCTCGACCGAACTCACGCTGGCCATGGCGAGCGCAAGGGAAGGATGCTGAATGACTTGTTTGTTTTTGTGGATGAGGAGTTGAAGAGGAATGTGCAGTCATCTTGGCATACTAGTATTTATAACCGAGTACTAATACGCTCCTGAGTGGGAAACCGTTTAGGTTGTGATCGGTGTGAACAGGTTTGGAAATTCAATATAGCGTGGTACTAATACGCTCCTAAGTGGGAAACCGTTTAGGTTGTGATCGGTGTCAACAGGTTTGCAATTCAATATAGCGTGGAGTAATTTGGAATGTGACGAGACGCAAGCTCAAAATATATTGTAGGTTCTAGTTTCGAAGTGCGGCACTATTCCCGGAAGGAGTACTTCTTTTTCTACTTCCTCCTTTCCAGTTTTATAGGGCTTATCTCAAAATTTTAGTTTTTCCATTTTATAAGGCTCAATTTGGTTGTTCCCCAACACATGTTTAGATTCCAAGGTGCATTAAATCATTGCATGCAAGTATTAAGAGAAAATTAACCAATGCATGTACTTTATGCATGCATGCATTGCAATTAATGCATTGATAAACATAATTTTTTGAGAAAAACAAGAGCATTAATTAGGTGCTTTTGCAAACTACAAAAAATATTCCACCACTCACCATAAACCGGAAAGGAGGGAGTACTGTTGTGTATGCGTGCAATAACCGCACCGTCAGATACATATCTTACGGTTAATGGGGCGCTCGACAGAATAGCCGCGTGGCGAGCTCTAGGCTAGTCCTTTTTCGCAGACGCATTAAACCTATCTCTCGACTTCTCGCATGCACCATCGTGCCACCCACAAAAACTTGTAGTACTCTGAGTTTAGTAGTACGTTATACAGGAAGAGAAGAGGTGCACGCACGCACTCGTCCTCTCACACACGCGTCTATGTTTTCTCGAAAAGCGGGATGATGACCCCGGGCCACTGCATCTAGGAGTCACACACGCATCTGTAGCTACGAAATGTAGTGTTCTCAACCATCCGATTGGCTCCATCATGGATGTACCTATATACTAAAACATGTCTAGATACATCTATATTTTGACAAATGGAAGGCATGTATTGTGGAACGGAGGGAGTGCTTGTCATCAAAATGGATAAAAAGGGACGTATCTATAACTAAAATACGTCTACATACATCTCCTTTTATCCATTTTGATGACAAGTAGTACTTCTTACCCAAAGGAACTTTATATTCAACGGACACAAAATATTCGTTCGACTGTTGGAAATTACTGATCTGATGTCGAAGTAATTGCTGCATCGCCACCAAAACCCACCATTTCTTAAGCTAAAGTAGACCAAGGTAATCCCTATATTAGCATATTACTAAGATAAATGTAAGGCACCGTCGAAACATTTAGGACGTGAGCTTGTCAATCTGAATGTGGAGGGACACAAGCTTAGCCCCGGCCAGCAGCTTGGGCGGAACTGTCAAGAAGGTCAGCTCCTGCACGTCGACGTCGCTGGGATCCTTGCTGCTTGTCACCTCCATTTCCACCTTGACGGGTCGGTCGTGCCTTTGGGCTCCCCCGGCGGGCCGTTCGCCCACAGCTTGGCCAAGTAGTGCGGCAGTGGGGACGCCCCGCCACTGATGCAGACGACCGACACGGCGATAGGCGCGCCGATGTCGAGCATGCCGCCGACCAAGAAAAACGCGCGGCGGTCCTCCTCCGCGAACAGCAAGAGCCGTGGCTCCGACAGTGGCACTTGCAGCTGGAGCACCTTGCCGTACTGGATCCTATGCACGGGCATGGGATGCACGGTGCTGATGTGGTGGTAGAGCGCCGGCGACGGGCCTTTGTAGCCGCAGACGGGCACGGGGCATTTGCAGGGCGCGAGCTGACACACGCTCTGGTGATCGGCGAGCTTGTGGTAAGTGACATAGAGCCCACAGCCTTCGTGCGGGCACTCCACCCTCACCGACGAAAGGACGGAGTCCACCGCCGTGTTCCGCACGTCGAAGCCACCGCCGCGCTCGCACTGCCGCTGGTTCTCGGGGAGCTCGGCGCGGCAATCCGCGCAGGCCAGGTGCCCTCACTTGCACTGCAGAAATCAATCCTGCAACACATCAATCAAGAAACATGCACCTTGCTCAATCAGCCGAACGGACGTGGTGTATTCGAACCTCATACACTGGAGGCGTCAAGGGGCGGAGGCACAAGGGGCAGTGGAGCACGGTGAGGTCCATCGAGACCTTAGAGAGCTCCATCGTCGGGTCATGTTCCTGTTCGGTCTGCATGATCTCGCCCTCCTCGTGCACAACCATCTCTCGACTTGGGCCGGGGTATTACAAAGCTTACCGTCACATATTTTATACTCCCTCCGTTCCTAAATGTACTCCCTCCGTTCGGAATTACTTGTCTCGAAAATGGATGTATCTAGAACTAAAATTACGTGTTGTAATTAATGCATCGGTAAACGCAAATTATTGAAATATATCGAGTGCAGTGCTTTGATGTGTCGCGTCAACTCGTACATCAACGAGAAGTTTTATTATCCACTCCCTAGCGGAATTAACTACACCTGCCTTTGGCTGTATGACAGGTTGGCCACACACCTGTCGGGCCCACCTGTCATACACGCAAAGATAGGAGCGTCCCTCCCTCTCCCATGAGCGTGGTGGCTGGCAAGAATAGGAGAACCTTTTGCTACACGCTCTCCCTCCCGCACGCGGTGGACATGCAGCAGTTCAATCGGTGTTAGATGGCCAGAAGCATACTGTAGTACTCCTCCAGTGCAGTAGTACACCATCATTGTTCGACTTCCCAAAGAGGCGAAGAGCCAAGCGCGGCCCGGCCGCTCATGTGGCAGTTTCATGTGTAGAGTAGTCTAGATAGCGTGTACCGTTCCTGTAAGCTTAAAATCATTGGGGTTAGCTCCATGCTATGTGGCCATCTCGAAGTTTTTTTTTAAATTAAAATAGTCTTCTGGCCCTACCTGTCACCCTGGTGATTGTAGTTTGCACGCTCATCTGGTCAAGGCAGGAATATATATTTTAATTTGTTTTTTTAAAGGGGGGACTCCCCGGCCTCTGCATCAGAACGATGCATACGGCCACATATATTTTAATTTGTGGTGGGTAAATGTTAGAGGTTGCAGCAAATATATTGTACACTACGGGTCTTTCAGCCAAGTTTAGAGGAAAGCATGTGGGGCCAGTGCTATGATGTGTCGCGTCAACTCGTAGAACGAGGAGAAGCTTGATTTTACTACACGCCTTCTCCCTCGCCCATGCGCGATGTTGCTCGCAAACGAGGACAGGCTTTTGCTTAGTAGTACTTCTACAACAAGCTATCCGTCCCGCTCGTGGTGGACGGACATGAACCTGTGGATTCAACACTGTAGAAGCAGTAGTTCGTCTTCTCAAAGAGGCGAAGAGCCAAGCACAAACCGAACGTTGCAGTTGCGAACATTGGAGCACGCATATAGCCAGGCTCTTGCATGAGACAAAATTGCTATGTGAGCCCACTATTGTACTAGTACGCATAACTACTTGCTAGTATAGCCACAGAAACCGTAAAGGAGTATTTGCCCTTCTAGAGATTTCAACAAGTGACTATACTACACCGAGACGGAGTACATATGGAGCAAAATGAGTGAATCTGTACCGTAAATAAATACGTACTAGTTCTATCATTTTCCTCTCCGAGGTGCACAATATTGAGTATACCGACTAGTCTCTTTTTGACACGCATTTATGTTGTTGTTTTTTTGACACAGTACAGACGAAAGCGCTCATATACACGTGCATACACTCACCCCTATGAACGCACACACGCACGGCACTATCATCTTGAAATTTATGAAGTCACCATAGGCACCTCGTCGTCGACGGGTCCATAGGTGCTTGAATGCCAAGGAGGAAGAGGGTAGCGGTTCCCGAGACGTTGAACGGCCGATGATGCATCCTCAATTACATGCAGAGGGAATTAATTGGAGAAGCAGACTAGAGCGAGCACGATGTGAATGCAACAGAGTTTGGACTCTCATATAATAATGGCGGCCCACCACTCCAATCCATCTACTACTTCCAAGTCTCTGCGCAACACTGCTCACTCCAATCCAAGACCAAGTGACCAGAAGCCACAAGCACCTATGGAGGCGATGGACGCGAGCGGCAGTTGGCTGTGCCAAATCATCCAGCGCCGCCCCTGCGCGCCCCGCACCGCAGCAGCGCTTCCAGACGTCTTTGGCGACCGCAGTATCGAGCCCTCGCTGACGCCGGCTTCGCCTCTCGCATGGACGACATGATGGTCAACTCCATCCGCAAGTTCACCGTCGTCAAGAAGCGCGCGGACGACCTTGCCGTACCGCTCCAGCCCGCGCGCCCAGGCTCCTCATTGCCTGCCACCCTCATCGGCCTACATGGTGACGAACTATTTCAAGCCCTGGTGGACCTGCAGGTGCCGGAGGTCGCGACGAAGAATGTGCACCTCGAGGCCGCGCTCACTGCGCAGCGCCTCGGCATGCAAGAAACCGTCGACCTGCACATCCACGTCTACGAGGAAATCGTCTACATATGCCACTACAAGGCAAGCAAGGACAGAAAGACGTTGGCCTTCTTCCAGCGGCTGGAATCTTTGGACGCCATTGTTCAGAAGCACGTAGACGTAGCCACAAAAGCCGCTGCTACTTAGGCGCCGTTCGGTGGGCCGGCACCCTGAGTCGAGGAGTTGGACGTCGTTGATGGATGCATCTATTCTTCTTGCCTCATGTAGCCAGCACTGCATCGCCTCGTGGCCTTAATGTTTTATTAGTACAGTACTCCCTCCGTTCCCAAATATAAGTCTTTCTAAAGATTCCAGCAAGTGACTACTACATATGGAGCAAAATGAGTGAATCTACACTCTAAACTATGTCTTCATACATCTGTATGATGTATTCCATTTGAACTAGTATCTAAAAAGGCTTATATTTATGAACGGAGGAAGTATATGGCATTTTTATTCCAACAGAACGTTTTCCTTTGTGAGGTGGGGCATAGCTTGAGCAAACCCACCCCAACCACCGGTGTCGGCCGAGTTTAGAATTAGAAGAGAGAAACGAGGAGGAGAGCTAGCTGTAGCACGACGCTGTTGTCAAATGGGACTCGTGTTTATAGAATAGAATCTTGAGCACTCATGCCTCTTTTTTGAGGAAAAATTAGTCGTATGTCTAGTACCACTAGTTGGGTGCGTCGACCTATAACTATCATGACTTTAGGTCTCCTTTTGAACCGCTGCTCGCTTCACAAGACATATTTTTCACGATTTATCCTCCTATATGTACTCCTAGGCTATTTCCACGTGCTCCCATTCACGACATGTGGGACATAGAGCATCTGGGTCGTAGTGCATGCGACTGGAGCATATGCCGGGTACTTTACATTTCAGACCTCACGAATTACATGCAAACCCCCGCAGAAGAATAAATAAATCAATGAATTACTACATGAAATGGGATTATTTTCGTGGAAACCGTAGCACGTTCATTAAATTTTGGACATAACACGTTTATAAAAATTGACCGGACCTAAACCAGTCTAAGGGCCTCTTTGATTTTTCCCGTAAAAAAGGGCCTCTTTGATTCGCAGGATACTGAAAACACATGAATGGGGAAAGTATGATGGCGATGAACCGAGACGAGGAGAACTCTAGATCAGTTAGAGGTTAGAATTAGATTCTAACCCTAAACTAACTCTAAACCAAAGAGGTGTATGGATGGCAGGGTTAGATTGACAATAAATGCTCTATCTCAATCATTTGACTACTTTGGACCCTATTTTTAGTCAGACTAAAATAAGTCCCTTGGATCCAAGCACCCTCTTGGTGTGGCCGGCTCTTCTGTGGCCTCCTCTCGCTCACAATTGACATAAACGAACCATCTATACAAATCAAGCATGCAAAACATGATAATTTTTTACTTTGTCCATACAAATGAGATATCCCACTAAAACATACAAGTCGTCAATCAAGCTTCACAAAATAAAAAAACACTTCATGAAACAAAGAATGAGCTAACTCATCACGGAAGTCGTTCACGATAGGGAGGGAGCCCGGAGCCCCTCACGCACCGAGGGAGGAGCTCGCCATCGTCGCTCTGGAGGAAGGCTCCGTAGAGCCCAAGCCCCGGGAACCCCTCCGACACCGGCATAGGTAGCAGGGCCGCTTGCCGGCGGCTGGGAACTTAATCTTTGGGCCTCTAGAAATAATGAAAGCATGTAACTAAAATACCTAGAAAGGTGAATTGAATCTTTGGGCCTCTAGAAATAATGCAAGCCTGAAACTGAAATACCTAGAAAGGTGAACTGAATCTTTCGGCCTCTAGAAATAATGCAGGCCTGAAACTTAAATACCTAGAAAGGTGAACTGAATCTTTGGGCCTCTAGAAATAATGCAAGCTCTGAACTGAAATACCTAGAAAGGTGAACTGAATCTTTGGGCCTCTAGAAATAATGCAAGCTGAAACTGAAATACCTAGAAAGGTGAACTGAATCTTTAGGCCTCTAGAAATAATGCAAGCTCAAACCGAAATACCTAGAAAGGTGAACTGAATCTTTGGGCCTCTAGAAATAATGCAAGCTCTGAAACTGAAATACCTAGAAAGGTGAACTGAATCTTTGGGCCTCTAGAAACAAAGCAAGCCTGAAATTGAAATACCTAGAAAGGTGAACTGAATCTTTGGGCCTCTACAAATAATGCAAGCTGAAATTGAAATACCTAGAAAGGTGACCTGAATCTTTGGGCCTCTAGAAAGATTTATTACCTCCTCAAGCAGCATCAAACAATTCCATGCATGCACCACAAATCTATAGCAAGTTTGATCAGGATCTACTTTTCCAAATCAGAATTAGCGCTAGAGCAAGCAAGATCAATGATATGGCCGTGAGACAGAGAAGGAACGAACAAACTCACCCCTCTCGCGGCCTCCCTGGTAGATGTGCCGCCGCCGCGCACGACAGAGGGAGAAAAACGACTGGTGAAGGGGGAGCGGGGCGACCTTCAAAGGTCGGAGGGAGAGGGCAACCGGAGTAGGGCGGCGGAGGCCGGAAGGAGAGGGCGGCCGGAGGAGAGAGAGGGCGAACGGCGCTTGGGCGGCCGGCTGCTACGTCTCGAGCCTGCGTTAGTTTTCCCCGAAGAGGAGGGGATGATGCAGCACAGTAGCGTAAGTATTTCCCTCAGTTTTTGAGAACCAAGGTATCAATCCAAGAGGAGGCCACGCAAGTCCCTCGTGACTGCACAAAACGATAGCTACTGCAACCAACACGATTAGGGGTTGTCAATCCCTTCACGGTCACTTACGAGTGAGATCGATAGAGATAATATTTTGGTATTTTTGGTATGAATATGCAAAGTAAAAAGTAAAAGCAAAGCAAGTAAATAAAGTGATGGAGATTGATATGATGAGAATAGACCGGGGCCATAGGTTTCACTAGTGGCTTCTCTCAAGAGCATAAGTATTCTACGGTGGGTGAACAAATTATCGTTGAGCAATTGATGAATTGAGCATAGTTATGAGGTTATCCAAGCAATGATCATGTATATAGGCATCACGTCCGTGACAAGTAGACCAAACGATTCTGCATCTACTACTATTACGCCACTCATCGAACGCTATCCAAAGATGCATCTAGAGTATTAAGTTAAAAAGAGTAACGCCTTAAGCAAGATGACATGATGTAGAGGATAAATTCATGCAATATGATAAAACCCCATCTTGTTATCCTCGATGGCAACAATACAATCGTGCCTTGCAACCCTTTACATCCTTTGGGTAAGGACACCGCAAGATTGAACCCAAAGCTAAGCACTTCTCCCATTGCAAGAACTACCAATCTAGTTGGCCAAACCAAACGGATAATTCGAAGAGACTTGCAAAGATAACTTAATCATACATAAAAGAATTCAGAGAAGAATCAAATATTTTCCGTAGATAAGCTGGATCATAAACCCACAATTCATCGGTCTCAACAAACACACCGCAAAAAGAAGATTACATCGAATAGATCTCCACGAGAGAGGGGGAGAACATTGTATTGAGATACAAAAAGAGAGAAGAAGCCATCTAGCTACTAGCTATGGACCCGAAGGTCAGAAGTAAACTACTCAGACTTCATCGGAGGGGCTATGGTGATGATGTAGAAGCCATCCGTGGTGGATGCCCCCTCCGGCGGAGCTCCGGAACAAGCCCCAAGATGGGATCTCATGGATACAGGAAGTTGCGGCGGTGGAATTAGGTTTTTGGCTCCGTCCCCGATCTGTTGGGGTGCGTGAGGTATATATAGGAGGAAGGAGTACGTCGGTGGAGCGTCGGGCCCACGAGGCAGGGCGCGCCTGGGGGAGGAGCGCCCCACCTCGTGACCGCCTCGCACTCCTTGGAGTAGGGTCCAAGTCTCCGGATCACGTTCGTGAGAAGATCACGTTCGAAGGTTTCATACCCTTTGGACTCCGTTTATATTCCGTTTCTTGAAACACCAAATAGGCAAAAACAACAATTACGCCTGGGCCTCCGGTTAATAGGTTAGTCCCAAAAATTATATAAAAGTGGAAAATAAAGCCCATTATAGTCCAAAACAGTAGATAAAGTAGCATGGAGAAATAAAAAATTATAGATACATTGGAGACGTATCAGGCATCCCCAAGCTTAATTCCTGCTCGTCCTCGAGTAGGTAAATGATAAAACGAGAATTTTTGATGCGGAGTGATACTTTGGCATAATTTCAATGTAAATCTTCTTAATTGTGATATGAATATTCAGATCCAAAAGATTCAAGACAAAAGTTCATATTGACATAAAAATAATAATACTTCAAGCATACTAATCAAAAAAATTATGTCATCTCAAAATAACATGGCCAAAGAAAGTTCATCCCTACAAAATCATATAGTTAGGCTATGCTTCATTTTCGTCACACAAGAATGTTCCCAACTTCTATACCCCCGATGACAAGCCAAGAAATTGTTTCATACTTAAATAATCTAAAACTTTTTCAACCTTCACGCAATACATGAGCGTGAGCCATGGATATAGCACTATGGGTGGAATAGAATATGATGATGGGGATTATGTGGAGAAGACAAAAAAGAGAAAGTCTCACGTTGACGAGGATAATCAACGGGCTATGGTGATGCCCATCAATTGCTGTCAACATGAGGAGTAGGGATTGCCATGCAACGGATGCACTAGAGCTATGAATGCTCAACAAAAGAAAACTAGTGGGTGTGCATCCAACTTGCTTGCTCATGAAGACCTAGGGCATTTGAGGAAGCCCATCGTAGGAATATGCAAGCCAAGTTCTATAATGAAAAATTCCCACTAGTATGAACAAGACAACTTATGAGACTCACTATATGAAAAACATGGTGCTACTTTGAAGCACAATATATGAGACTCACTACATGAAGAACAAGGTGCTACTTTGAAGCACAAAATATGAGACTCATTACATGAAGAACGAGGTGCTACTTTGAAGCACAAGTGTGGAAAAAAAGATAGTAGCATTGCCCTTTTTTCCCCCTTTTTTTGGGCCTTTCTTTTTTTTGTCCTTTCTCTTTTTTTTATTTGGGAAATGCTCTAGTAATGATGATCATCACACTTCTATTGATTACAACATAAGGATTACAACTCGAAACTAGAACAAGGTATGGCTCTATATGAATGCCTCCAGCGATGTACCGGGATGGTGCAATGAATCAAGAGTGACATGTATGAAAATAATGCATGGTGGCTTTGCCACAAATACAATGTCAGCTACATGATCATGCAATGGCAATATGACAAAAGTAATGTATGTCATAATAATGATGAACGGAACGGTGGAAAGTTGCATGGCAATATATCTCGGAATGGCTATGGAAATGCCATAGTAGGTAGGTATGGTGGCTGTTTTGAGGAAGATATAGGAGGTTTATATGTGATAGAGCGATCATATCACGGGTTTGATGCACCGCGAAGTTTGCGCCAACTCTCAATGTGAGAAAGGGCAATGCATGGTACCGAAGAGGCTAGCAATGGCGGAAAGGTAAGAGTGCGTATAATCCATGGACTCAACATTAGTCATAAGAACTAATATACTTATTGCAAAAATTTAGAAGTCATCAAAAATCAAGTACTACGCGCATGCTCCTAGGGGGATAGATTGGTAGGAAAAGACCATCGCTCGTCCCCGACTGCCACTCATAAGGATGCACAAGCCAGGTACACTTCATGCTTCAAATTTGTTACACAACTTTAACCATACGTGCATGCTACGGGATTTACTAACTTCAACACAAGCATTTCTCAAATTCACAACTACTCAACTAGCATGACTTTGATATTATCACCTCCATATCTCAAAACAATTATCAAGCATCAAACTTATCTTAGTATTCAACGCACTCAAAAGAAAGTTTCACATATCTTGAACACCAAGTATATTAACATTAAGAAAATTACCATGCTTTTAGCGACTCTAAAAATAATCTAAGTGAAGCATGAGAGATCAAGTTTATTTAAAAAAATCCACCATCATGCTCTAAAAGATCTAAGTGAAGCACTAGAGCAAAAGTTATCAAGCTCAAAAGATATAAGTGAAGCACTATGAGCAAAAACTATCAAGCTCAAAAGATATAAGTGAAGCACATAAAGTATTCTATCAAATTCTAATTCATGTATGGCTCTCTCAAAAGGTGTGTACAGCAAGGATGATTTTGGTAACTAACAAGCAAAGACTCAAATAATACAAGACGCTCCAAGCAAAACACATCATCTTGGTGAATAAAAATATAGCTCCAAGTAAATTACCGATGGAAGTAGACGAAAGAGGGGATGCCTTCCGGGGCATCCCCAAGATTTGACTTTTTGGTGTCCTTGGATTATCTTGGGGGTGCCATGGGCATCCCTAAGCTTAGGCTCTTTCCACTCCTTGTTCCATAATCCATCAAAAGAATTCACCCAAAACTTGAAAACTTCACAACACAAAACTCAATAGAAATCTCGTGAGCTCCGTTAGAGAAAGGAAACAAAAGAATACTTTAAGGTACTGTAATTAACTCATTCTTTATTTGTATTGGTGTTAAACCTACTGTATTCCAACTTCTCTACGGATCATAAACTATTTTACTAACCATAGATTCATCAAAATAAGCAAACAACACACGCAAAACAGAATCTGTCAAAAACAGAACAGTCTGTAGTAATCTGTAACTAACGCAAACTTCTGGAATCCAAAAAATTCTACCAAAATTAGACGACCTGGACAATTTTTTTATTGATCAGCAGCAATTGGAATCACTATTAATTTTATCACGTTCTGGTCATTTTTAACAATTCGGGCACTGAGCACAAAGATTCTGGAAATTACAGCAAGATCAAATAACTATTATCCAAGAAGATCCAATAGGTTCAACTTGGCACAAACACTAATTAAAAGATAAAACCACATCTAAACAGAGGCTAGATGGATTATTTATTCCTAAACATAAGCAAAAAAAACACAAAATAAAATTGGGTTGGCTTCCAACAAGCGCTATCGTTTAACGCCCCTAGCTAGGCATTGAGATTTCAATGATGCTCACAAGAAAGACAAGAATTGAGGCACAAAGAGAGCATCATAAAACATGTGACAAACACACTTAAGTCTAACATACTTCTATTCATAGGCATATTATAGGTAAACAAATTATCGTAGCAAGCAAAAACTAGCATATGCAAGGAAGCGGAAAGGAAAAATAGCAATCTTAACATAACGAGAGGTAATTTAGTAACATGAAAATTTTTATAACCATATTTTCCTCTCTCATAATAATTAAATGTAGGATCATAAGAAAATTCAACAATATAGCTATCACATAACGTATTCTCAACACTATCCACATGCATGCGAAGTTGACACTCTTCCAAAATAGTGGGATTATCATTAACTAAAGTCATGATTTCTCCAAACCCACTTTTATCAAAAAATTCATAAGATTGAATATTATCCAAATATGTGGGATCTAAAGTTGACACTCTTCCAAACCCACTTTCAATATTATTGCAAGCACTATTATCAATCTTATATTCATCATGGGGCTTAAATAAATTTTCAAGATCATAAGAAGAATCACCCCAATCATGATCATTACAACAAGTAGTAGATATAGCAAAACTAGCATCCCCAAGCTTAGGGTTTTGCATCTTATTAGCACAATTGACATCAAAAGAATTTATAGTAAAATCATTGCAATCATGCTTTTTATTCAAAGATCTATCGTGAATCGCTTCATAAATTACTTCATCACAATTTTTAGATTCACGAATTTCAGGCAAAACCTCATAAAGATAATCTAGTGCACTCAATTCACTAGCAATAGGTTCATCATAATTGGATCTCTTAAAGAGATTAGCAAGTGGGTGAGGATCCATAAACCTTTAGCAAGCGAAGATGCAAGCAAAAAGAAGGCACATGGCAACACAAGATTGAACGGAGGAAGGGCGAATAAAACGGCATGGGTGAAGTGGGGAGAGGAAAACGAGAGACAAATGGCAAATAATGTAATGCGAGAGATAGGGATTGTGATGGGTACTTGGTATGTTGACTTTTGCATTCACCTCCCCGGCAACGGCGCCAGAAATCCTTCTTGCTACGTCTCGAGCTTGCGTTAGTTTTCCCCGAAGAGGAGGGGATGATGCAGCACAGTAGCGTAAGTATTTCCCTCAGTTTTTGAGAACCAAGGTATCAATCCAGTAGGAGGCCATGCGCAAGTCCCTCATACCTGCACAAAACGATAGCTACTCGCAACCAACGCGATTAGGGGTTGTCAATCCTTCACGGTCACTTACGAGTGAGATCGATAGAGATAATATTTTGGTATTTTTGGTATAAAGATGCAAAGTAAAAAGTAAAAGCAAAGCAAGTAAATAAAGTGATGGAGATTTATATGATGAGAATAGACCCGGGGCCATAGGTTTCACTAGTGGCTTCTCTCAAGAGCATAAGTATTCTACGGTGGGTGAACAAATTATTGTTGAGCAATTGATGAATTGAGCATAGTTATGAGGTTATCCAGGCAATGATCATGTATATAGGCATCACGTCCGTGACAAGTAGACCAAACGATTCTCGCATCTACTACTATTACTCCACTCATCGACCGCTATCCAAAGATGCATCTATAGTATTAAGTTAAAAACAGAGTAACGCCTTAAGCAAGATGACATGATGTAGAGGGATAAATTCATGCAATATGATAAAAATCCCATCTTGTTATCCTCGATGGCAACAATACAATACGTGCCTTGCAACCCTTTCTATCATTGGGTAAGGACACCGCAAGATTGAACCCAAAGCTAAGCACTTCACCCATTGCAAGAACTACCAATCAAGTTGGCCAAACCAAACGGATAATTCGAAGAGACTTGCAAAGATAACTTAATCATACATAAAAGAATTTAGAGAAGAATCAAATATTTTCCATAGATAAGCTGGATCATAAACCCACAATTCATCGGTCTCAACAAACACACCATAAAAATAAGATTACATCGAATAGATCTCCATGAGAGAGGGGGAGAACATTGTATTGAGATCCAAAAAGAGAGAAGAAGCCATCTAGCTACTAGCTATGGACCCGAAGGTCTGAAGTAAAGTACTCACACTTCATCGGAGGGGCTATGGTGATGATGTAGAAGCCTCCATGGCGGATGCCCCCCATGGAGCTCCTAACAGGCCCCAAGATGGGATCTCATGGATACAGGAAGTTGCGGCGGTGGAATTAGGTTTTTGGCTCCGTCCCCGATCTGTTGGGGGTATGTAGGTATATATAGGAGGAAGGAGTACATCGGTGGAGCCTCAGGGGGCCCACGAGGCAGGGGGGCGCGCCCAGGGGGAGGGCGCGCCCCCCACCCTCGTGACCGCCTCTGGCACTCCTTGGAGTAGGGTCCAAGCCTCCTGGATCAAGTTCGTGAGAAGATCACGTTCCGAAGGTTTCATTCTGTTTGGACTTAGTTTGATATTCCGCTTCTTCAAACACCAAATAGGCAAAAAACAGCAATTACAGGCTGGGCCTCCGCTAATAGGTTAGTCCCAAAATAATATAAAAGTGGAAAATAAAGCCCATTATAGTCCAAAACAATAGATAAAGTAGCATGGAGCAATCAAAATTATAGATACGTTGGAGACGATCAGTGATTCTCTGAGGAACAGAGAGGAGTCGCGAGAGGGGGAGCGATCAGTGCGGGCAGGTGAGATTTTTTAGTTCTCTTTTAGTGGGCCCGAGGATAACTAACCCAATTAGAACCTCTCACCGGGCTAGTTTTCTTAGCTGGGTTAGAGCAAACTAGCTCAAACTAACCCCTCTTGTTTCGATAATTTGAGGCTATTTCAACCCAAACTAGCTCTAACTCGTGGTTCCAAACAAAGAGGAGTGTTATTGTACATGCTACAGTGTGGACCGTAGCACATTGTTTCTTATGGCCATATCACCACATTGTTTTCTCTGCTGGTTCACTGGCTACCGTGGTTCGCACGGCTGGTTCAACTGGGCTGCCGTGGTTCGCACTCCTCGACTGAGTAGTACTCCTCCGTTCCTAAATATAAGTCTTCGTAGATATTTCACTATGGACCACATATACGGATGTATATAGATGCATTTTATGTGTAGATTCACTCATTTTTCTCCATATGTGGTCCATAGTGAAATCTCTCCAAAGACTTATATTTAGGAACAGAGGGAGTAGTATATATATCGCATCATTCTTTGCTCCTTCTTACTACTCCGACATGTGGGAGAGTCAGCATCCGGGTCGACGTGCCATGCACCAGATTAGAGCGCGGAACGGAAGGGGGGCATCACCCCGGTCGGAGCACCAGTAATTCATGACTATTGTAACATCCCAAATTTTCAATTTGGAATGTTATACATAGATCATCATTGCATATCATATTTTTGTTGCATTTTTGGCTCGATCCTAGAAATTCTACACAACTCAAGGACCCACGGAGAGAGTTGGGGATTTCGTTATTTTCATATTTGAGTTTTCTCAAATTTTGAGAATAGGATCATTTGATTTTAATTATTTTATCTTCAGTTATTTCTATTACAAAAATATGAGAGAGGGAATAAATTGACTTTCCCAAAATAAAGAAATAATGAGGACTTAATAATAAAATCAAATAAGATTTTATTTTGGAGTTTTTCACCATTTTATTTGAATTTAGGAAAAATGTGCGTTTTTCAAAATTGCATTTAGGCCCCAAATAAATGTTCATCTAGTCCGCTTGATTTTAGAAGTCGGGAAAATTTATTTCGGGATTTTTGGAGTCCGTTTAGTATTTCTTTCGCTTGATTTTCTGCGCTGGTTATTTATTAAAAAACGAACCGCCTTATCGGGCGTGCACTCGAAGGGACTCCCTGGGCAGCCTTTATATACCGCCCTTGACCGACCGCCTCCAGCCCACCAACCTCGCCGCCGAGCCACCGCCCACCCACCCGCCACCCGCCCAAACCCTAGCCCCGATTCGCCACGCAGAAGACCGCCCGCCGCGCCGAATTCACCGAGCCGCCGGTTGCCGACCCTCCGCCGAGTTTCGCCGCTGCCTCGTTTTCCCCGCCGGTTTTTTATAAAAACCGATCAGTTTTTTTTAGTTTTCGTCGGTTTTTTTAGTTTCCGTTTTCTTATTAGATCGGTTTTATTATTTTCGGTTCGGTTAAATAGCGAGCATTCGCTCGTTCGTTCGTTTTAACGAACGTGTTCGTCAGATTAGTTCTAGTTAACGAACGTCCGTTCGTTAACCTGTTCGTCGTTTTTCTTTTTCTCGGATTTAATCCGCGAGTTTTCTGATCGCGGTTCCTTATCCGATTTTCGCTTTTAGTATAACTTTTAAGCTGTTTATCGGAATCAGCGGTTCAAGCGCTGGAGTTTCGCCTCAAACCCTCTTCCGAATAATCATCTTAAACAAGTTTTTGCCTCTGTAAAATTTGACATAGATCTAGATTAGTAAAACGGAGCTGTTTTCTTTCGCCGTTTGACTTTCGTTTCTTCGTTTGATTTGATTCTTTTTGCAACTTAAGTTGAACTTTCTAGTTAGATCTTTTGTGTGAGTTTTACCTGTGCATTAGATGAGTACTTATTGTATGCTTGTTTGTTTGTCTGCGATAGAATACCCGGAGTGCGCCGCCTGTTACTTCGAGTCTCTAGGTTTCGCGGATCATCAGCAAGGCAAGTAACACTTTGATCATACTTTTTCTACTACCCAGTTTTTGTGCATTAGATCTATCCTCAAACATTGCATGATTAGGATCTAATTAAATTGTGGGATGGGAAGTAGTTTGAGGTAGTACCTATTACCTGATTTATTTTCAAACCCTTGGGAGTTACTTCTATGTTTTCTTCTTATGCCATGCTATGCTAGTAGACGTGGATTGGGTGAGTGTATTCCATGACAGATGTGAGATTGTTAAATTAATGGTTTATTTAAGGTGGCAACTTAAACACACATCCTGGGTGGATTGAGGCACCTGGTTTCCATCAGACTTGCTTGTTTTTCTTCTGACCGCCACCTGTGCTCAAAGGGATCATGAGATTATTCATGCTAGAAACTTCTGTGTGCAGCCACATGCTACTATGGGCTCTAGCATAGTTGACTAAGTTGTGCGAACTCTTATGGGTAGACTAGCTGATGTAGGGGTTGTAGGTTGGTACGGTCTACCCACACGTAAGGTGCTAGCGCTTCTGAAAGACTATGTCTCGGTCATCCGTTTCTCAAACACCATGTAGTGCGAGAAATCAAACGGAGGCGATCGAGTCTTGTGGGGAAAAGTGCACAAACCTCTGCAGAGTGTATAAACTAATCATGGTTAGCCGTGTCCCCGGTTATGGACATCTTGAGTATCTAGTATGTGGATATCATGTGAATCTCATCATGTTACTCTAAATAATATTGTTGGGTTGTTAATGAGTACTTTTAATTGGGATTGAGGATGTTGTCAACCATTCTCAATGTTCAACAACCACCATGATAGTTAAATAATTTATTCCTTTGCAGTAGGGAAAAATTGGCTTTACGCAAAACTGTAACCATAGAGCTTTCCACCAGCCATATATGCATGTAGTATAGGCTTACTCTTTCATTATTCTCTATGTGTTACTTTGCCAAGATATTCCATGTGTTGACCGCTTTCGGGCTGCAACGCTTCATGTTGTAGACTTTTCGCATTTACAGTAAGGTGCTTAGGTCGTGGTTCTATACTCAATGATGCCGTTGGAGTTGATGGACTCGCTTATTCTTCCAAGCCTTCCGCTGTTATCGTTATTAGATGGCCTTAAGCCATATTTATTTTGTTAAGTTCTCTCTGAGACATTCGATGTAATAAGTGTGTGATTGCTACTCTGTTATAAATCCTTCGAGTAATTGTGTGGTGTCAAGATTATCGATCCAGGATGACACTTGAGCACGTAGATCGATCGCTTGAGGTCCTGGTCGCTACAAAGATGGTATCGAGCACACTGATCGTATGAGGACACGACCATTAAGCTAAAGCCCTAGATCACTACTCTCTTCTCATTTCTAACTCCTCATCTTTTCTACTCTTTTAGGATGACTAAGCGAGGATCAAGTTCACCCACCGGATGAAGATACACCCTTTGGGCGACACCGAAGGAAGTCACTAAGTACCGAACATCGAATACCAAGCTTCACCGGACCTACGATTCCACTTTTCCGAAGAGGAGCGTTGGAACATTCAAGCACAAGTTCCCTAAGGACGCTCGTGCTACCACGGAGCCCATAGAGTGTGTTTTAATGCACCAACTTGAGTCCAGGAAAGAGCATGGCAGCTCACATAACCATGGGACGCATTGGAGAAGTTTACAAAGAAGACCTCAAGGATACTATCTACCAGATTTGCGGACGCCGAGATGAACAATGGGAGATAGTTGGCACTAAGAAGGATCGATCCATTGCAGCTTTCATCCAAGAGTTAAATCAGCACATTCGACGCCAGAGAACCAGATGTCTTGACATGATGGAGTTGAAGAAAGCAAAAGCCAAGATTATCGAACTAGAAGGAGAACTGAAGGCCACTCGCAAGGACTACATGGAGGAGATTGTAGCTCTAGTGAGACAAAACGGCGATCTTAAGGAGAAGATTGAAGAACTCATGGGAAATTCAGCACCCGGAGGAGAAGATGAAGATTGCACCTGTCAAGAGAACTACATCATCATCGACGACACCAATTCCGATCCTAGTGATGATGATTTCGAAGATGAAGCTGGAGAAGATGTCATGGAGTCTTCATCGGAGCAGTTTTTCTAGTTGACCACCATAATAGTAGTAGAATTCCCCCATTAAAAATTAGTTTTAGTTCCAGCACTTTGTAACGATAGATAGACCATTGTATGCCCTTGTTTGAATTGATTGGAGTGATATTGTGTGTTTTGTCTCATGTGCATATGGGTAGTGTTTTCTTCCTAGACCTCATTCTATTCTTAACTCTCGTCTTTTCTATAAAACCCTCAGATGCCTCCGAGATGCGACCCCGGATTTGTTTTCCCGCCGGAGATCACTTAGTTGATTCAGCAGCAGAATGCCTTGATTCAAACATTGGTACAGAACCAAGGCAACAACAACAACAACAACCCACCACCACCACCTGTTGACCATTTGACCTGTTTCTTAAGGCTGAATCCGCCGGTGTTATCCAGTAGCACCGAGCCGATTGTTGCAGATGATTGGCTCCACAAAGTAGGGAGGGAGTTGACCACTGCAGGATGTACAGATGGGGAAAAGGTGAAATTTGCCACACATCAGCTTGAAGGACCCGCAGCAGAGATGGTGGGAGAATTTTACAGCCACTTACCACTGTAGACACCGCCACATGGGATCGGCCAACAAGCTTTCCGACGCCCATGTTTCAAAGCAGGAGCTATGGCCATGAAGAAGCGTGAGTTTCACAACTTGCGCCAAGGAGGACTGACAGTTGGCGAGATGTGGATGACTTTAGTAAACTAGCACGTTATGCCCCAGATGACGTTGCTACGGACGCAGCTAAGCAGGAGAAGTTTCTAGAAGGACTGAACGATGAGCTGAGCATGCAGTTGATGGTAGCCACCTTAATAACTACCAGGAGTTAGTAGATCGTGCTCTTATGATTGAAGGGAAGCAGCAGCAGATTGACAATCGCAAGAGAAAGTATGGACAGGGGAAGTATAACTCTGGAGCTCAGCATAAACTTCGCTTTACCCCGAAGCCAGGAGGAAAATTTCAGCATACTCACGGAGGAGGTAGCTCGCACAACCATAATGGCACCAAGAATGGAAACGGGAATGGAGGATGTAATGGACAAAACCGCACCAACCCGTCAACACCATCCAAGGTAGACCTGAGCCATATCACTTGTTTTAAGTGCCGTAAGACTGGGCATTATGCAAATGATTGTCCAGAAGCCCAAAATGGTAACGGCAATGGAAGCTCAGGAAAGAAGTCGAACCCTTTCAACAGGGGACAGGTGAACCACGTTACCGTGGAGGAGGTTGAAGCTCAGTCAGACGCAGTAATAGGTAAGTTTTTGGTTAAGGCATTTACTGCAGTTGTTCTTTTTGATACTGGTGTATCGCATTCATACATATGAAGGGGATTTGTGGATAAGTATAAATTACCAACCCAAGCCCTTAGGTCACCCATGCTAGTAACCTCACCCGGAGCAGAATATATGGCAAGTATATGGTGCGATCGACCGCCATTAAGGATTGGAAACTATGTATTTCCCTCGACCTAATAGTTTTGGAATCCCAAGGATTGGATGTGATATTAGGAATGGATTGGTTATCGAAGTACGGAGGGAATATTGATTGCGCCAGTAAGTCGATTTTGCTTACCACCCGAAGGAAGGAGAATCAAGTATGTATCACGGCATGAGCCGAGGAGAGCACATGTAAATTCCTTAACAGAGTTGTGCAGAGGAAGTACCAGTGGTAAGGGATTACCCGGACGTGTTTCCTAAGAGTTGTCGTGCATGCCACGACAGAGACATTGAATTTCTGATTGAACTGCTGCCAGGCACTGGGCCGATATCTAAGAGACCGTATAGGATGCCAGCCCAAGATTTGGAGGAAATCAAGAAGCGATTAAGGAGTTATTGGATAAAGGTTTTATTCGCCCAAGTTGTTCGCCTTTGGGGATCACCAAGATTTAGTGGAGAAGAAGGATGGATCATTAAGAATGGTTGTTGATTATCGAGGATTGAATGAAGTGACCATTAAGAACAAATACCCGTTGCCGATGATCAACGACTTGTTTGACCAATTGCAAGGAGCTAAGGTATTTTCCAAGATCAATTTGCGATCAGGATACCATCAGTTGAAGATTCGGGAGCAGGAGCAGGATATACCCAAGACGGCTTTTACCACCAGGTACGGGCTGTATGAGTATAACGTTATGTCATTTGGTCTGACTAACGCCCCAGCCTATTTTATGAACATGATGAACAAGGTGTTTATGTAGTTTTTGGATAAGTTCGTCGTGGTATTCATTGACGATATCTTGGTCTACTCAAAGAATGAAGAAGAACATAAGGAGCATTTGCATTTGGTACTCGAGAAGCTCAGAGAACATCAGTTGTATGCCAAGTTCAGCAAGTGTGAGTTTTGGTTGAAGGAAGTTGGATTTCTCGGACATGTTATATCCGGAGAAGGTATAGCAAGAGACCCCACAAAAGTTGCCACAAAGGACAAATCGGGAAGCGCCAACAACAGTTGGAGAGATCCGGAGTTTCCTTGGACTCGCGGGATACTACCGGAGATTCATTGAGAATTTCTCGAGGATTGCAAAGCCTATGACAGAATTATTGAAGAAGGATACCAAGTTTATATGGACTGAGGAGTGTGAGGCTAGCTTCCAAGAGTTGAAGAAGCGTTTGGTTACCTCACCAAGATTAATCCCGCTGCATCAAAGCAAGGATTATGGAGTTTATTATGACGCTTCACGCCGAGGACTTGGAGCAAGGCTTATGCAGGAGGTAAGAGTTGTTTCAGATGCTTCACGACAGCTGAAACCTCACGAATTAAACTATGCCATGCATGATTTGGAGTTAGCAGTCCGAGTGCATGCATTGAAAACATGGAGACATTTCCTCATTGGAAATCATTGTGAGGTGTATACGGATCACAAGAGTTTGAAGTACATCTTCACGCAGAAGGAGTTAAATCTCAGGCAGAGAAGATGGTTGGAGCTCATCAAGGATTATGATATGAGATTGCATTACCACCCCGAAAAGGCTAACGTGGTAGCAGCCGCGTTGAGCCGTAAGAATCATGTTAACATCCTAATGACCGGAGGTTTACCAAAAGAATTAGCCGAGGAATTTCGGGAGCTATGTTTGGAAATAGTTCCGCGAGGCTATGTAGCAGCGTTGGAGATTCAATCTACTTTGATGGACAAAATCAGAGAATCTCAAAGGATAGATAAGGAAGTTGCTTCTATTAAGGAGAAGATGAGCAAGGGAAAAGCAAAGGGATTTCGTGAGGATGAGCACGCTACCTTATGGTTTGAGGACCGTGTTTACGTACCAAGTGATCCGGAGATTCGGAAGTTGATTTTGCAAGAGGCACATGATTCGCCGTATTCGATCCACCCCGGAAATACCAAGATGTATTTGGATTTGAAGGATACTTTCTGGTGGACCGGAGTGAAGAAAGATATCGCAAAGTATGTAGCAGTTTGTGATGTGTGTCAGAAAGTGAAAGCAGAACATCAGAAGCCAGCAGGATTGTTACAGCCATTGCCTATACCCGAATGGAAGTGGGATAAACTAGGCATGGATTTCATCACAGGATTGCCCATGACCCGTTCAGGCTATGACTCGATTTGGGTTATAGTCGATCGTTTGACGAAGGTAGCTCATTCCATTCCAGTAAAGACTACCTACAGCAGTGCCAAATTGGCTAAGATATACATGACAAGGATTGTATGCTTGCATGGAGTTCCGAGGAGTATCGTATCAGATAGAGGAACCCAATTCATCTCAAAGTTCTGGAAGCAGTTGCACGAAACTTTGGGAACCAGACTGGAGTTTAGTACAACTTTTCATCCACAAACAGATGGACAAACCGAGAGAGTCAACCAGATCTTATAGGATATGCTGAGAGCATGTGCTTTGGATTATGGATCAAGTTGGGATGACAACTTGCCATATGCGGAGTTTTCTTATAACAACAGCTACCAAACTAGTTTGAAGATGGCACCTTTTGAAGCCTTGTACGGAATGAGGTGCAGAACCCCGATATTGTGGGATGAAGTTGGAGACCGCCAGTTATTTGGACCGGATTTGATTAAGGAGTCTGAACGGAAAGTAAAGTTGATTCGCGATAGGCTCAAGGTAGCCCAGTCAAGGCAGAAGAGCTATGCAGATTCAAAACGCAAGGAGACAGAATATGAAGCCGGAGACAGAGTTTATCTTCGAGTATCTCCGCTGGTCAACGACCGACTTCCATCGGAAGAGTACTATACGTGGAGAGGCTAACAGCTGGGTGCAAGGCCACAGCCCAGTTTTTTTGTGATTTGCCAAGTAAGTCGCTTTGTCAGGCCTGTTGGGCTGCAAATCTTTTAAGACGAGGAGAGCTTCATTCGGAGGGCCGAGAAAATGGCCTATCAGTAATGAGAAATGGGCTGTACATTTTTAAAACACATCAAACCGGCAATTAGTTTCAAATATCTTTTTTTCATTTCGAGATTTTAAATTACATTAATTTTTATGCGTGGAGAATTTGTTGGATTTTATATTGATATATATTTATTTTTAAAATCAGTTTGAATGTGAGTCGAAATTTCGGGATTAAAAACAGTTCGGACCGCACCGAAATATGCCAAATTTCGTATAATTTTTTAACCGTGGCCACAATATGGGCTGTAATCTATATACCTACTATTAAAAGGAGGTGATATTATTGGTTTCGTCGTGCTTTGTTTGGTCCCGCTTCAATTAATTTCACGTGCGCTATTTGGTTTTGTTACTTGCCACCCGTTTTGGCCCAACGAAGAAAGCCCACCTGGCGGCAAACTGAGGCCCATGTCCGAAGAGCTGGGAAAAAATCAAATTACCGATGGTTGGGTTCGATCTCATAACTCGCCAACCGCCACGCATGCTTGTCCAATCGACCCAGCTAGAGATATGAGAGATTTTTTTTCTCCCGTTGCAACGCACGGGCCTTTATGCTAGTGCTAACAAAAAGAATATGGGCTCCAAAAAAAACCTTAACAATTAGCAAATGGGCTGTAAATTATTAGAAATAATGGCGATGGGCTGTATGCTGTTTTCCACAGATTTGAGGCTTTCCCAAAAAATGGTTGACGACAAGCAAAGGATCGTTGGATGTCCATCCAACGGCCGCCGTCTTCATCAATCTCTGCTCTTCCTGCTCGGCCGCCAAACAAGCGCCAAGGACTGCTCTGCTCCCTCCTCCCGCCGATCAGGTTGCCACAGACTCACCGCCTAACGTATTCCCATCGCTGGCCTAGCCATCCTCTACTCACCCACACCGTTGTTATTCTCCGCGACGGCAGACAAACCAAGAACCCTCGTGACAACAGACTCTTCTTGGCGTAAACAACTGTCGAGTCTTCCCGCCTCCGTGTCGTTCCTTCCTAGGCCTCGCCATCGCCCACTGCCCGGTGCTCTCGGCGCGGCCTGGTCAACGTGGTCAACGCATCGACATGCATCTGAAGTGGATCAGACGTGGAGAGGCCGATAGCTAGGTCCAAGGCACGCACGCAAGGAAATGCCTCCTTATTACGCCGCAAAATAATGATTCCTCCACCTCACATCGTGGACCCACCGAAGGGCCTCAGATTTCGCGAAAAAACGTTATCGCCACTAACAGCTCGGACCCACCAGCTATATCTTCGCACGCAAGGAAGTGCCTCCTTATTACGCACAAAAAATGAATACTACCCTCTTAGCCGGGACCCAAAGATAGTGGCAGGCTGACTTAGGGCCCACTAAGTTGACGGGACGGAGGGCTTTGTCAACTTAGTCAATATGCATGATTCTAGCTCCAAGAACGACGATGTCCATCCAACGACCGTAGTGCTTCTTCAACCTCTAGTCTTCTTGCTTCACCGCCCAAACCAGCGACGGTCGTGCCTCGTGCTCTCTCGCCTCCCGTGGCCGGGTCAGGATGCGCAGAGGCCTCACCGCCTCTACTACTCCCACCGCTGGCCAGGCCATCCTCTACTCACCTACACCCCTCGTTATTCTCGGGCGACGCAGCCTCACACCGCAGCGAACCGGTGAACCTCGACTCCTCTATGCGTGGGCATCCATCGCCGCGTCTTCCCGGCTCCGCTCGTCCCCTTCCTAGGCCTCGTTGCCGTCCACCGCCTCGGTGCTCTCGGCGCGGCGTGGTCAACGTGGTCAAGGAATGGCTTCCATCGGACGTGGATCGTGCGTGGAGAGGTCGATACCGGGTCCACGGCCGCAGCAAGGAAGTGCCTCCTTATTACGTGCAAAATAATTATTCCTCCACCGACAGCGGGACACACCGGACGGGCCACCGATTTCATGAAAAAACGCTTTCCCGACCGCCGGGACCCACCAGCTACATCTTTGCACGCAAGGAAGTGCGTCCGGGCAAAAAAAAACGATTCGCCCCCCTGACTGCTGGGACCCACCAGCAACATCTTCGCAAGCAAGGAAGTGCCTGACAGTCAGGACCCACCTGGTCGAATCGTACGTAGGGTTGTCATTCTGGTCGCGAACGTGTACATACATACTGGTCGTTGTAGAGGCGCGCACGTGTCGTAGTAGAGGCGCGCACGTAGCATGTACACATACATACAACAGCGAGGGTGCAAGAAAGAAAATGCGGCCACATACGTACGTACGGGCAGGGTCTCGAACGCCTATTCACGCATATGTACATGGCTGGGTCAGAACAAAGAAACAGCGTCGTCGTCGTGTTCATGGGGAGCCAACCGGCTGGGTCGAAACGGAATGCGTGGTCGTGTTCATCAGGAGGTCTTGGACGGAACAGGCGATGGAAACGAGGCCTGGTGTACTGCACAACGGAGGAAACGGCCTTGTGTTCGACCGGCCATGTTCGATACGGGATCCTGTTGATCGGGAGGGGCCTGGCGTATCGCACAACGAGAAACGGACCTCCTACGATCAAACGGGGTCCCGTTGATCGGGAGGGTGTGGCGTATCGCAAAATGGACGAAACGGACTTGTGTTGGGCCCACGGTCAAACGGGGTCCCGTTGATCGGGAGGGTGTGGCGATCGCAAAACGGATGAAACGGACTTGTGTTGGGCCGCCACGGTCAAACGGGGTCCCGTTCATTGGGAGGGTGTGGCGTACCACAAAACGGACTCCACGGATATTGTTCATCTCCACCGCCGACCTCCTCCGGCCTCCACGGCTACCGTCGACCTCCTCCAGCCTCCACGGGCTCCTCGCTCATCCAGCCTCCACCGCCGCTACTCCACCGGCCATCGCTCAACCACCCTCCACGGGCACCCCTCCACCGCTTCATCGCTCATCCAGCCTCCACACCACGGGTCATGTTCAACCACCTCTCCACGGCCACCCTCCACCGCTCATCGCTCATCCAGCCCTCCACACCACGGGTTCCTGCTCATCCGAGGCAACGCCACCGCCATCGCTCATCCACCCCCGCATAACGCCATCGCTCATCCAATCGATCGGCTTCGCCAGCGTGAGCAGCGGGCGAATCGCCCATCGGGTTTAGTTAACAGCCATCGATCGATCGCCGGGTTCAAGAACGCGTAGTTGCAGCAGCAATCGCCGGGTTTAGTTAGAGCCAACGCCGCACACACGCCAGACGTCGTGTACGAGAACGCAGCGATCGCTTCGCCCCGCCCCCCACCGTAACCGCAACTCCTCAAATTTTCCTCCCCTCGCTTCTACCACGGTTTTTCCGTCATGGACGGCCCAAAGAATGTCATGCGATGCGCCTCCGCCCGCCCAGACGAAAATCCCATTTTCATCATGATTTTTTGTCATAGAAGTAGGAGCCCACCACATCTATGATGATACCGGGTTTTGTCACAATTATCGTCATAGAAGTGTCATATGTATGACAGAAAAAAATTTCGTTCGGCCCAAAATGTGACGGATGTGTCTTTTTTTTAGTGATAGCCCGTTGATTAGCCTCGTCGATGTGATGCTTTCTCCTTTTTTGTCTTCTCCATATCAATCTCTACCACCATACTCTATTCCACCCATAGTTGCATGCTGGATATCGGTCAATGTGTGGAGCAATAGTAGTAGATGCAGGCAGGAGTCAGTCTACTTGTCTCGAACGTGATGCATATACATCATCATTGTCTTGGATACCGTCATAACTATGCGCTTTTCTATCAATTGCCCAATAGTAACTTGTTCACCCACCGTATGCTTTTCGTTCGAGAGAGAAGCCTCTAGTGAATACTATGGTCCCTGGGTTTATCTTTATCATATATTAAAATCCAAAAATACCTTGCTACAATTTATCTACTGTTATTTTATTTTGTGTTTTTGTTTATCTATCTATCACTACAAGATTTGATCCTTGCAATTAACCACCAAGGGATTGACAACCCTCTGTTTGCGTTGGGTGCAAGTATTTGTTCTTTTGTGTGTAGGTGTTATTCACGAGGTCTTGCGTGGTTTTCCTACTGGATTGATAACATTGGTTCTTAACTGAGGGAAATACTCATTTCTACTATACCACATCATCTTCTCCTCTTCGACGAAATCCCAATGCAACTTAGAGGTAGCACCGACGCTGGAGGAAACACCATCACAACGGCGGGCACACAGGTCCATAATGAGGATGCCGCTGCCATGCCATCCTTGCCTGAACAGACTGGTTTTCAAATCCATCCCCTACCATAGGACTGATCGCCTCGTTAGAGTGGGACCTGAAGAATCTTTATTCAACATCGCCTTTGCCGCCGCCGAAGCCACGATGATGAACTATCTAAAAACCTAAAGTACGAGAGTCTAAAAACTATCTGTATGTGTGGGTCTGGCGAGTAGCCTATGACCTTTGCCCAGCCCAGCCTAAACTACCAGAAATATTGTTGTATCTGATGACTTTTTTGACTAACCCCAACTTATCCAACTTACGTACTTAGTACTTAGGGCATCTCCAACGTCGACCGCCGAACCCCCCGCAACCGTCCAGACCGTGTGGTCCAGACGTGTTTTGCCATCCAACGCGGACTGCATCCGCCTGCAGACTAGTGCTTTTTCCTGCAAACTGTAAATAATGGGGGAGGGGGGTATTTTGCGGGTGTCCAGACCGTTGTCGCATCCGCGTTTGGCAACCTTGGCCCACCCAAAACCCTCCTCCCCCGCTTGCGCACGTTGCCATCCGACGCCAGCTATCCACATACATGCCGCTTAGAGCGACCGCTCTACATTGACATCGGCCCATAGCGGACGCGACCTCTCACTGTTGGCATTGAAGCAATGCTCCAGCCGAGAGAGCACCGCCTGCTGCACGCCCGGCTGAACACGCCTCCTCACTGCATTCAAATGACTACAGACCGCCCGCCTGCCTCCATTAAACCCACGCGATTGCTGAGAAACCTACTCCAATCACACGTCCATTTGTGAGCCTGCCGGCATTAAACACAATGCTGGTTGGCTCCTCGTGTCCGCTCGCTATTTAAACAATGCCGGACGCCGGGCAAAAATCCCACCACACCTCCGCCCCCATCTCCTCCTTGTACCATTTTCTCCACACTCTCCATGGCATCCCGCGGGCAAGAAGAGTAGTTCTCCGACATAATAGCCGACTAGGTGGCCCGTCGGATACGAGAAACCCAACTCTCTCCTTCACTTCCCTCGCTGCTCCAGGCTGTTGCAGGCTAGCTCACGGAGGCGGCCGCTCCAAGCCAGCCCATGTTTCAGCAACTCGCCGCTCCAAGACAACTCGTCGAGGAGTGGCGAGTTGCTCCAGGTCGGCACATGAGGGAGCACAGCAGCACAGGCATCATGGCTGTCATGGACGAGGTCGTGTCGTAACGCTCCTCCCATGCCTGCGATCGTGCCATCCATCGTCAACATTTGCGAACCCATTCCCTGCCAGTTGTGAAAGAAGTCGGCTTCGCGGAGATCGACGAGGCAGCGGCCCGCACGTCCGCGCCCGCCACCATGATCGAGAAAAAGTAGAACATGGGAGGCCACCGCCGCTTGGCTCCCATGAAGGCCTCTGCCGCGGTGTCGCTGGCATGCACAAACGGTGTCTTGCCGCTTCGTAGGCCACCGTTGTCCCTCGCCCTAAAAACCAAATCCGATCCGTGCTTCACGAAAGCGGAGGGCACCACTCCACTCCGGCTGAGGCATATCCTTCCAGTGCCACTCCGATGAGCAGCCTAGCCGGACATGGAGGCTACTATTGCCTTTGCACCGAAGCATATATCTTCAAGGCTCACGGCAGTCCAATGAACGGGCTACCGGACATGGGGAAGACAATGGAAAACCTGTCGCGACCTGCTGTAGATTAGTTTAGGGTATCCATGTCGTGGGAATGGGGATCAACCGGCGACGGCAGTAAACTAGTTTTATTACCTTAGTTCGGTATAGTTTCTAGTTAAAATGTGTCCGAAATGTAAATGCTCTTGTCCGGTTTGTATAAATATGATCCGGTTTGCATGAAGTTTGTCTGTTTTTTTAAATCCACTTTGTATTGTATGCGGGTAGCATTGGATGACCGACCCCCGCATCTGTATCTGTGGATTGGCCTCCTGTGTCCGCGAACAGATATTGGAGAAAATTTGCGGGTCAGTGTTGGGGATGCCCTTAGAGAATCTACAACCGGACGTGGCAAATCCGGCCCCTATACGTTCGCGGATGCGCCCGGGCACGCCTGCGGACGCATCCGGATGGCCCTCCTATTTTGCTCCTGGCATCCACATATCTCAAATCCGGACTCTCAAATCCATGCAAACTCATGCACGTCGATCATACAAGCCAATGTCTCACGTAAATAACAAATGTTGGTACCGAGCATAAATAGTGTTTACATAAATTTATGGGTCCACGTGTGCTCTTTGGTTTCCATTGTGGGTCCACATGTGCTCCACAAGATCATTGAGTAGTTGCGTGTGCACATGATGATATCGAAGATTCTCATGCATCTGCAGAAAGTTCATAAGCTGAGCTGCATCTTGATCTTCCGGGATTTCAACTTATTCTCCAGGTGCTTCAAAATCATTGGTTTGGGCTACACCATCACCCTCATCATCCAAAATCATATTGTGCAAAATAACACAACATGTCATCAGCTACCACAAAATTTATGATTCGCACATCATTGCAGCGCTAAGCACAATTCCTCAACGAGCTTGAAGCACACCAAATGCCCTCTCCACATCCTTCGCAACCGCTTCCTGCATTGTTGCAAAGTGGCTTTGTTTATTGCCATGCGAGCATACCGCGGTGGCGTCCAGTCCAGCGACGATGTCCCCCGCGGCGAGGATGAGAGAGAGGACTGCTCTGCCGGAGCTGGCGGCGCAGAGATTAGGAACGGCTGTAGAATGCGCGCGGCGGCGGACACGCCCGGACGCCCTATATCCGCCCCATATTTGGGTTGGATATGAGGGATGCTGGTCAGCTCGGTAGTATGAAGCGCCTGTCTGGATCGAAATTTCGCGAGCCGACAGTGATCAGGTGGCCCGTCCAGATGTATGAGGCGGGTTTAAGACGCCCAACTGCAGACGCTCCTACTACTCAGCTGACGCACTTGTTGGTACTGTTGATCCTGTTTCAATAGTCGGACATCTAGTAGTTGTCAGCAGCTAGCTGTTTTTTCTTTTGTTCGTACAGCAAGTTGATTTGAAACACATAGAACGTGGCGATGTCATAGT
This sequence comes from Aegilops longissima, assembly GCA_021605205.1. Taxonomy (NCBI): domain Eukaryota; kingdom Viridiplantae; phylum Streptophyta; class Magnoliopsida; order Poales; family Poaceae; genus Aegilops; species Aegilops longissima. Next base: position 414,545,874 of record CM038678.1, read on the forward strand.
TGACAGGAAAAACGTCAGCCAACGAGGAGCGATGGCACGCATGTCTTTGGACACACGCATATCCGAGCATCAAACATACAACGCTGTCTGACACAAAAATTAACTCAAAATATTCATCATAGAACTCCAAGGCTCAAAGTGCTCAACTAGAGACAAGCTAGTAATTAATATGAGCACGCAACATTTCGATGGCACGAGCGATGACACCAATTCTGCATGAGAATTCTGCACTGGGCATGTACATTTTTTTTCAGTTTGTACATACATCTGCAAAGTATAGCTAAGACGAACTGAAAACCACAAACAACACCGCGCGTACGATCGATCCTGAAGACCTGAACTAGCAAGCTACTACAACGAACACCTTTTAGCTTGGTACTCTCTGTCACGCCTCGCCGAAGACGGCCTCCCAGACGTCCTCGAAGGCGGCGATGATTGCCGGGTGGTGCTCCGGCGAGTTGAGCGAGAGGTACGACTCCAGGAGCTCCTCCATCTTCCCCACGCTGGCGATACGGCGCTCCACGACCATCTCTACCATCGAGCTCCGGAAGTCTGCGTATGGGTTGCTCGATCGCTTCACCACCGCCATGCCCACGCCAATGGCCCCGGTTTCTTCCACGACCATCTTCTTGATCGCATTCGCCTCCTCCTCCCTTTTGCTGTTCTTGCAGTGGTGGTGCTTCGTCGCCAAGTTAACCCGCGGCTGCAAGGCATCGGGTGGGTCCCTGGCACTTGGCAACGCGCGCCGGGGCGCTCTGCGGGGCGCGTTCCGGTGGCTCTTCCTGGAGGCATTGGTACTGTTGGTGTGGTAAAACTCGGAGGTCGAGTCGGAGGAGAAGCTGAGGGACGAGAAGAGCGTCGTCGTTTCAGCATCCTCGCCGCTTTCGTCGTCAGTCGCGGTGGACGAAGAGCAGCTGTACAGCACGGAGTTCATCCGCGGCCGCCGCAGACGCCGACAAGAGGAGTATGAGCGATGCCGCCTTGACACTGACGTAGAGCGTGCACCCTTGATCTTCTTGTTGTGCTTCTTTGCATCGTTCGTCTGCAACGATGGCGGCGGGAGAGGAGCATTGGAGCGGCGACCGGAGACCCCACCTGGGTAGTCGACGGAGGCGTGGACGACCGACGCGCTGCGGTGACGGTGGCGGCTGCCTTCCACAAGGCTGGGCCTCTGATAGGTGCAGTAGGTGCACAAGTCAGGGGAATGTCGTGGCTCTTGGTGGGGGTTGGTGTTGGCCTTATCGAGGCTAACGAAGGCCGTGGCCGGGGTGGTTGTGGTCTTGGTGGCGTTGGTGATGCAAGAAGAACGCACAAGGAGCTGTGCGAGTTTCTGCTTCAGCCGGACTCCGGCGCCAACGCCGGTGCGGCGGTGGGGGCTTTCGTCCATGAACGGTGTGCGCAGTGTGTGTATGATTGATCTCGGGAGATAGAAATAAAGCAAGGAGGAGAAGAGAGAGGAGTGTCTGGTTTCCGGACACTGGCTTTTGGTTTATATTCTCAGCCGTGGCTATGGGTGTGAAGCTTCAAGTGAGAGGGGTTAAGAAACCCCGTCAAGAGAGAGAGAGAGAGGGAGAGAGATTAAGAATCTGAGGAAGCAAGTTGGCAGAACCTGGCGACATTAGCCATGTGTAAGGTGTACATCTGGCACCACACACTTGTTTAAAGATTCGAACTAATCCATGGCCCACCATCATGTATATTAATATTGGCTGGCACATATGCCCGTGCGTTGCAATGGAAGAAAAAATAATATGAATTTAAAGTTAATGAGAATTATATGTGCAAACAAAACGAAAAAGGAACATTGAGCTTCTCGGTTTAGCCAGGTGTGACGTAATAAATCCGCTATTTTTTTCATTCATTTATCGGAGCAATTTAAGAGTTTTATTACATCATCGTACGGCAGAGAAGACCCATGAATTATTCAATCTATTTTACTTTTCAATCAAGGATATTTTAAGGTATGAAGTTTTTGAATATTGTAGGAAACATGAACCATTTTTTAAATCATGAACAGTTTTTCTGAAAATTATGTACACTTTTAGAAAAATGCAAACAAAATTTGATACATGAACATCTTTTAAAGTTCACAAACATTTTTTTGAAAACACCAACTTTTTATAAAAAATGAACATTTTATAGAACGGAACGTGTGTTGTAAATTTATACATTTTTAAAAATGTGTATCTTTTAACATTATTTTGAATTGTGAAACAATAAAATCAGAATATTTGTTGAACTTGGAGCATTTTTAAAATGCCGATTTACATTTAGAAATCTCAAAAGAATTTGAAAAAAAATAAAGTATTTTGAAAGAATGGGAAACTTTTTCAAGTTCCGCTTTCAAAAACAAAATTTTGGAATTCTGAACATTTTCTACAAATTTTTTTGAAGTTCTAAATTTTTGTTGAGAATTTTAAATTTATGAAATAAATATTATAAGAAAAGAAAACTTGGAAGGGAAAAATAGATAGGGGAAGAAAAATAAAAATAGTAGTAAAACACAGAAACAAAGAAAAATGGGCCACCCATTATAGGTTCTCTTGTGCGAAGCTGCAACTATTTTTCGCCATGCACGGAAAATAGAATTTTTCGGTGCGTGGGCAGAAAAATAAGTGGACTGGCTTTGCTGGGCCACATCGTGCGGCCCATGTACGAAATTATAGAAAAGTTTTTTTTTCTAGCAAACGAACGCATAAGAATTTGGTACCACCTTGGATAGAAAAAAAATCTTTTCGGCGGTGAATAGATGAAAAAATAGCGAAACGCACCTTGCTTTATTAGTATAGGTATAGATATAGATATAGATTTCTCATCCGTTCTTATTTTCATCTAGTCAAATTGCTATCCGGCCCTAGGGAGAGAGGTAGAGAGAGAGAGATCGGGCAAGCGAGGGGCGCGGTGGGGCGATCGACCCATGGGGTCTTGCGCGTGGGGAAGTGGCGGGTGGGCCGGCTGGTGCGTGCTGGCCTGGTCGGCCGGACCCCCCTTTTTACTTTTTTAAGCAGAACTCGTTTTCTATTACATATTCTTACAGAAACATTGAAACACCAAAAAGACAAAGGAAAAAAATTCTAAAAATCCCAGAAAAAATCAGATAATTATATGGTATTATATATGACCTTGTGAACTTTTATCTGGCCTAGAATGCAAAAACAAATTCAAAATAACATTTTTGCTATGCTAATAAAATTTGTATCAAAACAATTTGCAAATAAAACCAAATAAATAAATTTTGATTTCAAATTCAATTTCCAATATTTCCCTTCCGTTTTTGAAGAAGTCATTTTTCTTTTCTCTTTATTTTATTTTCTTGAAATAATGGAAGTGAATTTTGGATGAAACCAAATTTGATTCTAATTCAAAAAATTTTAATTTCAAAAATGGATTTAGGGAAACTTCCAACTCTCTTTTTTTGGTCCTTGAGTTGCTCAAAGTCCCTTGGGTCTGATTCAAATGAAAACTAGTGGAGGAAAAAAATGCATAAATCATGGATGCATATGAATGATCTATTTATAAACATCCAAATTGAAAATTAGGATGTTACAAACCTACCCCCTTAAGATGAATCTCGCCCTCGAGATTTGGGTTGGCTAGCAAAAAGGTGTGGGTGGTCCTGTCGGAGGTCTTCTTCTCGTTCCCAGGTGGCTTCCTCCTCTGTATGGTGACTCCACTGGACCTTGCAAAAGTTGGTGACCTTGTTGCGGGTAACTCTGTTGGCAAACTCGAGAATCTTGACGGGTTTCTCCTCATAAGTCAGGTCACTCTCCAACTGAATTTCCTCCAATGGCACTGTGTCTCTCAAAGGAATATCGACCATCTCTGCGTGGCACTTTCTCAACTGGATAACATGAAACACATCATGAACTCCTGACAAGGCTTCGGGTAATTCCAGCTGGTATGCAATTTCACCTATGCGTTACAAAACTCTATATGGCCCCACAAATCATGGTGCTAGCTTTCCTTTAACTCCAAACCTTTTGAATCCTCGAAGTGGAGACACACGAAGATATGCTCTGTCTCCGACTTTGTAAGTTACTTCCTTGCGTTTAACATCGGCTTAACTCTTCTGCCTGACTGGACTATCTTGAGTTTCTCATGGATCAACTTGACCTTCTCCTCTAAATCTTTGATTAAATCTGGTTCGAATAATTTATGTTCTCCAACTCCATCCTACATCAACGGTGCCGTACACCTCCTTCCGTACAAACCTTCAAAAGGGGCCATCTTCACACTAGTTTGATAGCTGTTGTTGTAAGAGAACTCTGCGTAAGGTAAATTATCATCCCAAATAGATCCATAATCTAGCGCAAAAGCTCTCAACATGTCCTCTAGAATCTGGTTGACTCTCTCGGTCTGCCCATCTGTCTATGGATGAAAGGCTGTATTGAACTCTAGCCTGGTACCCAAATTTTCGTGTAACTGATTCCAAAACTTTGAGGTAAACTATGTTCCTCTATCTGATACAATGGTCCTCCAAACTCCATGCAGACATACGATCATGGTCATATATATCTTGGCTAACTTAGCACTTGTATAGGTGGTTTTCACGGGGATGAAGTGAGCTACCTCGGTCAAGCGATCAACTATAACCCAGATGGACTCATAACCTGAAGGAGTCCTGGGCAATCCTGTGATGAAATCCATGCCCAGTTTGTCCCATTTCCAATTGGGTATCGGCCAAGGCTGAAGTAATCCCGCTGGCTTCTGATGCTCTGCTTTGACTCTTTGACATATGTCGCATATTGCTACATACACTGCAATATCCTTCTTCATACATGTCCACCAGAAATTTTCCTTCAAGTCCAAATACATCTTGGTGTTGCCTGGGTGTATCGAGTAAGACGAATCATGAGCCTCCTGAAGAATTAACTTCCTGATCTCTGGGTCATTTGGCACGTAAATACGCTGCTCAAACCATAAGGTTTCGTGTTCATCCTCACGAAATCCTTCTGCCTTTCCTTGGTTCATTCTTTCCTTTATCTCCACAATTCCTTTGTCCAACTTCTGGGCTTCTCGGTCCTTCCTAATAAAGTGGACTGAATCTCTAGCGTTGCAATAAAACCTCGTGGAACTATCTCCAATCGGAGATCTTTGAGATCGTCAACTAACTCGTGAGGTAAACCTCCTGCTGTGAGAGTATTAACATAGCTCTTGCGGTTCAAAGTATCTGCCACAACATTGGCTTTCCCTCGGTGATATTGTAATCGCATGTCATAATCCTTTATGAGCTCCAACCATCTCCTCTGCCTGAGGTTTAACTCCTTCAGTGTGAAGATATACTTCAAACTCTTTTGATCTGTGTAAACATCACAACTATTTCCAATAAGAAAATGTCTCCAGGTCTTGAGGTCATGCACTACGGATGCTAACTCCAAATCATGTGTGGCATAGTTCAACTCATGAGGTCGTAGCTGATGTGATGTATAAGATACAACTCTTCCTTCATGCATAAGAACGCCTCCAAGTCGTTGACATGAAGCGTCACAATATACTTGGAAGTCCTTGCATATATTCGGAAGAATTAGCACTGGGTTGTAACCAAACGTTTCTTCAACTCCTGAAAACTGGCCTCACAATCCTCGGCTCAATTAAACTTGGTGCCTTTCTTCAATAACTTCGTCACGGGCTTCGCGATCTTGGAGAAATAAACCTCCGGTAATATCCTGCGAGTCCAAGGAAACTGTGTATCTCTCCGACTGAGGTGGGTGCCTTCCATTTGGTGACGGCTTCAACCTTGGAAGGGTCTATTGCTTCCATCCCTGGCACAACATGTCCAAGAAATTCGACTTCCTCAACCAAAACTCGCATTGGCTGAACTTGGCGTACAATTGATGTTCCCTGAACTTGTCCAGAACTAAGCGCAAATGTTCCTCGTGTTCTTCCTCATTCTTTCGAGTAAACCAATATATAATCAATGAAAACCACGAAAAATTTATCCAAAAACTCCATGAATAAATTGTTCATCATGCTCATAAAATAGGCAGGGGTATTAGTCAAACCAAAAGACATGACCATATACTCATAAAGCCCATACCTCATGGTAAAAGCGGTCTTGGGTATATCCTGCTGTCGAATTTTCAACTGATGATATCCTGATCGAAGATCAATCTTGGAGCAAACTCTAGCTCCTTGCAGCTAGTCAAACAGATCGTTGATCATCGACAGAGGATATTTGTTCTTGATAGTCACGTCATTGAACACACGATAATCTACAACCATTCTCAAGGATCCATCCTTCTTATAAAATAGAACCGCTGGGGCTCCCCGAGGTGATGAACTCAGTCGAATATAACCTTTCTCCAATAATTCCTTAATATGCTTCTTAATTTCCTCTAGATCATTTGTGGGCATCCGGTACGGCCTCTTGGATATTGGTCCGATTAAAAATTCTATGTCTTGGTCCGGTGGCATGCATGGCAATTCCTCCGGGAATACATCGGGATAATCCTTTACGATGGGTACTTCCTCTTGCGGTTCTAGACACCATCATTGGTGCCTCTCCTATGATGCGTGAGTAGTTCATTGTAGACCTATGGGTCCGTAGTTATTAGCTAGATGGCTTCTTCTCTCTCTTTTGATTCTCAATACAATGGTCTCTTGGAGATCTATTTGATGTAACAATTTTTGCGGTGTGTTTGTTGGGATCCGATGAACTTTGAGTTTATCATCAGATCTATGTTTTTATCCATGAAAATTATTTGAGTCTTTTGATCTCTTATATGCCTCGTATTTCTTCTTTGAACCTTTGGTTTAGTTAGGCCAACTAGATTGATTTTTCTTGCCATTGGAAGAGGTGCTTTGTGATGGATTCGATCTTACGGTGCTTGATCCTAGTGACAAAAGGGGAACCGACACGTTGTTGGGGAACGTAGTATTTCAAAAAAATTCCTACGATCACGCAAGATCTATCTAGGAGAAGCATAGCAACGAGCGGGGAGAGTGTGTCCATGTACCCTTGTAGACCGAAAGCAGAAGCGTTAAGTAATGCGGTTGATGTAGTCGAACGTCTTCGCGATCCAACTGATCAAGTACCGAACGCACGGCACCTCCGCAATCTGCACACGTTCAGCTCGGTGACGTACCTCGAACTCTAGATCCAGCTGAGGCCGAGGGAGAGTTTCGTCAGCACGACGGTGTGGTGACGGTGATGATGAAGTTATCGAAGCAGGGCTTCGCCTAAGCACTACGAAGATATGACCGAGGTGGAAAACTATGGAGGGGGGCACCGCACACGGCTAAGAAATCAACTTGTATGTCTATGGGGTGTCCCCCTCCCGTATATAAAGAAGGGGGAGGGAGCCGCCCGGCCTCATGAGGCACGCCCCAAGGGGAACCTACCCTACTAGGAGTAGGTTCCCCTTCCTAGTCCAACTAGGAGGGGAGGAAAGAGGAAGAGGAGAGAAGGAAAGGTGTGGCGCCCGATTCAATCAGACACTAATCATACACGCATAGCGTACGATCAAGATCGAGGACTCACGGAAGATATCACAACACAACTCTAAAAATAAAATAAGTCATACAAGCATCATAATACAAGCCAGGGGCCTCGAGGGCTCGAATACAAGTGCTCGATCATAGACGAGTTAGCGGACGCAACATTATCTGAGTACAGACATAAGTTAAACAAGTTGCCATAAGATGGCTAGCACAAACTGGGATACCGATCGAAAGAGGCGCATGCCTCCTGCCTTGGATCCTCCTAAACTACTCCCGGCCGTCGTCAGCGGCCTGCACATAGTAGTAGGCACCTCCGGTGTAGTAGGAGTCATCGTCGACGGTGGCGTCTGGTTCCTGGGCTCCAGCATCTGGTTGCGACAACCAGGTAAAAGGAAAGGGGGAAAAGAGGGAGAAAGCAACCGTGAGTACTCATCCAAAGTACTCGCAAGCAAGGATCTACACTACATATGCATGTATATCTGTGTAAAGGGGCAATATCGATGGACTGAACTGCAGAATGCCAGAATAAGATGGGGATAGCTAGTCCTGTCGAAGACTACGCTTCTGGCAGCCTCCATCTTGCAGCATGTAGAAGAGAGTAGATGGTAAGTTCACCAAGTATCATCGCATAGCATAATCCTACCCGACGATCCTCTCCTTGTCGACCTGTGAGAGAGCGATCACCGGGTTGTATCTGGCACTTGGAAGGGTGTGTTTTATTAAGTATCCGGTTCTAGTTGTCATAAGGTCAAGGTACAACTCCGGGTCGTCCTTTTACCGAGGGACACAGCTATTCTAATAGATAAACTTCCCTGCAGGGGTGCACCACATTACCCAACACGCTCGATCCCCTTTGGCCGGACACACTTTCCTGGGTCATGCCCGGCCTTGGAAGATCAAGACGTCGCAGGCACAACAGAGAGGTCAGCACGCCGGTCTAAATCCTATGCGCGCAGGGGTCTGGGCCCATCGCCCATTGCACACCTGCACGTTGCGTACGCGGCCGGAGAGCAGACCTAGCAACCTCCATTTCAAAGGAAGTTGCGTTACGCGGTCCAACCCGGTGCGCACCGCTCAGTCGTTGATGTTACGAAGGCTTCGGCTGATACCACGACGTCGAGAGCCCATAACTGTTCCCGCGTAGTTGGTTAGTGCGTATAGGCCTGTGGCCAGACTCAGATCAAATACCAAGATCTCGTTAAGCGTGTTATTTAGAAGTAACCGCGGACGCCAACCAGGGCCAGGCCCACCTCTCTCCTAGGTGGTCTCAACCTGCCCTGTCGCTCCGCCACAAAGATCCACACAGAGGGCCGTCGAGACAAAGGTCCTTTCAGCCCCCAATCCGTGAATCACTCGCGGGTGCTCCACGAGCCGACCCGACTTTAGTCACCACATGTATCATGTATAAAGTATATAGTATATACCCGTGATCACCTCCCGAGTGATCACGGCCCGATAGTATAGCATGGCAGACGGACAAGAATGTAGGGCCACTGATGGAATACTAGCATCCTATACTAAGCATGTAGGATTGCAGGTAAAGGTAACAACAGTAGTAGCAAGGACATGCTATGCATCAGGATAGGATTAACGGAAAGCAGTAACATGCTACACTACTCTAATGCAAGAAGTAGAGAGAAGATTAGGCGATATATGGTGATCAAGGGGGGGCTTGCCTGGAAGCTCAGCCGAGAAGGAGGGGTCGTCAACACCGTAGTCGTACTGGGTAGCAGCGGCGTCGGTCTCGGAGTCTAGCGAGAGAAGAGGGGGAAGAAACAATAAATATAATGCAAACATATGCATGACGATGCATGACATGACAATGAGCGTTGCTAGGGGTGCCCAAACGCGGTAGTAGGTGATACCGACGAAGAGGGGAAACATCCGGGAAAGTATTCCCGGTGTTTCGCGTTTTCGGACAGATGAACCGGAGGGGGAAAGTTGCGTGTTCGATATGTTAGGGATGTGTGGCGGACGAACGGGCTACGTATTCGGATTTCTCTCGTCGTTCTGAGAAACTTTCATGTAGAAAACATTTTCATCTGAGCTATGGTTTATTTTCTATGTTTTTTTAAGTTTTAATTATTTCGCGAATTTATTTATCTATTTAATTCTAACATTATCCAGAATAGCGTCTGCTGATGACGTCAGCATGACGTCATCAGTCAACAGGGTGTTGACTGGGTCAATCTGACGTGTGGGTCCCGCATGTCATACTCTATTTAGGTTAATCAGGATTTAGCTAATCTAATTACTGTTTAATTAAACTAAGTAGTTAATTAGATTAATTAAACATGATTAATTAACTTAATTAATTCACTAATTAATTAATTAATTAATTGTTAATTTTAATAATTCATTTTTAATTTTATTTTCTTTTATTTTATAAAAAAACGTTCTGGGGCTGGGCCCCGTTTGTCATAGGCCCATAGGCCATAGCGGGTGCGGGTTATTGGGCGCGGGCACGGGCGCCGACGGGCGAACTCGGCCAGCGTCCGCCGGATGCTGTGGCCGGGCGAGGAGGAGCTCAAGCTGGCGTGGCCTTAGCAGGGGGCATAGGAGGGTAGGGCGGTCGTGGCGAGGCGCCGCCCGGGCCGCGAAAGCGTGAAGGCGCTGTCGCGGCGGATGCAAGGCCACGACGGGTGGGAAGCGTGGCGGGCGGCCCACGGGTGGCACAACGCGGCGATGGCGGAGGTCAGCGACGAAGCGCAGCGAGACAGCAGCAGCAGGGCGCATTAGCGACAGCTGCGGGAGAGCAGAGACGAGCGAGCACGACGGCGGGCGACGCGAAGCAGGGCGCGGGTCGCGGTGCTGGAGCAGCAACAGCAGAGGCGGCTCGACGGGTGCAGCTGGGCGCCTCCAGGGGCTGGCTAGCTGCATACAGAGGGGGACGCTAGGGAGGCGTTGCGCGGCTGGAGCGCGGGCGCAAGCGGCGCAGAGCGGACGTGGGCGGCAACGCGAGCGGCCGCGCTGGCGATGGGGAAGGTGGGCGCGGCGCTGGGTGTGCGTGAGGGGCGCGTTGCTGCGTCTGCGGAGGCACGCCGGTCAGGGCGAGGCCGTGGTGAGCAGGGGCGCGAGTGCGTCGCGCGCGCGGTGGAGTCACGCGAGCGGGCGATTGAGGCCCGAGCGGAGATAGGGGAGAGAGGAGGACCGGGGTCCTCACCGCGGGCGTAGGGTTCGGGCAGTGGGGTTTGAGGAGGATGACGGGGACGAGATCGATGGGGAGGTAGTCCGGCGGGGAAGGCTCGGCGAGGTCATCGGGCAACGGTGACGGCGCACGGCGATGAGGCGAAGGGTACGACGTCGTGGTGGTTTCGTTCCCTCGATCCAGATCTGGATCAGGGGAGGGGGATAGCGAGTGGGGGGAAGTGGGGCATTGGGTTAGGGTTATCCTAACCGGGTGGGGATAAGGAGAGGAGTGCGGCGCCGGCTGGGCTGCCGGGCTGGTTGGGTAGGATGGGCCGAGGCCCATGGGGAGCCGAGGGGGGGGGGGTTCTTTTGTTTTCTATTTTTGTTCCTTTTCTTTTATTTATTTTCCTTTTTTTCTTTAATTCAATTAAAAATATTTATGCATTCTATAAAAGTGTGTTTCCTTCACCTTAAATATCTAAACATTAATTGGCACACTCCGAACATTTTAGTTTTTAAGTTTGATATTTTTTATTGTTTGACATATTTTGAATTATGACTTTTGAACCGGTTCTACACTAACGAGAGATTAGCAATAGTAACAGAGATGACATGGCATCATTAGGAGAGTTTTACTGTAGCCTAATTATCCGGGCGTTACAAATCTCCTCCACTACAAGAAATCTCGTCCCGAGATTTAGGAGGTAGAACGAAACAGCCCGAGTATTCATCATGCAGGCGATCCTCGCGTTCCCAAGTGGCTTCATCTTCAGAATGGTGTGACCACTGGACTTTGAGGAACTTGATCGCCTTCTGACGTGTGTGGCGTTCAGCTTGGTCGAGTATGCGGACCAGATGCTCTTTATAGGAGAGGTCCTTTTGCAATTCGAGCACTTCATGATCCACTGCTCGGATTGGGTCCTTGAAGCAACGGTGGAGCTGTGACACGTGGAACACATCGTGAACCTGAGAAAGGTTCGGCGAAAGCTCCAGTTGATACGCCACTTTTCCACGCCTTTAGAGTATAGGGAATGGACCAATATAGCGAGGAGCTAGCTTGCCCTTGATCCCGAAGCGGTGAGCACCCTTCAATGGTTTAACTCGAAGATAAGCCTTTTCGCCAGGTTGATAGACCGTGTCTTTATGATGACGGTCATACTGACTCTTCTGACGTGACTGAGTAGTCTTGAGATTCTCGCAAATAATGCGGACTTGTTCTTCGGCATGTTGGATTATATCTGGACCGAAGAGTGGACGTTCCCCAGTTTCTGACCAGTTCAGAGGGGTTCGGCACTTTCGTCCATATAATACTTCGAAGGGGGCCATCTTCAGACTAGCTTGATAGCTATTGTTATAGGAGAACTCAGTATACGGGAGAGATTCCTCCCATTTCTTGCCGAAGGAAATAACACAAGATTGAAGCATGTCTTCGAGAACTTGGTTGACACGTTCAACTTGCCCTTGCGACTGAGGATGAAATGCAGTACTGAATGACAGATGAGTTCCCATAGCTTCTTGGAAACTTACCCAGAATCTTGAAGTGAATAAGCTGCCACGGTCTGAACTGATAACCAGTGGAATACCGTGAAGTGAAACAATTCTGGACATATAGAGGATTGCAAACTGACTAGCAGTGATCGTTTCTTTGACCACCAGAAAATGTGCAACCTTAGAAAGCCAGTCAATGACGACAAGAATAGCATCATTACCTTTCTGCGATTTGGGAAATCCAGTGACGAAGTCCATCTCGACATGGTCCCATTTCCATTCAAGAATAGAGATAGGTTGCAGAGTTGCAGCATGCCTTTGATGTTCTACTTTGATACGACGGCAAATGTCACATTCAGCAACATAGCAAGCAATGTCTTGCTTCATATTTGACCACCAGAATCTTTGACGAATGTCTTGGTACATCTTTGTACTACCGGGATGAATAGACAAAGGCGTATCATGAGATTTCTTTCATAACCTCCTGTGTCATATCCAGATTTTCCTCTGAACATGGCACCAGTAGGCGGCCCTTGAAGTACAAGGTGCCATCATCAGCAATAGTGAAGAATGAGGGCTTTCCTTCTGCGAGGTAGCGCTTAATCTTGTTGGCTTGAGAGTCATACTTCTGCAGCATTTTGATGCTGTCCACGAGATCTGGTTTAGCAACCAGGGTATTGAGAGAACCCTGGGTAACAACATGGAGGTTCATCTTACGCCACTCAGGAGGAGGGGGAGCGAGTGCACCAGGAGGAACAATATGGAAGTTCAGCTTTCTGAATTCTTCAACAAGCGAGGGCTGAACTTTGTGAACCTGGAGGTGGTTGCAGTCAGACTTGTGGCTGAAGGCATCTGCCATCACATTAGCCTTGCCTGGTGTATAGGAAATACCCAAGTCAAAGTCTGCAACAATCTCCATCCATCTCTGCCGACGGAGGTTCAGTGCAGCTAAATAAACAGATACTTCAGACTTTGGTGGTCAAGGAAAATCTACGCAGCGATTACGAGAAGGTAATGTCGCCATTTGCTTGATGCATGAATGACAGCAGCAAGCTCGAGGTCGTGAACTGGGTAGTTCTCTTCGTGAGGGCACAATTGACGAGAGGCATGAGCAATCACTTTGTGCTCTTGCATTAGGACACAACCTAATCCTTGATGGGAAGCGTCGCAGTAAATGACGAAGTCCTTCTTAGTATCAGGTGGAGCTAGCACTAGGGAAGAAGTCAACTTGTCTTTGAGTGCTTGGAAACTTTCCTGACATTTGTATGTCCATTGGAACTTGACACCCTTATGCAATAGGTTAGTCAGAGGCCTAACGATCTTGGAGAAGTTCTCGACAAATCAACGGCAATAGCTGGCGAGACCGAGAAAACTTCTGACTTGATTGACATTCTTCGGAGGAGTCCAATCGAGAATAGCCTAGACTCATTCAGGGTTGACGGCAATACCATCCTTAGAGATGACATGCCCAAGATAGGTTACTTCGGGTAGCTAGAATTCACACTTGGAGAACTTGGCATATAGCTGATTCTCTCGTAGCTTTTCCAGCACAAGACGAAGATGTTCAGCATGTTCCTCTTTGTTCTTGGAAAATACCAGGATATCATCCAGATAAACCATGACGAATTTGTCGAGGTATTCCATGAATATATAGTTCATCAGACGAGAGAAGGTGGCTGGAGCATTGGTTAAGCCGAATGACATAACGGTGTACTCGTATGAACCATATCGAGTCACGAAGGCGGTCTTTGGGATATCCTCTTCACGAACACGGATCTAGTGGTAACCCAACCTCAAGTCGAGTTTGGAGAACACTGATGAACTAGCCAGTTGATCATATGGATCATTGATCTGAGGAAGAGGATATTTGTTCTGAATGGCAGCTTGGTTAATAGGGCGGTAGTCTTGGACCAATCGGTTTGTCCCATCCTTCTTCTTGACAAATAGAGAAGGTGCTCCCCAAGGAGAGCAACTTGGGCGAATGAAACCACTGCGAAGAGATTTGTTGATTTCCTCCTTAAGCTCAATGAGTTCATGCGACGGCATCTTGTAGGGTCATTTGGCTATAGGAGTGGTGCCTGTTTTCAAGTCGATGATGAATTCGACAACTCTAGCAGGGGGAATCCCTGGAAGTTCTTTAGGAAAGACGTCGAGGAATTCATGCACGATAGGGATGTTTTCAATGCCCTCGAGTGGTGCAGCGTTCAACGCATTCAAGGCATAAAGTCGTGCCTCGACATTTTGCATCAGATGAGCTTGGTAACTAACTATCTCATCAGAAGGGTGTAGTAGATGGACGGTCTTAGTGGCGCAAACTATAGAGGCAGTATGCGCCTTCAACCAATCCATTCCCAGTATGAGGTCAATATTGGAAGACTTTAGAATAATGGGAGAGGCGTGAAATTCCAACCCCTCGATTTCCACAGGGACGTCAATGCCAACCATGGAGGTCTGACATTGTCCCGCGGGGGTTTTACCACTACCGAAGTGTTCATCTGCTCACATTTAACATTGTGCTTGTATGCAAAATCTTCTAACATGAATGAATGCGATGCTCCTGAATCAAATAAAACAGATGTAGCTACTGAATTAACGAGGAGTGTACCCATCACAGTAGCAGGCTGGTCTTGAGCTTCGTTCAGATCAACGTGGTTGGCATGAACATGACCATAAGACTTGGCATTGTTGTTGCGGGGCTGGTTGCTTCCACGGCTAGCTGCGGGAAGGGCCAGTTGATTCTGATTCTGATAGAAGTTCCTGGCAAGGTGACCTGGTTGACCACACTTGTAGCACAGACCATTATTGGGAGTTGTCGAATCACGGGTTCCGGCAAAACCCTCAAGGTTCGAACACTGGGGTGCGCGCAAAGATTTCCTCCCTACCGATCCACGCCCTAGCTCGCTAAGATCTCGCAGACGAACTCGACGAACACACAACACAAAAGACACGAGATTTATACTGGTTCGGGCCACCGTTGTGGTGAAACACCCTACTCCAGTGTGGTGGTGATGGATTGCCAATGGTGTTCATGATGAACATTACAAAGGGAAGAACAGCCTCCTGAGGTTGAGGTGTTCTTGTGCATGACAGACTTGTGTGGGTGAGATGCCTCTCAATCAGTTGTTCCCTACTGTGGTGGCTAGTTCTACTTATATAGGCCCTGGTCCTCTTCCCAAATATTGAGCGGGAAGGGAGCCAACAACGACCGATTTGAAAGGGGATAGCTAGTACAACTTAGCCTGACAAAAGTGGTCTTCGCCTGCAAAAGGCTCTGGTGGTGAAGCCGCATTGGGCTCCATGGTGACCTCCATCTTGCCGTCCCGCTCGTCTTGGTCTCGTTGCACCGATATGGAAACCTTTGCTTGATGCCACGGTACTCTGCGCCTGCGCTTGCCTCCTTAGCACCAAAGGGGAAACAAGGACGCTGCGCGCGCTGGCGCCCGCTTGATCTTGATCGTCATGGCTCACGTCACGAGAGCCTCGCGAGGTTTGGCCTGCCTTGATTTCTCTGCTCCTCACGAGGCTGCCTGGTGAGGCCGCTCTTGAGGAGGTCTTGCGTCGTCCGCCTCGCGAGGCTTGGCCCCTCGTGAGGGTCTTGAATGCCTCGCTGATGAAGATGGGCCATACAGGCCTGCAGCACAGCCACGCCATGGGCATAAGCGAGCAAGTCTGGGACCCTGTTCCCAGACGCATGTGATAGCCCCGGGCCCAAAGCGCGCTCGGGCTTGGCTTCGAGGTGAAGCCAAAGGTCAAGCGCGGAGCGTCGCGGGCCCCAAAAGCCTGCGGCCTTGGTCGACGTGTGGCGGTTGATTAGACGTGGGCGTCTCCACTTCCCCACGCTGCCTCGGTAACTGCTCGACTTGACAAGTCCCTGTGATATGCAAGGAAAACCATCATTACCTGCGATCGTGGGAGGCGTTGGTTGGCCTTCTTCCACTATAAATGGGGAGGGGGGCAGAGCCCTCGTCGCCCATCTTTTCACGGTTCGCCTGCTTCCTCCTCCTTGCTCCTCTGCCAGCAGCAATGGCGCTGTCGAAGAGGTTCTCCGCCGCGGAGAAGGGCAAGGCCCCTCGGGAGGGGCCCGACTCCCCGGCGACCAAGCGTGGAAGTGGCCGTCCCCGCAAGCATGCCGCGACCCCTGCCGTGGCCCCTGGCTCCCGGGGTGGCGCCGCTGCGCGTGGCAGGAGTCGCTCCGGTCGCGGCAGCCCCGTTGATGAAAGGAGACACGCCGTGGTTGCGCGGCCTCCCCGGCCGCGGTTCCACGCCTTAGAGGTGCTGCCAGAGTTCGTTGTCTGGTCGGAGGATCCAGCCGGCAGCTGGCTCCAGCTTCCCCGCTTCTTTGCCGACGAGCTGCCGGCCTCCGGTCCAGGCGGGCTCTGGCTACAGGCAGAAGGTTGCTACAGCCAGTCTTCTTGGGTCGCGGTCAAGGTCTCCATCGCAGGCAACATAGCTCTGGCCCGCGGTTGGCAGACGTTCGCCCGTGTGCGCGGCCTGGGCAGGTGGTGCACCCTCCACTTCAAGTTTGACGGCGATGCGACCCTCTACGTGAGGGTGTTCGGGGAAGACGGTTGCCCCGCGAGATACTGCCCTGAGGTGAACGACAGCGAGGAGGTGCTCGGCCTTGGCAATGGTCGGGATGAGGAGGAGGGCGAACCCGCCGGCCGCGCCTCGTCCGACTACGGTGGCTCCTCTCTTGGCGACAGTTCCAACAGTGGCGGCTACGACCAGCCGCCACGACGTCGCGCCCGCATCGAAGGTGGTAGCGGGTCGTCTCGTCACCGCACATCCGTGAAGCGCGAGGAGGGGTCCAACTAAGCTCGGGACGTCGCCAAGGGCCTGCCCCTATGGACTGTTGCAAGGGCGAGCGCTGCTTTTGTTTTGTTCCTCTTTTCCTTCCTGCACCAAAATGAAACCAGCATGGGCCCGGAGGGGCATGTATCGAACCATGACTTCTTAATCATTATGCTACGCTTGTTGTTTCCGTGCTGTGTTGCTATTTTGTGTTGAGATAACTTAGCTTGGCGCGTTCGGGGCGACCTCCTCTTTACGAGGCATTTGTTTCCTCGTGCCCGTCTTGACCTAGTGGTCTGTGATTGCTCGGGGACTGGAAAAAATTCGTTAGGAAGCATGCTAGGAGATTTTTCGTTCACCCAAGCCTTGAACCGGCGCTTCATGTCGCGGTACCCTAGGGGAACGGATTAGGGGAGATGTGCCAGCTTGTGAGCTTGAATGAGGGTGCCTCGCGAGAAAGCAGACGGGAGGTAGAGAAAAGGAAAAACGCTCGCGAGGACATCTGCCCAGCCCCCTCGCGAGGTATGCAAGAGAGAGAACACATGCGAACTAGAGTCTGAAATAGTGGCAAAAGGCGACGGAACCAAATCAGCAAAGAAAACCAGAAGCAAATTTCGATTAAGAGAAGGCAAGCCAACTACGGAAAGTAAATGAAAAGCCGCGTCCGGCACCTAGTCTAGTCTTCAAGTCTTCTCACTAGCGCGGACCTAAGTGCTGCCACTAGGCATGGGAGGGATCCCCCGAGGCCCGAGGGCGGCACTCCTGAGACTCCGGGGCGTGTACAACCCCACTCATTATTACGTGAGAGTGTCACGGGCGGCGATTCTTCACAGGCACCGGGCCTTCTTCACAGGCACTGGGCCTTTCTTCATAGGCACTAGGCCTTGCTTCATGGGTGGAACTTCCGGAGGTGCTGGATGTTCCAGGCGTTCTGGATGGGCACCCCGTCCTGCGTCTCCAGGCGCGCGGCGTCGGGCCTGGAGACATGGACGACCCTGAACGGGCCCTCCCACATAGGTGAGAGCTTGTGCAACCCTTCCCTGGAGAGGACCCGCCTTAGGACGAGGTCGCCCGCCTCGAGCGTCCTGGAGCGGATGTTGCGGCAGTGGTATCACCGCAGCGCCTGCTGGTACCTTGCCGCCCTCAGTGCAGCTTCGCGGCAGCTTTCCTCCCCCAGCACGAGATCCATTCCCCGCGTGGCTCCTACTGCGTTTCATCAAACGCCAGGACCCGTGCGGAGCGATGCTTGACCTCGTGAGGGAGGACTGCTTCGGCTCCGTAGACGAGGAAGAACGGGGTCTCACCCGTCGGCTTGGAGGCGGTGGTGCGGATGGACCACAACACGGACTGGAGTTCTTCGTGCCAGCCCCTGCCGCAGGCCTCGAGCTTCTTCTTGAAGCTCCTGGTCTTGAGGCTGCTCAGGACCTCTGCGTTGGCGCGTTCGGCCTGGCCATTGCTCCTGGGGTGCGCCACCGAAGCGTAGCAGATTTGCGTTCCAAGGTTAGCACAGTATGTTTTGAATAGGTTACTAGTGAACTACGAGCCGTTGTCGGTGATGATGCGGTTGGGAACCCCGAAGCGGCTCACGAGACCCTTGATGAACTTGACCGTGGAGCCAGCTGGGATAGTGCGGACGGCTTCTACTTCCGCCCACTTGGTGAACTTGTCGATGGCGACGTAGAGGTAGTGGTAGCCCCCAGGTGCCCGAGGGAACGGGCCAAGGATATCCAGCCCACAGACTGCGAACGGCCACGTGAGTGGGATGGTCTGGAGGCCTTGAGCCAACTGATGGATCTGTTGGCATGGAACTGGCAGGCTTCGCAGGATTTCGCCAGCTCGGCCGCGTCGTTGAGCGCCGTGGGCCAGTAGAATCCGCTGCGGAATACCTTGTCGACGAGGGTCCGTGATGATGAATGGTGCCCACAGTCCCCGCCGTGTATGTCAGATAGCAACTCCTTCCCCTGGTCTCTGGAAATGCAACACAGTGAAACATCATTTGGTCGCTTCCTGTACAACTCACCGTCTTGGATGCAATATGCCGTGGCTTGACGGGCCACGCGCTCTGCCTCCTCCTCCTTCTCCGGCAGCGCCCCTTGCATCAGGTATTTCTTGAATTCCTTGGTCCAGCATCCCTCCTGGGGCTCAAGCGCCAAGAGCAGGCGAGCTCCTGAGGTCGGGCCACAGGCTGGGGCTCCTATGGCAGGTGGCTGTGGGAGCTCCTCCCGGGGATGAGCTGCGCTTGAAAGTGGTGGTGTCGCTGATGGCTTGAAGATCTGTTCCTCAAAGACGCAGGGCTCTTGTGGCTGCCGCTTGGATGCTCTCCTGGCGATGTCGTCAGCTTCCTTGTTGGTGCCGCGGGGCACGTGCTGCAACTCCAGTCCCAAGAACTGCTTCTCCATCTTGCGCACCTCCGCGAGGTATGCCTCCATGTGCTCGTCCTTCGGCTCGTACACCTTGTTGGAGAAGTTGACGAGGAGCTGCGAGTCACCCTTAACGGTTAGGCGCTTGACCCCCAGAGCTGCCGCAGTCTTTAGGCCAGCTATGAGGCCTTCGTATTCAGCGGTGTTGTTGGAGACCTTCTCGCCCTGCTGAAAGCAAAGCTGCACAACATAGTAGAGCTTGTCCTGAGTGGGCGAGATGAGTACTGCTCCAGCCACCGCGCCCTGGTGCGCGAAGGCGCTGTCGAAATACATGACCCAACCGTCTGGCGCCTCGCTTCCTGGTGAGGTGGACCGGTGTTCGCCTACCTCCAGGGTCGGGGCGTCCATCCACTCTGCCACAAAATCGGCGAGCGTGACTCCCTTGATTACCTTGGTGGTGCTGAACTCCAACTGGAATGCCTGCAGCTCGATGTTCCACTCAGCGACCCTTCCAGCAGAGTTGGGGCTCCTGAGCACCCTTTCCAATGGGTAGGCTGAGATGACCTTGATGAGGTGGCCTTGGAAGTAGTGATGTAGCTTGCGCGAGGCCACCAAGAGCGCGAGCAGGAGCATCTGAGGCATGGAGTATCGCGCCCTCGCGTCCCGCAACACTGTGCTGACAAAATACACCGGGTGTTCGACGAGGGCTGGCGCGTTGGTAAGGCTCGTGTCTTGCGGAAGTTGGGGCGTCTCCTGAAGTGGTGGGACTCCTGACGCCTGATCGCTTGCGGGAATCTCGGTGACGTCGTCCTGCCGAGCTTGGTCTTCTGTTGACGTTGCTAAGGCTCTCGTGGTGCCTTCCTGATCTTGCGTCATTTCAGCTGTAGCTTGGCGCAGCGCACCCTTGTCTTGGTGCTCCTCCTGAACCGCCCCCAACGCTGCGCTGGTGGAGTACGGGGTAGCGGCAAGGTAGAGTACTAGGAGCTCGAGAGGTCGTGGTGCCACCATCACCGGGGGGCTGGTCAGGTATTTCTTGAGGTCTTGAAAAGCTCGGTTGGCCTCCGGGGTCCACTTGAATGGGCCCTTCTTCTTCATCAGCTTGAAGAAGGGTAGGGCGCGCTCTCCCAGCTTGGAGATGAAGCGTCCCAACGTAGTTACCCGACCAGCCAACTTCTGCATTTCCTTAAGGGTCTGCGGTGGGCTCATATCCTCAATGGCCTTAATCTTCTCTGGGTTCGCCTCGATCCCTCTATGGGACATGAGGAACCCCAGCAGCTTATCGGAAGGGACACCGAACACGCACTTCTCCGGGTTAAGCTGCAAGTTCACCTGGTGCAGGCTCGCGAAGGTCTCCTCCAGGTCTTGAATCAAGGTCCTTGCTTCCCGAGACTTCACCACAATGTCGTCGACGTAGGCCTCCGTGTTTCTCCTGAGCTGCCGCCCCCAAGGCGATGTGCATCACCACTGAAAGGTTGCGCCCACGCTATGATCCGAAGGGCATGCAGGTGTAGCAGTACACCCCACATGGGGTCAGGAAAGTTGTCTTCTCTACATCTTCTACCGCCATCTTGATCTGGTGATACTGAAGGAAATATGCCCTAGAGGCAATAATAAAGTTATTATTTATTTCCTTATTTCATGATAAATGTTTATTATTCATGCTAGAATTGTATTAACCGGAAACATAATACATGTGTGAATATATAGACAAACAGAGTGTCACTAGTATGCCTCTACTTGACTAGCTCGTTGATCAAAGATGGTTATGTTTCCTAGCCATTGACATGAGTTGTCATTTGATTAACGGGGTCACATCATTAGGAGAATGATGTGATTGACTTGACCCATTCCGTTAGCTTAGCACATGATCGTTTAGTATTCTGCTATTGCTTTCTTCATGACTTATACATGTTCCTATGACTATGAGATTATGCAACTCCCGTTTACCCGAGGAACACTTTGTGTGCTACCAAACGCGTCAACGCAATCGGGTGATTATAAAGGTGCTCTCAGGTGTCCCGAAGGTACTTGTTGGGTTGGCATATTTCGAGATTAGGATTTGTCACTCCGATTGTCGGAGAGGTATCTCTGGGCCCACTCGGTAATGCACATCACTATAAGCATTGCAAGCATTGCAACTAATGAGTTAGTTGCGGGATGATGTATTACGGAACGAGTAAAGAGACTTGCCGGTAATGAGATTGAGCTAGGTATTGAGATACCGACAATCGAATCTCGGGCAAGTAACATACCGATGACAAAGGGAACAAAGTATGTTGTTATGCGGTCTGACCGATAAAGATCTCCGTAGAATATGTGGGAGCCAATATGAGCATCCAAGTTCCGCTATTGGTTATTGACCGGTGACGTGTCTTAGCCATGTCTACATAGTTCTCGAACCCGTAGGGTCCGCACGCTTAAAGTTTGATGACGGTTATATTATGAGTTTATGTGTTTTGATGTACCGAAGGTAGTTCGGAGTCCCTGATGAGATCGGGGACATGACGAGGAGTCTCGAAATGGTTGAGACATAAAGATCGATATATTGGACGACTGTATTCGGACATCGGAAAGGTTCCGAGTGATTCGGGTATTTTTCGGAGTACCGGAGAGTTACGGAAATTCGCCGGGCAGTATATGGGCCTTATTGGGCTTTAGGGGAAAGAGGGAGGAGAGGCTGCGCGCCCCCCAAGGCCTAGTCCGAATTGGACTAGGGGGAGGGCCTGCGCCCCCTCCTTCCTTCTCTTCTCTCTCCCCTTTCCTTGACTCCTACTCCTACTACTTGGAAGGGGGGAATCCTACTCCCGTTGGGAGTAGGACTCCTCCTAGGGCGCGCCATAGAGAGGGCCGGCCCTCCCCCTTCTCCACTCCTTTATATACGGGGAGGGGGGCACCCCTTGGAGACACAATGATTGATCTCTTGATCTCTTAGCCGTGTGCGGTGCCCCCCTCCACCATAATCCACCTCGATAATATCATAGTGGTGCTTAGGGGAAGCCCTGCGTCGGTAGAACATCATCATCGTCACCACGCCGTCGTGCTGATGGAACTTTCCCTCAAAACTCGGCTAGATCGAAGTTAGAGGGACCTCATTGAGCTGAACGTGTGCTGAACTCGGAGGTGCGTGCGTTTGGTACTTGATCGGTCGGATCGTGAAGACGTACGACTAGATCCACCGCGTTGTGCTAACGCTTACGCTTTTGGTCTACGAGGGTACGTGGACAACACTCTCCCCTCTCGTTGCTATGCATCACCATGATCTTGCGTGTGCGTAGGAATTTTTTTGAAATTACTATGTTCCCCAACAGTGGCATCCGAACCTGGTTTTATGCGTAGATGTAATATGCACGAGTAGAACACAAGTGAGTTGTGGGCGATACATGTCATACTGCTTACTAGCATGTCATACTTTGGTTCGGCGGTATTGTTGGATGAAGCGGCCCGGACCGACATTACGTGTACGCTTACGCGAGACTGGTTTTACCGCCGTGCTATGCACACAGGTGACTAGCGGGTGTCAGTTTCTCCAACTTTAGTTGAACCGAGTGTGGCTACGCCCGTTCCTTGCGAAGGTTAAAACAGCACCAACTTGACAAACTATCTTTGTGGTTTTGATGCGTAGGTAAGAACGGTTCTTGCTCAGCCCGTAGCAGCCACGTAAAACTTGCAACAACAAAGTAGAGGACGTCTAACTTGTTTTTGCAGGGCATGTTGTGATGTGATATGGTCAAGGCATGATGCTATATTTTATTGTATGAGATGATCATGTTTTGTAACCGAGTTATCGGCAACTGGCAGGAGCCATATGGTTGTCGCTTTATTGTATGCAATGCAATCGCCCTGTAATGCTTTACTTTATCACTAAGCGGTAGCAATAGTCGTAGAAGCATAAGTTGGCAAGACGACAACAATGCTATGATGGAGATCAAGGTGTCGCGCCGGTGACGATGGTGATCATGAGGGTGCTTCGGAGATGGAGATCACAAGCACAAGATGATGATGGCCATATCATATCACTTATATTGATTGCATGTGATGTTTATCTTTTATGCATCTTATCTTGCTTTGATTGACGTAGCATTATAAGATGATCTCTCACTAAATTATCAAGGTATAAGCGTTCTCCCTGAGTATGCACCGTTGCGAAAGTTCTTCGTGCTGAGACACCACGTGATGATCGGGTGTGATAGTCTCTACGTTCAAATACAATGGGTGCAAAACAGTTGCACACGCGGAATACTCAGGTTAAACTTGATGAGCCTAGCATATAACAGATATGGCCTCGGAACACTGAGACCAAAAGGTCGAGCGTGAATCATATAGTAGATATGATCAACATAGTGATGTTCACCATTGAAACTACTCCATCTCACGTGATGATCGGACATGGTTTAGTTGATTTGGATCACGTGATCACTTAGAGGATTAGAGGGATGTCTATCTAAGTGGGAGTTCTTTAAGTAATATGATTAATTGAACTTTAATTTATCATGAACCTAGTCCTGGTAGTATTAGCATATCTATGTTGTAGATCAATAGCTCGCATTTAGCTCCCCTATTTTATTTTTGATATGTTCCTAGAGAAAACTATGTTGAAAGATGTTAGTAGCAATGATGCATATTGGATCCGTAATCTGAGGATTATCCTCATTGCTGCACAGAAGAATTATGTCCTTAATGCACCGCTAGGTGATAGACCAATTGCAGGAGCAGATGCGGACGTTATGAACGTTTTGACAAAAGCTCGGTATGATGACTACTTGATAGTTTAGTGCACCATGCTTTACGGCTTAGAACCGGGACTTCAAAATGTTTTGAACGCCACGGAGCATATAAGATGTTCCAAGAGTTGAAATTGGTATTTCATACTCATGCCCGTGTCGAAAGGTATGAGACCTTTGACAAGTACTTTATCTACAAGATGGAGGAGAATAGCTCAGCTAGTGAGCATGTGCTCAGAATGTCTGAGTACTACAATCACTTGAATCAAGTGGGAGTTAATCTTCCAGATAAGATAGTGATTGACAGAGTTCTCTAGTCACTATCACCAAGTTACTTGAACTTCATGATGAACTATAATATGCAAGGGATAACGGAAATGATTCCCAAGCTCTTCGTGATGCTGAAATCGACGAAGCTAGAAATCAAGAAAAGCATCAAGTGTTGATGGTTGACAAGACCACTAGTTTCAAGAAAAGGGCAAAGGGAAGAAGGGGAACTTCAAGAAGAATGTCAAGCAAGTTGCTGCTCAAGTGAAGAAGCCCAAGTCACGACCTAAGCTTGAGACTAAGTGCTTCTACTGCAAAGGGACTGGTCACTGGAAGCGGAACTCCCCAAGTATTTGGTGGATAAGAAGGATGGCAAAGTGAACAAAGGTATATTTGATATACATGTTATTGATGTGTACCTTACTAGTGTTTATAGCAACCCCTCAGTATTTGATGCTAGTTCCGTTGCTAAGATTAGTAACTCGAAACAGGAGTTGCAGAATGAACATAAACTAGTTAAGGGCGAGGTGACGATGTGTGTTGGAACTAGTTCCAAGATTGATATGATCATCATCGCACACTCCCTATACTTTCGGGATTAGTGTTGAACCTAAATAAGTGTTATTTGGTGTTTGCGTTGAGCATGAATATGATTTGATCATGTTTATTGCAATACGGTTATTCATTTAAGTTAGAGAATAATTGTTGTTCTGTTTACATGAATAAAACCTTCTATGGTCATACACCCAATGAAAATAGTTTGTTGGATCTCGATCGTGGTGATACACATACTCATAATATTGAAGCCAAAAGATGCAAAGTTAATAATGATAGTGCAACTTATTTGTGGCAATGCCGTTTAGGTCATATTGGTGTAAAGCGCATGAAGAAACTCCATGCTGATGGGATTTTGGAATCACTTGATTATGAATCACTTGATGCTTGTTAACCATGCCTTATGGGCAAGATGACTAAGCCTCCGTTCTCTGGAACAATGGAGCGAGCAACTGACTTATTGGAAATAATGCATACTGATGTATGCGATCCGATGAGTGTTGAGGCTCACGGCGAGTATCGTTATTTTCTGAACTTCACAGATAATTTGAGCAGATATGGGTAGATCTACTTGATGAAACATAAGTCTGAAACATTTGAAAATTTCATATAATTTCAGAGTGAAGTGGAAAATCATCGTAACAAGAAAATAAAGTTTCTACGATCTGATCGTGGAGGAGAATATTTGAGTTACGAGTTTGGTCCTCATTTTAAACAATGCGGAATAGTTTCGCAACTCACGCCACCTGGAACACCACAGTGTAATGGTGTGTCCGAACATCGTAACCGTACTTTATTAGATATGGTGCATACTATGATGTCTCTTGCCGATTTACAACTATCGTTTTGGGGTTGTGCATTAGAGACAGCTGCATTCACGTTAAATAGGGCACCATCTAAATCCGTTGATACGACACCATATGAACTGTGGTTTGGCAAGAAACCAAAGTTGTCGTTTCTTAAAGTATGGGGTTGCGATGCTTATGTGAAAAAGTTTCAACATGATAAGCTTGAACCCAAATCGAAGAAGTGCGCCTTCATAGGATACCCAAAAAGAAAATATTGGGTACACCTTCTATCACAGATCCGAAGGCAAGACATTTGTTGCTAAATTTGGATCCTTTCTAGAGAAGGAGTTTCTCTCGAAAGAAGTGAGTGGGAGGAAAGTAGAACTTGATGAGGTAATTCTACCTTCTCTCGAATTGAAAAGTAGCTCATCACTAAAATCAGTTCCAGTGATGCCTACATGAATTAGTGAGGAAGTTAATGATGATGATCATCAAACTTCAGATCAAGTTTCTACCAAACCTCGTAGGTCAACCAGAGTAAGATCCGCACTAGAGTGGTACGGTAATCCTGTTCTGGAAGTCATGTTACTAGACCATGACGAACCTGCGAACTATGAGGAAGCGATGATGAGCCCAGATTCCGCGAAATGGTTTGAGGCCATGAAATCTGAGATAGGATCCATGTATGAGAAAAAAGTATGGACTTTGGTTGACTTGCCCGATGATCAGCAAGCATTAGAAAATAAATGGATCTTCAAGAGGAAGACGGACGCTGATATAGTGTTGCTATCTACAAAGCTAGACTTGTCAAAAAAAGTTTTTTTTTGACAAAGTTCAAGGTGTTGACTACGATGAGATTTTCTCACTCGTATCGATGCTTAAAGTCTGTCCGAATCATGTCAGCAATGGCCGCATTTTATGAAATCTGGCAAATGGATAACAAAACTGCAATCCTTAATGGATTTATTAAAGAAGAGTTGTATATGATGCAACCAGAAGGTTTTGTCGATCCAAAGGGAGCGAACAAAGTGTGCAAGATCCAGCGATCCTTTTGTGGACTGGTGCAAGCCTCTCGGAGTTGGAATAAACGCTTTGATAGTGTGCTCAAAGCATATAGTTTTATACAGACTTGCGGTGAAGCCTATATTTACAAGAAAGTGAGTGGGAGCACTACATCATTTCTGATAAGTATATGTGAATGACATATTGTAGATCGGAAATGATGTAGAATTATTCTACAAAGCATAAAGGAGTGTTTGAAAGGAATTTTTCAAAGAAATACTTTGGTAAAGCTGCTTAGATATTGAGCATCAAGATCTATAGAGATAGATCAAGACGCTTATAAGTTTTTTCAATGAGTACATACCTTGACAAGATTATGAAGTAGTTCAAAATGGAACAGTCAAAGAAAGAGTTCTTGCCTGTGTTACAAGGTGTGAAATTGAGTAGGACTCAAAGCCCGACCATGGCAGAAGATAGAAAGAGAATGAAAGTCATTCCCTATGCCTCAGCCATAGGTTCTATAAAGTATGCCATGCTGTGTACCAGATCTATTGTATACCCTACACTGATTTTGGCAAGGGAGTACAATAGTGATCTAGGAGTAGATCACTAGACAGTGGCCAAAATTATCCTTAGTGGAATAAGGATATATTTCTCGATTATGGAGGTGACAAAAAGGTTCGTCGTAAATGGTTACGTCGATGCAAATTTTGACACACATCCAGATGACTCTAAGTCTCAATCTAGATACATATTGAGAGTGGGAGCAATTAGCTAGAGTAGCTCCGTGCAGAGCATTGCTGACATAGAAATTTGCAAAATACATACGGATCTGAATGTGGCGGACCCGTTAACTAAACTTCTCTCACAAGCAAAACATGATCACACCTTAGTACTCTTTGGGTGTTAGTCACATAGCGATGTGAACTAGATTATTGACTCTAGCAAACCCTTTGGTTGTTGGTCACTTGATGATGTGAACTATGGGTGTTAATCACATGGTGATGTGAACTATTTATGTTAAATCACATGACGATGTGAACTAGATTATTGACTCTAGTGCAAGTGGGAGACTGAAGGAGATATGCCCTAGAGGGAATAATAAAGTTATTATTTATTTCCTTATTTCATGATAAATGTTTATTATTCATGCTATAATTGTATTAACCGGAAACATAATACATGTGGGAATATATAGACAAACAGAGTGTCACTAGTATGCCTCTACTTGACTAGCTCGTTGATCAAAGATGGTTATGTTTCCTAGCCATTGACATGAGTTGTCATTTGATTAACGGGGTCACATCATTAGGAGAATGATGTGATTGACTTGACCCATTCCGTTAGCTTAGCACATGATCGTTTAGTATTCTGCTATTGCTTTCTTCATGACTTATACATGTTCCTATGACTATGAGATTATGCAACTCCGTTTACCGAGGAACACTTTGTATGCTACCAAACGTCACAACGTGGCGGGTGATTATAAAGGTGCTCTCAGGTGTCTCCGAAGGTACTTGTTGGGTTGGCCTATTTCGAGATTAGGATTTGTCACTCTGATTGTCGGAGAGGTATCTCTAGGCCCACTCGGTAATGCACATCACTATAAGCCTTGCAAGAATTGCAACTAATGTGTTAGTTGCGGGATGATGTATTACGGAACGAGTAAGACTTGCCGGTAACGAGATTGAACTAGGTATTGAGATACCGATGATCGAATCTCGGGCAAGTAACATACCGATGACAAAGGGAACAACGTATGTTGTTATGCGGTCTGACCGATAAAGATCTTCGTAGAATATGTGGGAGCCAATATGAGCATCTAGGTTCCGCTATTGGTTATTGACCGGAGACGTGTCTCGGTCATGTCTACATAGTTCTCAAACCCGTAGGGTCCGCACGCTTAAAGTTTGATGCCGGTTATATTATGAGTTTATGTGTTTTGATGTACTGAAGGTAGTCCGGAGTCCCGGATGACATCGCTAACATGACGAGGAGTCTCGAAATGGTCGAGTCATAAATATCAATATATTGGACGACTATATTCGGACATCGGAAAGGTTCCGATTGATTCGGGTATTTTTCGCAGTACCGGAGAGTTACGGGAATACGTTGGGGAGTATATGGGCCTTATTGGGCTTTAGGGCAAAGAGAGAGGAGAGGCTGCGTGCCCCCCCCCAAGGCCTAGTCCGAATTGGACTAGGGGGAGGTGCTGCGCCCCTCCTTCCTTCTCTTCTCTCTCCCCTTTCCTTGACTCCTACTCCTACTACTTGGAAGGGGGGGGGGATCCTACTCCCGGTGGGAGTAGGACTCCTCCTAGGGCGCGCCATAGAGAGGGCCGGCCCTCCCCCTCCTCCACTCCTTTATATACAGGGAGGGGGGCACGCCCTGCAGACACAACGATTGATCTCTTGATCTCTTAGCCGTGTGCGGTGCCCCCCTCCACCATAGTCCACCTCGATAATATCGTAGCGGTGCTTAGGCGAAGCCCTGCATCGTTAGAACATCATCATCGTCACCACGCCGTCGTGCTGTCGGAACTTTCCCTCAAAGCTCGGCTGGATCAGAGTTCGAGGGACGTCATCGAGCTGAACGTGTGCTGAACTCGGAGGTGTCGTGCGTTCGGTACTTGATCGGTCGGATCGTGAAGACGTACGACTACATCAACCGCGTTGTGCTAACGCTTCCGCTTTTGGTCTACGAGGGTGCATGGACAACACTCTCCCCTCTCGTTGCTATGCACCACCATGATCTTGCGTGTGCGTAGGAATTTGTTTGAAATTACTACGTTTCCCAACAGATACCCTGAGAACGCATCCAGGAAGCACAGCAGGTCGCACTCGGCAGTGGAGTCGACGATCTGATCGATGCATGGGAGCGGGAACGGATCTTGGGGGCAGGCCTTATTGAGGTTGGTGAAGTCAACGCACATTCGCTCCTTCCCGCCTTTCTTCGGCACTACGACGGGGTTCGCCAGCCATTCGGGGTACCGAACCTCGTGAAGGCACCCGCTGCCTCCAACTTGCGGGTCTCTTGGACGATGAAGGCCTGCTTCTCCATGGACTGCCGTCTCGCCCGCTGCTTCACAGGGCGCACATTGGGGCATACCCTTAAATGATGCTGAATCACCTCCCTCGGGACCCCCACCAGCTGATTGGACTCCCACGCAAATATATCCTTGTTTGCGTGCAAGAACTTCACCAACGCCTCCTCTCGGCTTGGGTCGAGGCCGGCACCTATGGTAAAGGTGGATCCTGAGGGCCCGTCCTCGTTGACTGGCACCTGCTTGGTTTCTGCCTTGTCTTGTGTGAACACCTGCTTCTTCTTGGTTGGTGCGGCTCCCTTGGGCTCGCAGGTGCCCGCGTCGACAGACTGCGCCGCCGCAGCGGTCTTGAGGGCGAGCTTGTGTGCCACCAGGGCCTCCTTGGGGTCCCCCTTGACGGTGAGGACGCCTTTGCTTCTAGGCATCTTCATGAGGTTCTAGGCCGGATGAGTCGCCGCCATGAACTGGGCCAGAGCTGGGTACCCGAGAATGGCGTTGTACGGGAGGCCGATGCGGGCAATGTCGAAGTCGACCAGCTCGGTACGGTAGTTGTCGCTTGTGCTGAAGGTGACGGGGAGGCGGATCTGCCCCAGGGAGCGGGCAGTGCCGCCACCAACTCCTAAGAAGGGATTGCTGAGGCTGAGGCGCTTGAGCGGCACGTGAAGAAGGCGGAAGGCCTCCACGGAGAGCAAGTTGAGGCCGGTGCCGCCGTCGATGAGGGTCTTGCTAACGGCCACATTGCAGATGGTGGGCGTGCAGAGCATTTGGAGCATGCCCGAGCTGGCGGTGGAGTCGGGGTGGTCTTCCGAGCCGAAGGTGAGGTCGGCTTCGGGTGGAGCCCAGCCAGGCGGAGCCCCCGAGCGCTTGAGGCGGTGCCGATCTGGCGGAGGAATGGCTTGACATGGTGATCTGAAGGCGGCGCTTGAGAGCCGCCCAGCAAGGCCACGACCGCGTGGTGCGCCGGTGCTACGTAGCACGCAGTGAAGAGGTCGCGGAGTTCCTCCCAGGATGCCACCATGGATCCAGGGAGGTTGAGCAGCCAGGCGTGTGGCTCGCCGATGAGGGTCATGGGGAGCCAGTTGTCCATGATCTTGTCGTCGCCCCGGGCCTCGAGGACGGCTTCCTCGTATGACAGTAGGAAAGCCGACGGGTCCGCCGTGCCATTGTAGCACTGTGGTATCTCCATCTTGAACTTGGACGGCCAACGCACCTGTCGTAGGGTGGGGGCCAGGGCTCGGAGCCCCTGGCCCCGTCGTCATCGCCGGCTGTTGGAGTCGGTAGAGGGCCGCCTGCCATGAGGGCGAAGTGTGGTGGCGGCGGAGCGTAGATTGGCGGAGAGGAGCTACGGCGCACCCCTACCTGGCACGTCAAATGTCGGATCACGGGTTCCGACAAAACCCTCAAGGTTCGAACACTAGGGTGCGCGCGAAGATTTCCTCCCTACCGATCCACGCCCTAGCTCGCTAAGATCTCGCGGACGAACTCGACGAACTCACAACACAAAAGACACGAGATTTATACTGGTTCGGGCCACCACTGTGGTGTAACACCCTACTCCAGTGTGGTGGTGGTGGATTGCCTCTAGGGCTGATGATGAACAATACAAAGGGAAGAACAGCCTCCTGAGGTTGAGTTGTTCTTGTTCTTGAAGGACTTGTGTGGGTGAGATGCCTCTCAATCAGTTGTTCCCTACTGTGGTGGCTAGTTCTACTTATATAGGCCCTGGTCTCCTTCCCAAATATTGAGCGGGAAGGGGGCCTACAATGACCGATTTGAAAGGGGAGAACTAGTACAGCTTATCCTGACAAAAGTGGTCTTCGCCTGCAAAAGGCTCTGGTGGTGACGCCGCATTGGGCTCCATGGTGACCTTCGTCTTGCCGTCCCGCTGGTCTTGGTCTCGTTGCACCGATATGGAAACCTTTGCTTGATACCTTGGTACTCCGTGCCTGCGCTTGCCTCCTTAGCACCACAGGGGAAACAAGGACGCCGCGCGCGCTGGCGCCTGCCTGGCGCCCGCCTGATCTTAATCGTCATGGCTCACGTCACGAGAGCCTCACGAGGTTTGCCCTGCCTTGATTTCTCTGCATCTCGCGAGGCAGCCTGGTGAGGCCGCTCCTGAGGAGGTCTTGCGTCATCCGCCATGTGA
This sequence comes from Aegilops longissima, assembly GCA_021605205.1. NCBI lineage: Eukaryota > Viridiplantae > Streptophyta > Magnoliopsida > Poales > Poaceae > Aegilops > Aegilops longissima. The sequence continues at coordinate 414,577,604 of CM038678.1, forward strand.
GGCTTGGCCCCTCGCGAGGGTCTTGAATGCCTCGCTGATGAAGATGGGCCGTACAGGCCTGCAGCACAGCCATGCCATGGGCCGCAGGCAGGCAAGTCTGGGGACCCCCGTTCCCAGAACGTCGACAGGAGTGGGAACATGAGCTTGGGGTGGTGGAGCTAGAAGTCTTGGCTGCCTGGATGGTGGGGGAGGCAGACGCGGTGCAACATAGGACTGTCTTGGAGCAGGTGCAGTTGATTGGTACACGCTGTTGGGAATCCATATCTTACGCTTCTGCGAGGGCGGGCCCGAAAATGAGCCCGTGTCACGGTAGCGCCTGTGAGAGCTCTGGTGTTCCTGCAGACCAGTTTTGACATTGATGGCCTTGTTCACCAAGGTGGTGGAATCAGCAAAGTCATGCACTAGAAGTGCGAGCTTGATGTCAGCTTGAAGGCCATCATGAAACTTCTCCTGTCTGTGTGCATGAGTTGCAATGTCCTCTTCAGCATAGCGGGACAAGTCCAGAAACTCCCGCTGATAAGCTTCGATAGTTTTGTTGCCCTGGGTGAGGCTGTGGAACTCATGCTTCTTCCGGTCCATGACTCCCTGAGGAATGAAGCGGGAACAAAAAGCAGCTTGGAAGTCTGGCCAGGTGATGATTGTTCCAGCTGGCAGAGTATGCCTGTGGTTGTCCCACCATTGAGGAAGAACGAAGCAAAGATGACATAGTGGGCAGGGGCTACATCAGCGGACTCCATCTCATAGGTGATGTCATGGAGCCAGTCATCAACATCCAGAGGCTGAGTTGAGCTGCGGTACACAGTTGGGTTGAGGCGCATGAAATCCTGCAGAGTCACTTGGGCTGGCTGCTGGTTCATATTGGGGCGAGGGAACTGAGCCATCATATTTTCCATGAACTGGCGATTCATCTCGAGCTGTTGGATCATACCAGCCATGTACTCAGGTGGTGGTGGGGTGTTGCCACCACGACCGCGACCACCTGGTCTAACCATCCTGCTAATATATAACAGGGGTAGATCAACATTGAGAAATTTGCAAGGACAAGAATCATTCATGATGAAACATGCATAATGAAAGAAGCACGATAGATACTACATAGTAGTCGGCATATCTTACAAAAGGGATCATGCATAGAGTTCGGTACACAGAGTGCAGTACATAAAGACATCATAGGCGGATCGCAGGCTCGCGGCGAATGCATCTAATACTAATAAGCAAGACTACATCAGTCCGAAGAGGAACTGTGGAGGTAGGTGTAGCCTGAAAGCTGGTAGTGTCGCATCGGGAACTCCACGTCAGCAACCTAGGGCCCATGGATACTACAGTGCGTAGACCCGGCCTCGAGTGGCGAAGAGGACCAAGTGCGGGAGAGTAGCCTCCCACATCTGGCCAACCGACACCGTGGGGCATCACATTCCTAGCTAGGTAGATCGCAGAACGCGACAGCTCTCTACATCGGACAAAGGGGTGCAACAGCGTCAAAGCATGGTAAAGGTGCTGATGGGTGGTGTACAACTCGTGACAAAGAGCTCGGCTAGCTCGATCCAGCCCATCAACATGCAAAACCAAGTCTTGATGGTAGAAGGGCTCTCGGGTGACAGTGGAGTAGGCAGCAGTGTAGTATCCCTCCGCACCAACATCGGATGCGATAGCAATGTGCCTGAAAGGGGAGGTGTCCAACTCCCGATACTCTCCACGAAGACGTGTCAGAGCAGCATAAGCAGCATCATGGACTGCCATATCGATAGTCACTCCAACACCATGAGCAGTGTGCAGCACAGTAATGGAGTCATACTCCCAAGAGTAGAGGTGGATGATGGCACGGTACTGCTCCTGGTTAAAGTCCCGGTACTCCTCGTAAACGGTGTACTCAGGGTGCCAGCGATAACCCAGATAGGTCCCTGCCTCGTGGGTTTCATCTGAAAGCAAAGATGTTTCAAAGGAGTCAAATGACAGTGTGGGTATTGTTCAAAATACTATTCTAAGGAATAACTATGGCTTATCCAACTTTGGGGTGAATGTGGTCACGGGATCCTAATGTTAGAGTTAGTAAATTCGTTTAACCCGAGTAGAAGAGAGTTCAGAGTCCCGGAGTAAAGGTCGAGGAGTAAAAGATCCTAATACTACCCAAATGGTGACGTGGGCCCATAAGACACACAACCATGTTAGTAAATTTTTTTTTAATGTCTAGACTCGACTTTGGCCAAGGAGTGTGGAAGGGGGATTCCTACAGGCAGTCGGCTCTGATACCAACTTGTGACGCCCCCGATTCAATCATACACTAATCATACACGCAAACATGTACGATCAAGATCATGGACTCACGGGAAGATATCACAACACAACTCTAAAAATAAAATAAGTCATACAAGCATCATAATACAAGCCGGGGGCCTCGAGGGCTCGAATACAAGTGCTCGATCATAGATGAGTCGTGAAGCAACAATATCGAGTACGGACATAAGTTAAACAAGTTGCCATAAGATAGCTAGCACAAACTGGGATCTGAGATCGAAGAGGCGCGGGCCTCCTGCAGGATCCTCAAAACTACTCTGGCCGTTGTCGTGACCCGCACGTAATAGTAGGCGCCTCCGGTGTAGTAGGAGTCGTTGTCGGCGGTGGCGTCTGGCTCTGTCTTTGCAAAGATCTGGTTGCGACAACCATGTAAAAGGAAAGAGGGAAAAGAGGGAGAAAGCAACCGTGAGTACTCATCCAAAGTACTCGCAAGCAAGGATCTACACTACATATGCATGGGTATACGTGTAAAGGGGCAATATCGGTGGACTAAACTGCGAATGCCGGGATAAGAGGGGATAGCTAGTCACCGTCGAAGACTACGCTACGGCAGCCTCCATCTTGCAGCATGTAGAAGAGAGTAGATGGTAAGTTCACCAAGTATCATCGCATAGCATAATCCTACCCGCGATCCTCTCCTCGTGGACACGTGAAGAAGCGATCACCGGGTTATATCGGCACTTGGAAGGGTGTGTTTTATTAAGTATCCGGTTCTAGTTGTCATAAGGTCAAGGTACAACTACGGATCGTCCTTTTACCGAGGACACGGCTATTGAATAGATAAACTTCCTGTAGGGGTGCACCACATTACCCAACACGCTCGATCCCTTTGGCGGACACACTTTCTGGGTCATGCCCAGCCTCGGAAGATCAACACGCCGCGAGCTGCTGACAGAGAGTCGGCATGCGGTCTAAATCCTATGCGCCAGGGTGCAGGCCCATTGCACTCTTACACGGTGCGTCTGTGGCGGAGAGCGAGCGTAGCAACCTCCATTTCACGGAAGTTGCGTTCTGGCAGTTCAACTTCGGCGTAGCGCGCTCGATCGTGACATCACGAAGGCTTCCGGCTAATACCACGGCGTAGAGTGCCCATAAGCTGTTCCCGTGGTTGGTTAGTGCATATAGGCGATGGCTGAGACTCAGATCAAATACCAAGATCTCGTTAAGCGTGTTATTTAGAAGTAACCGCGGGGCCCGACCAGGGCAGGCCCACCTCTCTCTAGGTGGTCTCAACCTGCCTGTCGCTCCGCCAAAGATCCACATAGAGGGCCGTCGGGACAAAGGTCCTTTCAGCCCCCAATCCGTGAATCACTCGCGGGTGCTCCACGAGCCGACCCGACTTTAGTCACCACATGTATCATGTATAAAGTATATAATATATACCCGTGATCACCTCCCGAGTGATCACGGCCCGATAGTATAGCATGGCAGACCGACAAGAATGTAGGGCCACTGATGGAATACTAGCATCCTATACTAAGCATGTAGGATTGCAGGTAAAGGTAACAACAGTAGTAGCAAGGACAGGCTATGCATCAAGATAGGATTAACGGAAAGCAGCAACATGCTACACTACTCTAATGCAAGCAGGAGAGAGAAGAATAGGCGATATCTGGTGATCAAGGGGGGGCTTGCCTGGAAGCTCAGCCGAGAAGGAGGGGTCGTCAACACCGTAGTCGTACTGGGTAGCAGCGGCGTCGGTCTCGGAGTCTAGCGAGAGAAGAGGGGGAAGAAACAATAAATATAATGCAAACATATGCATCACGATGCATGACATGACAATGAGCGTTGCTAGGGGTGCCCAAATGTGGTAGTAGGTGATACCGGTGAAGGGGGAAAGCATCTGGGAAAGTATTCCCGGTATTTCGCGTTTTCAGACAGATGAACCGGAGGGGGAAAGTTGTGTGTTCGATATATTAGGGATGTGTGGCGGACGAACGGGCTTCATATTCGGATTCGTCTCGTCGTTCTGAGAAACTTTCATGTAGAAAATATTTTCATCTGAGCTACGGTTTATTTTCTATGTTTTCTAAAGTTTTAATTATTTTCTGAATTTATTTATCTATTTAATTCTAACATTATCCAGAATAGTGTCTGCTGACGTCATCATGATGTCAGCATGACATCAGCAGCCAACAAGGTATTGACTGGGTCAATCCGACGTGTGGGTCCCGCATGTCATACTCTATTTAGGTTAATCAAGATTTAGCTAATCTAATTACTGTATAATTAAACTAAGTAGTTAGTTAGATTAATTAAATAATTAATTAATTAACTTAACTAATTCACTAATTAATTAATTATTAATTTTATTTTCTTTTATTTTATAAAAAACATTCTAGGGCTGGGCCCGTTTGTCATAGGCCCATAGGCCATAGCAGTTCTTGATTATTAGGCGGAACACAGGCGCCCGACGGGCGAACCAAGCCTGGCGTCACCCGGACAGGCGTGCCAGCGAGGAAGAAGCGGCTTAGGCGCGGCGGCAAGCGCAGAGTAGCGGGCGAAGGAGGGCAGGCGGTCGTGGCGAGGCACCGGCCGTGGCGCGCGCAGTGAAAGCGCTGGTCGCGGCGGAGGCAAGGCCACGGCGAGCGAAGCAGCGGCGGAGGTGCTAGCTACAGGGGTGGCTGGCGTGGCGGTGGCGGAGGTCGGCGACAAGCCTTGCGGACACAGCAACAGCCAGGGCACATCGGCGGCAGCTGGAGAGAAGCGAGGCAGCGAAACACGACGGCGGGCGACGCGACGCGAAGCAGGGTGCGGGTCGCGGTGGTGGAGCAGCAACAGCAGAGGCGGCTCGACGGGTGCGGCAGGGCGCCGCCAGGGGTTGGCTAGCAGCGTATAGAGGAGGACGCTGGGGAGGCATTGCGCGACTGGAGCGCGGGCGCAGCGGGTGGCACAAATGGACAACGGCGACGCGAGCTGACGCGGCCGAGGACAGGGGAAGGTGGGCGCGGGCGCGGGGTGTGCGTGAGGGGGCGCGGCCATTGGGGAAGGCTCGGCGAGGTCCTCGGTGGGGTGTGGCGCCTGACAGCGAAGCGAAAGGGTCTGACGTCGGGGTCGTTCCCTTGATCGGATCAGGATCGGGAGGGAAGAGCGAGTGGGGGGGAGTGGGGCGTTGGGTTAGGGTTATCTGTGACGCCCGGATAATTAAGCTACAGTAATCTCTGCTAATGATGCCATGTCACCTCTGTTACTATTGCTAACCCTGGAGTTAGATCAAAACGTTAAACTCAAATTCTATTTTTTGACATACAATAAAAGTTTTTCAAGTATCAAAACAAAATGTTCGGAATGTGACATAATTAAGTTTGCTAAATTAGGTGCAACCGATGCATTCTTCCAAAACTATACTTTTTAGGAAATATGAGAAAACAGAAAAGAAAATAAAGAAAAAGAGAAGGAACAAAAACAGTAAACAAAAAAGGGAAAATAAGGGCCACCACCCCCCCACTAGACCACGGCCCAGCTAACCGGTCCAATTTCTCCCCTAGCCTATAACCACCCCACCTCCGTAAGCAAACCCTAACCCACGACTATTCCCTTTCCCCCCACGTCTCCACTCCCCCCTCCCCGCCCCCGAGTGGATCTGGATCGAGGGCCACTGCGCCGACCCCGCGGCGCCGCTCGAACCCGCCCTCGCCGAACCGCCTCACCACTGCCAGACGTCCTCGACTACGTGGGAAATAGGCACTAACCAACTACGTGGGAAAGATATGGGCACTCGACGTCATGGTATCAGCCAAAGCCTTCGTGACGTCGGCGACTGAGTGGCACACGCCGGATTGGACTTGAACGCCTGCTGGCTAGGTGCCTTCCGGCCGCCCATAGCGTCTTGGTGTGCAATGGGCGGTGGGCCCGGACCCTGCGCCATAGGATTTAGACCGGCGTCTGACCTCTGTTGTGCCTAGGTGGGGCTGCGATGTGTTGATCTTCGAGGCGGGCATGACCGAGAAAGTGTGTCCGGCCAAATGGGATCGAGCGTGTTGGGTTATGTGGTGCACCCCTGCAGGGAAGTTTATCTATTCGAATAGCCGTGATCTTCGGTAGCAGGACGACTTGGAGTTGTACCTTGACCTTATGACAACTAGAACCAGATAATTATTAAACACACCCTTCCAAGTGCCAGATATAACCCATTGATCGCTCTCACACAGGGCGACAAGGGGAGGATCGCCGAGTAGGATTATGCTATGCGATGATATTTGGTGAACTTACCATCTACTCTCTTCTACATGTTGCAAGATGGAGGTGGCCTGAAGCGTAGTCTTCGACAGGATTAGCTATCCCCCTCTTATTCTGGCATTCTGTAGTTCAGTCCACCAATATGGCCCTTTACACATATACCCATGCATAAGAAGTGTTGCTCCTTGCTTGCGAGTACTTTGGATGAGTACTCACAGTTGCTTTTCTCCCTATTTTCCCCCTTTCCCGTCTACCTGGTTGTCGCAACCAGATGCTGGAGCCCAGGAGCCATACACTACCATCGTCGACGACTCCTACTACACTGGAGGTGCCTACTACTACGTGCAATCCGCTGACGACGACCAGGAGTAGTTTAGGAGGATCGAGGCGGGAGGCATCGCCTCTTCGATCTGTATCGGTTTGTGCTAGCCTTCTTAAGGCAAATTTGTTTAACTTATGTCGTACTCGATATTGTTGCCTGGCGACTTCGTCTATGATCGAGCACTTGTATTCGAGCCCTCGAGGCCCCGGCTTGTATTATGATGCTTGTATGACTTATTTTACTTTTTAGAGTTGTGTTTTGATATCTTCCCGTGAGTCCCTGATCTTGATCGTACACGTTTGCGTGTATGATTAGTGTATGATTGAATTGGGGGCGTTACAAGTTGGTATTATGATCCTGATCTTGATCGTCGGCAATTTGATTGGTCGAGAACCAGCTCAAGTTTGCCGACTGCCTGTAGGAATCCCCCCTTCCACACTCCTTGGCTGAAGTCGAGTCTAGTCATTACAAAATTTTTACTAACATGGTTGTGTGTCTTACGAGCCCACGTCGCCATTGGGTGATATTAGGATCTCTTACTCCTCGTCTATACTCTGGGACTCCAATCTCTCTTCTATTCGGGTTGAATGATTTTCTAAACTCTAACATTAGGTTCTCGTAACAACTTTCTCCCGGAGAGCCCCTTATTACAGATGATCGCCTACTGCATCAGAAGATTCTGAAGTTACTCTACGATGTTCTCTCGAGACTTTGTGCCTTCGCATTTGCGATTTCCTTCCACTGTCAACCCATATGGAAAGCTGCATACACTTGCCATTCATACAATCATTTCCCGTTGCTCTTGTTATTACAAGATGCCCTGAAATACTCTCCGTTGTCCCGAGAATCCTTTGAGCTTACTCCCTTGCTATTGTTTGTCACCTGAATACCCCTACGGATAATTCTCGCACTTACCGAGTATCCGCTCATCCCCAGTTGATTCAAGTATTTCACAAAATTGTTCAAAATACCATTCGATCTTCCGAAAATCCTCAGGAGCCTTTTTTCTCTTGAAATTCTTGCTTACTTGCATTATGATTAATCTTAAGTCTGGTAATCTTATTAGCATCCTTTTCCATTATCATTTTGAGTTCATTGATTCAACATGTGAGTGAATGCACGCAAACATCAATTGATCCTTTTAAATTAACTTTCCGGCACAGATGTCATTTTGAACATGAGCTGGTTCTCGACCAATCAAATTGCCGACGATTGTACCCCCCCCTAAGTCTATACAACTTATCCGTCCTTTATCAGAGTGTTTGCTTTTGATCCCTTGATTTGGAAATCATAATTCCTTTGCATTTGATCTTTAAATGAGTGAGTTGTTTCTATAATCTGATGCCCTTTCGATCCTTCTTCCTCTGATAGAGTAACGATACTCGCATCAGCTCTGTTGTAGACCACAAGACCCCTTGTTGGATTATTATCCAACAGTGTCCTTCATATTCAATAACCTTGTGGGCATTTCCATGGGTATGTAATGCCTTTGGTAATTTGTATCCTCTGCTTTGATAACCATACTCTACTTTCGAGCTTGTATTATTTACTCCGAAGTTTGTGGTATATGTTCCTAAGATGCCCCGATGGGTTGAACCAACACCTTCCCTAATCTGTGTGAACTCGAAAGATCTCACGGGTCATACTTATCTGGTATTGCACCAGGTAAAACTTCCAACAACTAATGTCATTTTTGAAATACGAGAGGTGAATGGAAGGTTATGCATTGAGGAAGTGGGAGTCGACCTTGAACCTTTGTGTTCATGCCCATGGACACGATGTAAATCCTATCATGGCAGCTTCTTGTAATAATAACTATTTCTTTGATATAATATCCTTTGGTATCGGTGAATTGATCCTTTGCAACCGTGGTTCCGAACATGATTGTTCTTCTTTGACCCCATTTCTAGGACAAGTTAAAGCACTTTTCTTTTGCTAGTCAATACACCAGTCCAACCTCTACTTTGATCTACTGTCGAGTATTACCCCCTGGTATCTCAAGATAATCACGGAACTGCATAACCTCTTATGAGTTCTCCATCAAGTACTACATTCTCACTGATTTCAATTTTTTCACGGGCTCTGGGTCATTAAACACTCAAGGACACCGATAACTGAATCGAGTCCGCATCGTGATTAAACAACTATTAGTAATCTTCTTTACTTACAAGTTTGTACTCGATCACGTCATTTCTAGCCTGATCGGCTATATCAGTATCGTGCTGATTTTAACTGTGCTACCCGGTCCTTATTCCCGGAGAACCACTTTCGATGATGAGCTAAGCTTACGTCGATTTTCCTCGTCATATCATTTGTCCTTGAACAACAAACTTGATTTCGAGTTTGTGCCGTACCCATAGTTCCAATAGCCATTCATTTCATCATTCCTTTGACTTGATGCCATCGCCGATTGATTACATCTTCATGAAATCTCTCGACAAGTGTGTCGTGATCATCATCAGCATTTTGAGCTCTCCCAGGATATCATTTGAATTCATGATGAGAAATACCATCCTTGCCCTTGATGATTTGTGCTATCATCGACCACTTTATTGCCTTCCGTTCAACACAAACTTGTTCGTGTTTTGTGTATACCTTGAGATCCTTGCTATCCAGCATTTGTTCTCCTTTACCTTGGAGTATTACCATCTTTTATGTCAAGAATGTCGTGAGAATTTCACCACCCCTTAAGAAATTCTTGTTGCAGTGATGCTTCTCGCCATCACCATTCTTTTCTTGGCCCCGTGTTGAATGAACTCTGTTGTGAGGATTTAATATCTCTAGCAACCCTATTGTTTCGAAGTGCATGGCCGATAGTTTCGCTATCGAATCACCATTCTAACTTTGATCGTCCTACTTGGTCCATATTTCCAGGTGCTTTTTCGTTCAATATTTAATTGTGGATGTTCTCATCGAACATACCTCATTATATACTTCGGTGTGTCCGATGCTATCACCTCGCTCATTTAATTGTGGAAATCCATCTTTTTTGTAAACCTTGATGAATTACAGTTGTGTCCATCAGCCACCTCCTCATCCTCACCATGGTTTACTGATGAACTCTTGTTTTGGAACTCGTTTTCATAGTTCATTTCCCGAGAATCTTATGGTGTCTTCTCGTTAATTTGTGTTGCACCTTTCTTCAACAGGCATCCTGAGTGTGAGTTATCCTGACACCAATCAGATCTGAATCTCGGTCAGATATGATGGTTGGAACATATTTCCAAGAGTTATAACATCGGTCTTTACAAGACCCGGTAAGGTGATGTCATGCCTAGCACACCTGGCCGGAGGCCCTATTGTTATAGATTCCTTTCCAGCAAGGTTATCCATTCTTCCATGAGGAAATTGTAAGACTTATTCTATAAGTCGTCCCTGATGGATCCTTTGTGTATCCAAAGTCTGATCGTTACCTGATGACCATGTCAATACTATCTTGAAGCATGTCTGTGATACTCCGATCTTCAATAAGGGCATTTGAAGCACAATGCCAAATTATCTTTATCAATTATCCAAACACCGTTGTATGGGTAATGTCATGAAATTCCTCCCCTTACCTAAATGGTTTTCTACTTTCGATCCAATCATGGATATCATGCTCTGCTTATGGTTGGGAAGGATACACCCTTGAAATATGTGTCTAAACACATTTTCCTTTCCATTGTTCTGTTAATCCCATAAACAGCTTTACCTTTCCGTTGTTTTGTTTAACCTTTCTTGTGATCTATATGAGATAAGCAGTAAGATTCTCCTACTTACGTAAACACCTCAGTGTACAATTCTGTCAGTAAGACCCTGTTACTTTTGTTGATGACATTCTGGTAACCACCGATGGACGAGAACTTTGCCTATTGGTCCGCCTCGTTCAACGGCGGTGAGAATAGCTCTCTTAAGTCCCTACGCCCTTGGTACCGATGTTGTGGCCGACATAACTGGCAGGCTATCCTCTGACATGCCTTGCTTACAGGATCATGCAAGACGTCACCGCCTTCCTACTTTTAACCCACATGGTGGGCCCATAAACCACAGTTCCACAGGATCGAAACCTGACGTTCCTGTACACCCTGTTGCCAAAGTTATTCCTCGTACTTGTTTTCGTATGTAATTCACGGGCCACCTTCCTAGTGATCAATTCTGGTATCATGCACAATACTTATTTTCGTTTCCTTGAGCCCCTTTCACGCCCTATTCCAGGTATCGAACGATTGCTTGCCCGCTCGAAAACTTCCCATGATACCTCTTTACTTTGCTCTCGATATTTTCTTAAGTTTCAATTCGAGAGTTGCTTCCGCCACCCTCCCCGATGTTATCGACCAGATTGTCAACCTTGCAGACGACCGTTCTCCCAGAATACCCACTTTCATTCTTTCGTAACTACGATGGAACTCCCGAAGGAAGGATTACGACTTCATAATGATGACCTGGAACAGAGGAATGCAGACGTCAACGGAAGGGATGAAGTACTTTGAGAAGATCAACTAAGACCGAGAACACTCGTTAGAATTTTGTAACCAAATCTCTTCCCCGTCACTTTCCCTCTTAAATCTCGGGACAAGATTTCTTGTAATGTAGGAGAATTGTGACGCCCGGATAATTAAGCTACAGTAATCTCTGCTAATGATGCCACATCACCTCTGTTACTGTTGCTAACCCTGGTGTTAGATCAAAACGTTTCAAACTCAAATTCTAATTTTTGACAAACAATAAAAGTTTTTCAAATATCAAAAAAAAAAGTTCGGAATGTGACATAATTAAGTTTACTAAATTAGGTGCAACCTATGCATTCTTCCAAAACTATACTGTTTAGGAAATATGAGAAAACAGAAAAGAAAATAAAGAAAAAGAGAAAGAACGAAAACAGTAAACAAAAAAGGGAAAACAAGGGCCACCACCCCCCAACTGGGCCACGGCCCAGCTAACCGGTCCAATTTCTCCCCTGGCCTATAACCACCCCACCCTCGTAACCAAACCCTAACCCACGACCATTCCCTTTCCCCCCACGTCGCCACTCCCCCTTCCCGCCCCGAGTGGATCTGGATCAAGGGCAACTGCACCCCCGACCCCGCGGCGCCGCTTGAACCCGCCCTCGCCGGACCGCCTCACCGCTGCCAGACGTCCTCCCCGACCCCCCTCCGCGGGGGTCTTCACTACGCCTCGCCGCCGCCACCCGGAGCGCCTCCGCCTCGACCACCCCGTCGCCGACCGCCACCGCCGTCGTCCTCCTCCCCACGGGTCGCCCCCCGAGCCCGCTACCATGCCCCTCCCACTCCCATGTGAGCCGCTGCCTCCCTATTCCTCCCTCTCCTCCTTTGTGCACGCGCCGCCGTCACAAGACGCTTCGCTGCATCCGTGGGCGCCGTCGCGCCCTTGCGCGCGCCGCCCACCTTAGCCTCGCCGCTGCCATCTCCGGCGTCAGTGTGCCCGCGCCAGCATCGCGCCCTCGCTCGCGGACCCCTTCCTGCTCGCTGCTGCCCTCGCAGCACGGGCGCGCCCAGCAGCTCTCACACCACCGCTCGCGCCCCCACTGCCTTCGGCGCCGCGCGCCCGCGACACGTGCCTCGCCCCCGGCGTCGCCGCCTTGGCGCGTCTGCCCAGCACACACCCCACTCCCTGCCCGCACTCGCGGCCGCCATGCGCTTCGTCGCCCAGCTGGCCTTCGCCCCGCATGATGCCTCGTCGGCTGCTTGCCCGAAACTTCGCCCAATCGGCGCCAGGGCGTCCGCACGCTCATGGGGCTCCGCCCCAGCAACCGCGCCCGTTAGCCCGCTATGCCCCTATGGGCAAATGACAAGGGGGCCCCACTCCCAAGAACGATTAAAAAAACAAGTTAAATAAAATAAAATAAATAATAAGTAAATAAAAATGTTAACTAATTAATTAATTAACTAACTAAATTAATTAACTTAATTAATCCTGTTAAATTAAACTAATTAAACATTAGTTACCTAATTAAACCGATTAATAGGTTGATTAGGTATTTGTACCTCTGACATGTGGGACCCACACATCAGCGACCCAGTCAACACCTCTGTTGACTGCTGACGTCATGCTAACGTCAGCATTCACTATTTTGGATAATGTTGAATTAAATTAATTAAATAAATTCTAAAAATGATTTTAAAACTTTAGAAATTAATATAAGATAATCTGTAGTTCGGACCGAAAATTTTCTACATGAAAATTGCTCAGAACGACGAGATGAATCTGGATACGCAGCCCGTTCGTCCGCCACACACCCCTAGCATATTGAATACACAACTTTCCCCCTTCGGTTCATTTGTCCGAAAACGCCAAACACCGGGGATACTTTCCTAGTTGTTTTCCCCCTTCGTCGGTATCACCTATCCCTGCGTTAGCTCACCCCTGGCACCGCGTATTGCCTTGTTATATTTTGTGATGCTATTGTTTGCTCTGTTTTTATTTGTTTCCCCTTCGTTGCTTCTTTTCGGTAGACTCCGATACCGCGATAGACCCCGAGACCTTTGATGCTTGATTGTTCGACTACGGCTCGCTTCGAAGATTCCTTTAAATCTGCAGAGCTTCGAGCAAGCCCCCCTTGATCACGGATATTGCCTATTCCTTCTCTATACTGCTTGCATTATAGTAGTGTAGCATGTTACTGCTTTCGGTTAATCCTATTCTGCTGCATAGCCTGTCCTTGCTACTACAATTGTTACCTTTACCTGCAATCATAAATACTTAGTATAGCATGCTAGTTTTCCATCAGTGGCCCTACATTCTTGTCCGTCTGCCATGCTATACTATCGGGCCGTGATCACTAGGGAGGTGATCACGGATATATACTATATACTTTATATACATGACAGATGTGGTGACTAAAGTCGGGTCAGCTCGTTGATTACCCGCAAGTGATTATGATGAGGGGCTGAAAGGACAGGTGGCTCCATCCGGTAGAGGTGGGCACGGGTTCTGACGGCCCCGACTATTACTTTAGGGCGGGCGGCAGGGCAGGTTGAGACCACCTAGGAGAGAGGTGGGCTGGCCTGGTCGGCGTCATGGATATAAAAATAACACGCTTAACGAGTTCTTGGTATTCGATATGAGTCTGGCCATTTGGTCTATACACACTAACCAACTACGTGGGAAAGATATGGACACTCGACGTCGTGGTATCAGCCGAAGCCTTCGTGGCGTCGTGGATCGAGCGCACGCGTCGGATTAATTTGAACGCCTGCTAGGCTAGGTCTGCTTCCGGCCGCCCATGCAACATGCAGGTGTGCAATGGGCGATGGGCCCAGACCCCTGCGCCATAGGATTTAGACCGGCATGTTGACCTCTCTATTGTGCCTAGGTGGGGCTGTGACGTGTTGATCTTCCGAGGCCGGGCATGACCCAGGAAAGTGTTTCCGGCCAAATGGGATTGAGCGTGTTGGGTTATGTGGTGCACCCCTGCAGGGAAGTTTATCTATTCGAATAGCCGTGATCGTTAGTAATAGGACGACTTGGAGTTGTACCTTGACCTTATGACAACTAGAACCGGATACTTAATAAAACACACCCTTCCAAGTGCCAGATATAACCGGTGATTGCTCTCACACAGGGCGACGAGGGTAGGATCACCGAGTAGGATTATGCTATGCAATGATATTTGGTGACCTTACCATCTACTGTCTTCTACATGCTGCAAGATGGAGGTGGCCTGAAGCGTAGTCTTCGACATGATTAGCTATCCCCCTCTTATTCTGGCATTCTGCAGTTCAGTCCACCGATATGGCCCTTCACACATATACCCATGCATATGTAGTGTAGCTCCTTGCTTGCGAGTACTTTGGATGAGTACTCACGGTTGCTTTTCTCCCTCTTTTCCCCTTTCCCATCTACCTGGTTGTCACAACCAGATGCGAACCCAGGGCGACGCCACCGTCGATGGCGACTCCTACTACTGGAGGTGCCTACTACTACGTGCAGATCCGGCGGCGACGACCAGGAGTAGTTTAGGAGGATCCTGTGCAGAGGCCTCGCCTCTTCGATCTGTATCCCAGTTTGTGCTAAGCGTTCTTAAGGCAATTTTGTTTAACTTATGTCTGTACTCAGATATTGTTGCTTCCGCTGACTCGTTTATGATCGAGCACTTGTATTCGAGCCCTCAAGGCCCATGGCTTGTATTATGATGCTTGTATGACTTATTTTACTTTTTAGAGTTGTGTTGTGATATCTTCCCGTGAGTCCCTGATCTTGATCGTACACGTTTGCGTGTATGATTAGTGTACGATTGAATCGGGGGCGTTACATTATCCTAACCGGGTGGGGATAAGGAGAGGAGTGCGGCGCCGGCTGGGCTACCGGGCTGGTTGGGTAGGATGGGTCGAGGCCCATGGGGAGCCGGGGGGTTTCTTTCGTCTTCTGTTTTGTTCCTTTTCTTTTATTTATTTTCCTTTTCTGCTTTAATTCAATTAAAAAATATTTATGCATTCTGTAAAAGTGTGTTTCCTTCACCTTAAATATCTAAAAATTAATTAGCACACTCCGAACATTTGAGTTTTAAAGTTTGAAAATTTTTGTTGTTTGACATATTTTGAATTTTGACTTTTGAACCGGTTCTGCACTAACGCGAGATTAGCAACAGTAACACAGATGACATGGCATCACTAGGAGAGTTTTACTGTAGCCTAATTATCCGGGCGTTACGAAAGGCTCCCCCCCCCCCAATTCGGATTGGGCTTGGGGGGCGTGCGCCTCCACCTGGCCACCTCCTCCTCTCTTCCACTAAGGCCCATGAAGGCCCATTAACCCCCGGGGGGTTCCGGTAACCCCTCGGTACTCTGGAAAATGCCCGAACCTATCCGAAACCTTTACGGTGTCCAAACATAACCTTCCAATATATCAATCTTTATGTCTCGACCATTTCGAGACTCCTCGTCATGTCCATGATCACATCCGGGACTCTGAACAACCTTCGGTACATCAAATCACATAACTCACAATACATATCGTCCTCGAACGTTAAGCGTGCGGACCCTACGGGTTTGAGAACTATGTAGACATGACCGAGACTCATCTCCGTTCAATAACCAATAGCGGAACCTGGATGTTCATATTGGTTCCGACATATTCTACGAAGATCTTTATTGGTCAAACTGCATAACAACATACGTTGGTCCCTTTGTCATCGGTATGTTACTTGCCCGAGATTCGATCGTCGGTATCATCATACTGATAACCCACAAGTATAGGGGATCGCAACAGCTTTCGAGGGTAGAGTATTCAACCCAAATTTATTGATTCGACACAAGGGGAGCCAAAGAATATTCTCAAGTATTAGCAGCTGAGTTGTCAATTCAACCACACCTAGAAACTTAATATCTGTAGCAAAGTGTTTACTAGCAAAGTAATATAATAGTGGTGGTAACGGTACCAAAAGTAAAGACAGCAAAAAGTAATGTTTTTGGTATTTTGTAGTGATTGTAACAGTAGCAGCCGGAAAGTAAATAAACGAAGACCAGTATATGGAAAGCTCGTAGGCACCGGATTAGTGATGGATAATTATGCCGGATGCGGTTCGTCATGTAACAGTCATAACATAGGGTGACACAGAACTAGCTCCAATTCATCAATGTAATGTAGGCATGTATTCCGTATAAAGTCATACGTGCTTATGGAAAAGAACTTGCATGACATCTTTTGTCCTACCCTCCGTGGCAGCGGGTCCTAATGGAAACTAAGGGATATTAAGGCCTCCTTTTAATAGAGAACGGAACAAAGCATTAGCACATAGTGAATACATGAACTCCTCAAACTATGGTCATCACCGGAGTGGTCCCGACTATTGTCACTTGGGGTTGCGGATCATAACACATAGTAGGTGACTATAGACTTGCAAGATAGGATCAAGAACTCACATATATTCATGAAAACATAGTAGGTTCAGATCTGAAATCATGGCACTCGGGCCCTAGTGACAAGCATTAAGCATAGCAAAGTCATAGCAACATTAATCTCAGAACATAGTGGATACTAGGGATCAAACCCTAACAAAACTAACTCGATTACATGATAAATCTCATCCAACCCATCACCGTCCAGCAAGCCTATGATGGAATTGCTCACGCACGACGGTGAGCATCATGAAATTGGTGATGGAGGATGGTTGATGATGACGACGGCGACGGATCCCCCTCTCCGGAGCCCCGAACGGACTCCAGATCAACCCTCCCAAGAGGTTTTAGGGCTTGGCGGCGGCTCCGTATCGTAAAACGCGATGATTTCTTACCTCTGATTTTTCTCCCCGAAAGCCAATATATAGAGTTGGAGTTGGCGTCGGGAGGTGTCCAGGGGGCCCACGAAGTATGGGGGCGCGCCCAGGAGGGGGGGGGGCCCCCACCCTCGTGGACAGGGTGTGGGCCCTCTGGTCTTCATCTTTGGTGAGGATTTTTTATTATTTTTTATAAGACATCCCGTGGAGTTTCAGGTCATTCCGAGAACTTTTGTTTTCTGCACATAAAACAACATCATGGCAATTCTGCTGAAAACAGCGTCAGCCCGGCTTAGTTCCATTCAAATCATACAAGTTAGAGTCCAAAACAAGGGCAAAAGTGTTTGGAAAAGTAGATACGACGGAGACGTATCAACTCCCCCAAGCTTAAACCCTTGCTTGTCCTCAAGAAATTCAGTTGACAAACTGAAAGAGAAAAAGAAAAACTTTTACAAACTTTGTTTGCTCTTGTTGTTGTACCTATGTCAAGCCAGCATTCAGGTTTTCAGCAAAGATCATAACTAACCACATTTGCAATAACTCCTAGGTCTCATGTTTACTCATATCAATAACATAATCAGCTAGCAAGCCATAATAATAAATCTCGGATGACAACACTTTCTCAAAATAATCATAATATGATATAACAAGATGGTATCTCGCTAGCCCTTTTTGAGACCGCAAAACATAAATGCAGAGCACCTTCAAAGATCAAGGACTGACTAGACATTGTAATTCATGGTAAAAGAGATCCAATCATAGTCATACCCGCTATAAATTAACAGTAATGAATGCAAATGACAGTTGTGCTCTCCAGCTAGTGCTTTTAGTAAGAAGGTGATGACTCAACATAAAAGTAAATAGATAGGCCCTTCGCAGAGGGAAGCAGGGATTTTTAGAGGTGCCAGAGCTCGGTTTTGAAATAGAGGTAATTTATATTATGAGCGGCATACTTTCATTGTCAACATAACAAGTAAGAGATGACGATATCTTCCATGCTAAACAAATTATAGGCGGTTCCCAAACAGAATGGTAAAGTTTATACTCCCCCTCCTCCACAAACATCAATCCATGGCTTGCTCGAAACAACGAGTGCCTCCAACATTCAACGGGTCCCAGGGGGAGTTTTGTTTGCAATTATTTTGATTTAGTTTGCATAAATCATGGGACTGGGCATCCCGGTGACCAGCCATTTTCTCGTGAGTGAGGAGCGGAGTCCACTCCTCTTGAGAATAACCCGCCTAACACATAAGATAAGGGCAGCCCTAGTTGATATATGAGCTATTCGAGCATGCAAAACAGAATGTTTATTTGAAGGTTTAGAGTTTGGCACATACAAATTTACTTGGAATGGCAGGTAGATACCGCATATAGGAAGGTATAGTGGACTCATATGGAATAACTTTGGGGTTTAAGGGATTGGATGCACAAGCAGTATTCCTGCTTAGTACAAGTGAAGGCTAGCAAAAGACTGGGAAGCGACCAACTAGAGAGCGACAATAGTCATGAACATGCATTAGAATTAATAAACATTGAATACAACCATGAGTAGGATATAATCCACCATGAACATAAATATCGTGAAGGCTATGTTGATTTGTTTCAACTACATGCGTGAACATGTGCCAAGTCAAGTCACTTAAATCATTCAAAGGAGGATACCACCCCAGCATACCACATCACAACCATTTTAATAGCATGTTGGCACGCAAGGTAAACCATTATAACTCGTAGCTAATCAAGCATGACACAAGCAACTATGATCTCTAATTGTCGTTGCAAACATGTTTATTCATAATAAGCTGAATCAGGAATGATGGACTCATCATATTTACAAAAACAAAAGAGGTCGAGTTCATACCAGCTTTTCCCATCTCAGTCAGTCCATCATATATCATCATAATTGCCTTTCACTTGCACGACCGAACGATGTGAATAATAAGAGTGCACGTGCATTGGACTAAGCTGGAATCTACGAGCATTCAATAAACAGGAGAAGACAAGGCAATATGGGCTCTTGGTTAAATCAACAATGATGCATATAAGAGCCACTTCAACAATTTAATCACGGTCTTCTCCTGCTGACCCCAAAGAAAAGAAAATAAATAAAAACTATTTACACGGGAAAGCTCCCAACAAGCAAAAGAAGAACGGGAATTTTTTTTGGGTTTTCATTTTAATTATTACTACTACAGCAGGAAAAATAAACTACTACTATTTTTTTGTTTTTCTTATGGTTTAACAGACACACAAGAAGAAAGCAGGAAAAAGAAAATAAACTAGCATGGATATTACAGTGAAAGAGTATGAGCACCGACATCTAGCAATGAGTGTGTGTGAACATAAATGTAATGTCGGTGAGAAATACGTACTCCCCCAAGCTTAGGCTTTTGGCCTAAGTTGGTCTATTGCCAGGGATAGCCTGGCGGATACCCGTAGGTGTAGCTGGGGTCATACTGCGACGCAGCGGCTATCGCTTCCTGAGCTGCAGCGAGGCATCGAGCCGCCTCCGCTCTTCTCTCGTACTCATCTGCCTCCTCTTTGGTAATAATATATCTTCCTTTTGTCTGAGAATCAAAGAAGACAGGAGCAGGAAGAGTAATATGGACAACATGTCGTTTGTTAAAGATTAGTCAATACTGGAGAGGTGGTTCAGTCCTCTCAACAAACTGGTGGGAAACCATAGAATCAAAATCTAAATAAGTAGGGGGTAACTCCATGTCACCCTCACGAATGTCTATCTCAAGAAAATTAGCTAAGCGGGTTGCATAAATTCCTCCAAAGAAATCTCCGTTATGTCTATTATGATGCAACCTACGAGCTACAATGGCTCCCATATGATAAGATTGGTCTCCTAACACAACTTCCGAGAATCTTTGAGATCGAGAGCACACATGTGACATGCTTCATCCTTAGCATTTATGCATCTACCTATGAAGAGAGCAAAATGATGTATAGCAGGAAAGTGAATGCTCCCTATAGTGGCTTGTGTTATATCTCTAGATTCCCTCACAGTTATTCTAGCAAGAAAGTCTCTAAATTCAGATTTAGGGGGATCCCTGACGCTACCCCAAGATGGAAGTTTGCAAGCAAAAGTGAAATCCTCTAAGTCCATGGTATAAGATTTGTCATAAAGGTCAAACATGACTGAAGGAGAATTACGTGAAGATGAAAACTCAAACCTACTCACAAATGAACTTGTGAGATCATGATACTGGGGGCATTTGTCAGCTTCAAAGTCCTCAAGACCGGCATTACGCAAATATGCGCTAAATTCTTCTTTGATTCCCGCTTGATCCATAAAATTTTCCGAAGGCCATTCACAGGGCCTCACAAGAGCGTCTCTTGGCATAGCCTAAGGCATAGCCTAGTGGTGGGAAGGGGCTGATGCCTTCCCACCCACCCAGGTTCAAGGCATGGTACTTGCAATTTGGGTTTGTTGCACCAATTATACTGTAAGGGGTTCCCTTACAGTCTTTCTATAAAAAAAAAGAGCGTCTCTTGGTGGTTCCTCGTCAGCATCACGCACTGCAAGCCTCGTGTTGGGGATATTACTACTAGGTGTAAACTGGCCAGGACAGGCCGGGTAAACATCATTAGTAGTTGAGTTTATTAAAGCCCAAGTAGGCAGATGAGGGCTTAAGACCCTTATCCGGTTTAAGGCCTGTAGCCGTAAACCGGCATGGGTATGTAACTTGTATTGTAAGTTAGGAATAGTAGAGACCGAGTCGGATACATCTATAAACCGGTGTCGGGACTCTGTGAACCGACGGGCGCCACCCATGTATATAAGGGGACGACCCGGAGGCGATTCAGGACAACAGACAACAACTCGAGACTTAGGCGAAACTTGTTTGCTCCCTAGTCATCGAAACCCCCATCAATTCCATCACAACTAGACGTAGGCTTTTACCTTCATCGAAGGGGCCGAACTAGTATAAACTCTCTTGCGTCCTTGTGTCTACTTTAACCCCTTCAAGCTAACCCGTAGCGATGGCTCCACGACTAAGTCCTTCATGAGGACATCTGCCGTGACAAAACCACGACAGTTGGCGCCCACCGTGGGGCTATCGCACGATGGTTTCAAGTTCTTAGAGGGAAACTTTGAAGGACTCAAGGGTTATGCTGTGGGCCGGATGACCAAGAGTCGTCGCTGCAAGCTCTACATCGATGATTCAGGCTGGGGCCCCGAGGCCGGCTCGATTGAGTACGGGTACTGGGTCCCCTTTGGTGGCATACACGTCTTGATTGGCAAGATCGGTGAACCGGGCCCTGAGCCGGACATCTGCACCGACGTCGTCAAAACAGCTCAGCGTGCGAGATCTGCCCAGAGTAAACCGGCCATGAAGCGTGCCTTCGTGGGAGTCATCCACGGAGGAGAGTATGATGGTGGATCGGAATCTGGCAGCGAGACCGTCGTTTATTCCGGCGACGAGTCCTCGACCGGAGAAACCGAATCATTGTATCAGCTACAGGACGGCCGGATTGGGGGCTGTTCCGATGGCGACGATATTCGGACACCTCGATCTGCCCAACCGGTTGGGATATTCATGGCGGTACACGGCAGCAATGTTCTCCGGTCAGCGGCGGCGGCGGGCGGAGGCCACTGTGCCCGCCGGCTCAAGTCTTATCTGATCTATTTGATGCGTTGGTTGTGCTTATGGCGGAGGCTAACCCGGCGGATCAGGACGCCCACAACACAGAAATTGCAAAGGTGAGTGAACAGATCACTCAGGCCAAGGCCGACCTGGCAGCCGAGGACAACAGGATGGCCGCAGAGCGGGCCGCTTTGGATGCGCATGCCTATAGGCTTATGCTGGACCAGACCGCGTCGCATGAAGTCCTGAAAAGGAAGCATCGGTCTCGCCTGCCGACGGTTTTCGATGCCAGAAACCTCTTTAATACCCCAGGAGCAGGGACTAGTAACCCGCCGTGGCTAAACCGGGCGGAGGCACCTGGGCTGGGTGCGCCGGTTCAGCCTCGCCTGATGGAGCCGCCTCGACAGAATAACATCGTACCTCATCCTGTCCAGACACCTCCAGGTCATTATTCAAATCCAATGGACAATCTTATCGCCGCCGCTTCACGGCTGGAGGCCATCCCGATTGAAGGTGATTATCCGCAAGCGGTGGAGACGCGCCGGGTTAAGGAACTTCTTCGAACTGCCTTGGTTCAGCAGGAAGCATATTCATATAGCCGTGACCGAATTCATTCCACCCCCCGACCAAGCCGGAGTTACAGCAGGCGGATGGATGAACCGGCCGTATCCAGTAATGCACGGAACCGTGAAGCGCCCCGTGGCCATAACCCGGTGGGTGATGCTTAGGAAGTGGTGGACCGGGCCCGAGCACGAAGGGATGCCGAGTTGGCAGCGCAACATGAGGCTCGTCAGCTTACGCCGGTTCGTCCAACCACCTCGATCGAGCCAGGAGTTACTTCTAGTTCTTTGGGAGTGCCTTGTCTTGTCCCCGCTTTCGCAATGTGCGCCTGCCCAAGGATTTCAAGGGCTGCGCAAGGTGCCAAATTACGGCCGATTTGTCTCGAAACATGGATAGAGAGCTATGAGATGGCCATGGAGATGCTTGACGTAGATGAAGCGGCATGTGCAAAGTATTTCACCATGATGCTTGAAGGACAACCCGATGTGGCTAAAGAGCTTACCAGCCAATTCTATCAGTTCATGGGCCCGATTCTGAGCCGGTTTATCCAGAATTTCAAGGATAAATGTAAGCAACCCATGTCGATAGTGGACTTAGCGGCCTGTGTCCGGGAGGAAGGAGAGTCAACAACCCGGCTGATACGCCGAGTTTCAGAAATTTTGCACTCATCAGACCGTATCAACACCGACTCCGCGGTCATAACCTTGGAAAGCAACTGCCGGTTTAAGCCTCTGAAGTTGAAATTGGGACGGATGAAGTGCCATTGTAACGATATGGAGACCCTCATGACTGCGTTAGTGAAGTATGCTGGTTCTGATAGTACCAAGGATCCCGAGTCTGATGATGACAAGACAGGGAAGGGAAAGAAGAACAACAACTCCAAGGGGCAACAACACAACACGACAGGTCAGGGTAAAGGAGGCAAGCGTAAAGCGGATGGCAGCATGGATTTTGTGGCTAATACTAGCGCGCAGGACAGAGGCCAGCGACGGAAGGGTAAACCGCCAAATCGTGGTGGGGCTCCAAACCCCAACCCGGACCGTCTGACTTATCTATTAAACCAGCCCTGTCCAAAGCACGGGACGAAGGAGACGCCACCACCCACCTTTGGAAGGATTGCTATATTATGCAGGAGTTCAAAAATTCTAATGCTTTCCGGTATGATCACGGATCGGTGGTGGCTCGGGTCCGGATTCCATGGGCGGGTCACGGTGGAGGAAATGCGGTTCGAGCTTCAATGGAGATCGGGGTGGACATAACAATCAAAACAATCGAATAGCTGTGGTGGTTACAACCAGCGATAGCGGTCAGACTATCGAGTAATCCAAAGCAGTTGAATAGCGGGCAATATCATGTATTCACCACTAGCTTAGACAAGCGAGACCGTAAGCTTCACAAGCGGCGGTGAATTCTGTTGAATCGGCCGTGCCTCGTTATTTACGCTGGTCCGAACAGCCAATCATATGGAGCAGAGAGGATCACCCTCCCTGGGTTGACAATCCGGGTCAGCTAGCGTTGGTGGTGGCACCTCAGGTGGGAGGTTACAAGTTTACCAAGGTGCTCATGGATGGAGGAAGCAACATTAATATCTTATACTATGAGACCTTCCTTCGTATGGGGCTAACAGACAAGAATCTTAAACCGTCCAATACGGTATTCCATGGTGTGGTACCTGGTAAGTCAGCATATCCCATTGGCAACATAGCTCTGGAGGTGGCCTTTGGAGATGATCATGATTCCAGGTCAGAAACATTGGTTTTTGAGGTGGTGAAGATCCGGAGCCCATACCACGCTTTATTTGGGCGGCCGGCTTATCCAAATTTATGGCACGGCCCTGTTATATTTATCTGCAGCTCAAGATGCCGGGTCACAAGGGGACCAAAACCGTTCATGGAAGTCGCAAGATTGCCTTGGAGTGTGAAGAAGGTGATGCGGCCTATGCAGAGTCGGTCTGTGCCACGGAAGAGTTAAAGTACTACAAGGATAATGTTGATCCGGCGGACATGACTCCGCTGAAGAAGCCGACCACAGAGCATGATCCGGCTCTAAAGTTCAAATCGGCAGCTGAGAGTAAGCTTGTTGACTTCGTACCTGGTGACTCATCCAAGCAGTTTAGTATCAGTACCAACTTCGATCCGAAATAGGAAAGCGTGCTCATCGAGTTCATCCGTGAGAACCAGGACATTTTTGCATGGAAGCCTTCTGACATGCCAGGTGTACCGAGGGAACTCGCTGAGCACACTCTTGATGTTGATCCTAAGTACAAACCGGTGAAGCAGTTTCTCCGCCGGTTCAACGAAGAAAGGCGCAAAGCTATTGGAGAAGAGGTGGCCAGGCTCTTAGCGGTTGGTTTTATTGTTGAAGTGTTCCATCCTGAGTGGCTGGCTAATCCGGTGCTGGTCCTTAAGAAAAACGACACCTGGCGCATGTGTGTGGATTACACAGATCTTAACAAGGTGTAAGTGCATCTAGTGCCACCCCTAGTTGGTTTTGGAGTATTGACGACAAATGTGGTTGAGGGACTAATGCGTTTGTGAGAATTGCAGGATAACGCAGGTAGTGTCCCTCATTGATTCGGTTTACCTACCGGAGATGACCCCTAAAAATGTATGAAGACATTGACGACAATGGTGGTATGTGAAGATATTCACATTTGAAGACTATGACATGAGAAGACATTGAGTGAAGACTATGGAGCACGAAGACTGTGTTGTTTCGTTGTTTCCTTTTCTTCTTTGTTGAGTCATAGGAACCACCGTACTGTTAAGTGGGGGTCCAAGTGATCATAGTCAGAATGACTGAAGTGATGCTCAACCCAAATCCAATGTCTTGACGAAGACAATGAGAGCAAAACTTATCGAGCTGGATGAGTCAGCTTTGCTTGTAGCCAAGTAAAGTTGCCGTGTGTGTTTGAAATCGACCGTTGGAACACGTGTCGGTTCCTTAGTGACCGAGGTCATTTCGGACATAACAGGTCGGGTTGCCTAGTGGCTATAAATAGCCCACCCCTACACCATAAATTGGTGGCTGCTCAGAGTTAGTGCACGGCTTTTTTTGTCGTTTGAGAGCAACCCACCTCGAAGCCTTTGGGAGAGAGAAATCCTTGCGAGGACAAAGCCCAAACACCCGAGCCAAAGTGTGTTAGGCATCATCAAGTCTTTCTATCTGTGTGACACAAGACTTATTACACTTGAGGACTGTGAATCCTTGACCGGTTAGGCGTCGCGTTCTGAGCATCCAAGAGTCATTGTGGATTGCCGGTGAGCATGATCTGTGAAGGTTCGAAGTCTACCTTGAAGACTTACGAGTGATTGGGCGAGGACTGTGTGTCCTTAGCTCAAGGGAATAAGGTGAAGACGCGGTCTTGAGTTGAATCTCAGCCTCCCTAACCAGATGTACGGTTGTCGCATGAATGGAACTGGTCCAACAAATCCCGTGTCTTCAACAAGTGACTGGTTCTATCCCTTCCCTCCTTTACCCTGAGTTTTTCTTCGTGAAGTCATTGCTTATATGTCTTATCTGTTTGACTTCATTGCTTGACTACTATCGTTGTTTGGCTTTATACTATCTTCCATCCTGATCCTTACTACATAGCTGCTTTTAGTCTTGTCCGTTCACATTATTGCATACTTGACTACGGCTTGCTTGTTGTAGTTTATCTTCCGCTGCATATCAATTAGGTCATTTCTATTGTTTGTCTTCGAAACATTCGTGTTTTGAGGACTTTCCTAAAAATCACTTATTCACCCCCCCTCTAGTCGATAACTAGCACTTTCAATTGGTATGAGAGCAAGGTACTCCCTTGTTCTGTGTGATTCGGTTTAACCACCTGGAGTTTTAGCTATGTCGATTGCAGGGATAATCAAAGTCTCCGCTGCTTGTCCCGTGTTCGATGGAACTGACTATCCCTACTGGAAGAATAAGATGCGCATGCATCTTGAAGCCATTGATGTCGACCTACGGTATGTCGTCAAGAACGGCGTTCCCAAACCTGGTGAAGGTGTCACCCCATCGATGTCAATAAGTTCATTCAACTAGACTCTCTGCAAAGAACATCATCTCGTGGTCATCGACCAAAGGACGATATGGCCGTGTGAGTTCTCTGGAAGCGTCGAAGCTAGTGCAGGGACTGGCTATCCAAGGTCAACGAAGCGTCTCAACCGAGAGATCAAAGAATCGGTGTTCTTCGCAACCTCTTCAACCGCTTCAAGAGAAACGACAATGAAAATGTCCAGCTCACGTTTGATCGCCTCATCGACATCACAAATGAGCTTCATGCTCTCGGCGCCACCGAGATCACCAAGCATGAAATCGTCAAGACACTCTTGAGATCACTTGACAGCTCTTTTGACACCTTGCCCTCATGATACAAGAACGTCCCGACTTCAAGACACTCGATCCGTCGATATACTTGAGAGGCTCAACACACATGAGTTCCAACTTTACGAGAAAAGAGATATCTATGGTCCCAACTATGGCCGAACTCGCGCTTTGAAGGAAAAAGTTGTTTCCTCCTTTGAAGAAGAATCTGACTACGGTTCTGATGATCCTGAAGACATTGGAAAGGAACTTGCTATGCTTGTGAAGAAATTCCAGAAGTTCACTAGGAAGAAAGGCTTCAGAAAGTCTTCACGATCCAGCTCAAGAAATGATGAAGCTTCCACTCATGACTACAAGAAGAGAACCTATCACAAGTGCAAGAAAACTGGACACTATATCTCTGAGTGTCCATAGTGGGACAATGAGAAGAAGAAGAAGAAGAGCAAGGAATATGATTCTGATGACAAGAAGAAGAAGAAATCTTCAAAGTCTTCTTCCAAGTCCTCATCAAAGTCTTCATCGCATAAGAAGAGCTCATCTAGCAAGGCTCGTGCTTTTGTTGGCAAGGAAATGGATTCAGAGGAGGAGTCTGCTTCTGAGGAGGTGGAGGTGGAGTCTGAAGAGGAGTCTGACCCGGGCGTTGCAAGTCTGGCTTTAGCCACAGCCTATGTTGCCAAGTCCATCTTCAACACTGAAGACAATGACTTCTACACCAACGCTGAAGCTGATGACAACGACGACCCTGCTCCCACCTACTGCTTCATGGCACGTGGTGCCAAGGTAAAATCACGTGATGCTTACTTTAAAACATCAAGTGAATATGACTCTGATTGTGAATCTAAACCCAGCTACAAAACACTTGCTAAAATTGCAACCGAACAACAAAGAGCTATGGAACATACTCAAAAACTGTTAGACAAAAGCGATGACCTGTTGGACGCGGAAATGACACGTTCATAGTCCTTAGTTGAAGACATTAAAAATCTTCATGCTAAGTACCAAGAACTTGAAAGTCGTCATGAAACGCTCTCAACTACTCATGAAAAGCTCTCCTATGATTATCTTCAAAGGAAGCAAGAGCTTGAGAAATTGAGAGCGGTTCATGAAGATCTTAAAAAAGAGAATGAGTCACTTCGCGCTCAACAGATCAGTTCCGCTCAGGATGGATTTGAACCACCATGTCTAAAATGCCTTGAGTGTGATATAGATACCTCTGTTGCTGAATGTTCAACTGCTACTACTGTTGCATTGTCTTCAACTACTAATGTGGTAACTAACCCCTCTGCGGAGGATACCACTGCTATTGCTGATGAAAATGCTAGGTTGAAGACATTGCTTGAAACAGGGATATATAAAAGTCTGAAAGGGCATCAGACACTTTGCGATGTCCTCAAAAAGCAGATTCCGAACCGAAACCCTAGGAAAGAGGGTGTTGGGTTCGAAAGGAAAATGAATGTTGATGGTTCCTACTGGAAGGCTGAGTAGTATCCCAAAACCACATGGGTTGCTACAAAGGGACCTTGATGGATCCATCCACCTTATCCGCTTTACATGCTAACCCTATTATCATTGATGAATCCTTGATGCAAACTATAAGTTGTTCAAGAATCGAGAATGGTGAAGTGTTTGTCGGTATATTGGTACTAATCTGCAGGAATGGACCGCCTATGAAGAAGATCTGGGTTCCCAAAAGCCGTATTGAGAATCTTCCGTGAATGTCATCATGACACCACACAGGAAGAAGACAAACCCAGCACCTAAGGCGTCATATGGTCCAAAGGCTTCATACAGACCGAGGACTCACATGAGTCACCCTAACGCCGATGTTTTGCAGGGAAACCATACTCAAATTTATGAATATGAGCGTGTGTCTTCAAACCGCTATGTTCATAGAACTAAGAACTTTTCCTTATTCATATGAGTATCATTCATCTCCTGCAAGGCTATTTACTAGGGCTCCAAAGCCGAAGTTCTCAGATGCTGCACTTAGACTCATTGCTTCTAAGCCACCCCGAAGATGTGGGTGGTTAAGAAGAATTAACTCTCTTTTGCAGAAAGGGTCTCCACCAAAAATCAAAGGCGTCGATGATATTGTGGGGACCTAAAACATCTTGTAGGGCACAAGATCAAATGCCCAAATGGTCTCACTATGTATATTGTTCTGAATCGTTTGCCATTCATCCTATCAGTCCTAATCTTGATTTAAGCTTCAATAATCCACTTGCTCGTCAAATGTTTATGCTTCACAATGCTCTTGGTGAAGCCTATCCCCTAACTGCTTCAGAGGGTATGACACCTCATGCTTGAGAATGGATTATGGACGGTGGATGCACTAATCATATGATTGGTGATCAAGTCTTCTCGTGGACTCAACCTTACGTCCATCGGACAAGAGTCACATCACATTTGGCCGACACCGGTAAAAGCAAGGTATTGGGTCTAGGTAGAGTTGCAATCTCAAAGGATCAACACATGGATAAAGTGATGCTTGTTGAATCCCTTGGTTTCAACTTGATGTCTGTCTCAATGCTTTATGGCTTGAACATGATTGTGATATTCAGAAAATATCGTTGCCTTGTACTAATGGAATCTGACAAGTCTCTAGTCTTTGAAGGGTATAGGAAAGATGATCTATATATGGTAGATTTCTCGGCAGGTCGACGACTTGCCATATGTCTTCTTGCAAAAGCTTGAATCTTGGCTCGGCATCGAGGTGGGGCATCTTGGCATGAGGAACTTACACACACTCGCCAAGAAGAAGCATGTCATTGGCATCGAAGGTGTCAAGTTCAAGAAGGATCATTTGTGTGGTGCTGCGAAAGTCGGAAAGATGACTAGGGCAAAGCACCCCTCGAAGACAATCATGACCACATCTCAACCCTTCGAGCTGTTACACATGGATTTGTTTGGCCCTACTCATTAATCTACCCTCACAACAACTGCCTGTCTCTATGGCTTCGTAATTGTGACGCCCTTGATTCAATCGTACACTAATCATGCACGCAAATGTGTACGATCAAGATCAAGGACTCACGGGAAGATATCACAACACAACTCTACAAATAAAATAAGTCATACAAGCATCATAATACAAGCCGGGGCCTCGAGGGCTCGAATACAAGTGCTCGATCATAGGCGAGTCAGCGGAAGCAACAATATCTAGTCTGTACATAAGTAAAACAAGTTTGCCTTAAGAAGGCTAGCACAAACCGGGATCTGAGATCGAAGAGGAGCAGGCCTCCTGCAGGATCCTCCTAAGCTACTCACAGTAAATCGTCGCTGCCGGGCTGCACGTAGTAGTAGGCACCTCGCAGTAGTAGTCGCCATCGGCGGTGGCGTCGCTCCACAGGCTCCATAGTCAGTTGCGACAATCGAGTAGAGGTAGGGGGAAAAGGGAACAAGGCAACCGTGAGTACTCATCCAAAGTACTGCAAGCAAGGAGCTACACTACATATGCATGGATATATGTGTAAAGGGCCATATCGGTGGACCGAACTGCGAATGCCGTAATAAGAGGGGATAGCTAGTCTTAACGAAGACTACGCTTCGGACACCTGTCTTGCAATGCATGAAGAGGACAAACGGAAGTCCTCCAAGTAACATCACATAGCAATAATCCTACCCGCGATCCCTCCTCATAACCACGAGAGAGCGCGACCACCGTTGTATCCGCACTTGAAAGGGTGTGTTTTATCAAGTATCCGGTTCTAGTTGTCATAAGCTCAAGGTACAACTCCAAGTCGCCCTGTTACAAGATCACGGCTATTCAATAGATTAACTTCCCTGCAGGGGTGCACCATCTTACCCAGCATGCTTGATCCCATTTGGCCGGACACACTTTCCTGGGTCATGCCCGGCCGCGGAAGATCAACACGTCGCAGCCCCACCTAGGCACAACAGAGAGGCCAGCCGCGGTCTAAACCTAAGCGCAGGGCAGGCCCATCGCCTGAGCACACCTTGCGTTGCGAGGGCGGCCGAAGCAGACCTAGCCTAGCAGGCGTTCCAGTCCAATCCGGCGCGCGCCGCTCCGTCGTGACGTCTGAAGTGCTTCGGCTGATACCACGGCGGGATACCCATAACTACTCCTGCGTAGATGGTTAGTGCGTATAAGCTCGTAGCCAACTCAGATCAAATACCAAGACCTCATTAAGCGTGTTTAGTAACCGCGAACGCCGAACAGGGCCAGGCCCACCTCTCTCCTAGGCGGTCTCAACCTGCCCTGTCGCTCCGCCTCAAAGATCCACCCGCGGGTGCTCCATCACCGACCGACTTTAGTCTCCACATGTATCATGTATAAGTATATAGTATATACCCGTGATCACCTCCCGAGTGATCACGGCCCGATAGTATAGCACGGCAGACGGACAAGAATGTAGGGCCCGAGATGAATGTACTAGCATCCTATACTAAGCATATAGGATTGCGGTAAAGGTAACAACAGATGGGAACAAGGACATGCTATGCAGCAAGATAGGAGTATCTCAGTAGCGGAACATGCTACACTACTCTAATGCAAGCAAGATAGAGAAGAGTAGGCGATATCTGGTGATCAAGGGGGGGGCTTGCCTGGTTGCTCGGCAAGAGAGAGGGTCGTCGACACCGTAGTCGATCACAGAAGGGGGTACGGCAGCGCCTCGGGGTCTCTAGGAAAAAATGAGGAGGAACATAATAAATAACATAGCAATCAAAGCATAACATGACAAATGCGGTGCTAGAGGTGAACTAACGCAGGGGATAGGTGATACCGGTGAAGGGGAAAACATCCGGAAAATATCCCGGTGTTTAGCGTTTTCAGGCGGAGGGGCGGAGGGGGAAAGTTGCGAGTTCGATAGGTTAGGGGGTGTGGCGGACGAGCGGATCATGTATCCGAATCGTCTCGTCGTTCGAGTAACTTTCATGTAGAAAGTATTTTCATCCGAGATTCTGGATTATTTTATATTAATTTTAAAGTTTTAAATCATTTTCTAATTTATTAATTATTAATTAAGTCAACATTATCCAGAATAGTGTTTGCTGACGTTAGCATGACGTCAGCAATCAACGTTGACCGTTGACCTGGTCAACCTGACAGGTGGGTCCCATTTGTCATTGTCTGAGTTTAACTAAACAGGTTAATTAGCTTAATTACTTGATTAGGTTAACTAATTCTAATTAATTTAGTTAAACCAAATTAATTAACTTAATTAATTCACTAATTAATTAATTGATTAATTATTTCTTTTACTAATTTCATTTTCATTTATCTCCTCTTTCCCTTTTTCTTTTCTTCTTTATGATTTACAAGGGAGGGTTTCGCCGCCATGGCACAAGAGCCACCGGAGCGGGCTTAACCCAGAGGCGGGGGGTGGGGCGGGGCGCCGTCTGGCGATCGCGCTGTGAGCGCCAAGGCGTCGGCGAGGACGGGGCATGACGAGGCTGGCTGAACCAGGCACCAGCGAGGTCGGCAGAGTGCCGGACTGAGCAGGGGAAGGTGGGGGATGCCAGGACGGCGCAGAAAGGCGGCCCACCGCATCGATCGAGGGGGGGCTGAGAGGTGGGCACCGAGCTCGGTCAGGCGAACAAGTAGGGAGGGCAGGGCAGGGCCCGTGCGTGGGGTGCACGGCCGTGGGTGGCCGTCTGCCGAGGCGCCTGAGAGTCTTCAACAAGCGAGCAGAGAGGGGAGGGAAGGCAGGCGGTGCTCACGGCGGTGCAGGTCGTGGCAACGGGGTCGAGGAGGAGGGCGGGGACGACGGCGCCACGGAGACAGTGAGGGCTCCGCGAAGTCGATGGCTTCCGTGAGGAGGGATGAGGACGAGCGACGGAGACCAAACGGGAAGCGGCATCCGAGGCGTCAGCGCGACGAGGCTTGGGAGGAGGCGAGGAGAACGGCGGTGGGGCGGCGGGGGCGTGCAGGGCAGATCTGTGGCGGGCGCACCGGCCAGCGGGCTCGGTGGGGCGGCGGCGCTGGGGGTCGGGGCCCTCTGCCCCGATCCGGACGGGGACGGCGAGGCGGCCACGGAGAGGCGCGCTGGCGTGGTGGCGGAGGAATGGGGGGTGGATCGTGCGGCGATGGGGAGGGGCGCCGTCTCGATCCAGGGGCGAGAGGGAGTGAGAGGGGATCGAGCGAGAGAGAGTGGGGATCGGGGTGGGGGATTAGGGTTTCCTTGGTGGGGATATGGAGGAGGGGTGGGGTGCTGGTGGGCCGGCTGGCGGCCCGATGGCTCTTGGGCCGTGGCCCAAATGAGAGGTCTCTCTCTTTTTCTTCTTCTTCTTGTTTTCCTTTTCCTTTTATTTATTTCCTGTTTTCTTTTAACTTTCAATTTATTTTAGTTTTATTAAAATACACACTTAGCATCTAATTTAGTATTTCAACTTAGTCCATAGTCACAAAAAGTCTAATCCTCAAATAAATTAGTTTGACATTTTATTAATTACAAAAGGTATTTAACCAATTGTTTTCACTATTGTTTTAATTGTTTTAGGGCCTTTATACATTTTATCAAAGTTTGGTTTCTCCACCATAATTACCTATGTATTATTTGGTTCACTCCGAACATTTAAATCTTAATATTTGAAAACTTTTATTGTTTGCTCGATTTTGAATTTGAAATTCGAACTAGGTTCCGAACTAACGCGAGTTTATCCACAGTAACCGAGGTGACGTGGCATCATTAGTGG
Organism: Aegilops longissima; assembly: GCA_021605205.1. Lineage (NCBI taxonomy): Eukaryota > Viridiplantae > Streptophyta > Magnoliopsida > Poales > Poaceae > Aegilops > Aegilops longissima. The sequence continues at coordinate 414,610,749 of CM038678.1, forward strand.
GGATTACTGTACCTTAATTACCCGGGCGTCACAGTCATTGTTGATGACTACTCAAGATACACATGGGTGCACATAATTCTCTACAAGACTGAAGTGCAAGATGTCTTCAAACGCTTCGCCAATCGAGCAATGAACAATTATGGCGTCAAGATCAAGCATATCAGAAGTGATAACGGCACTGAATTCAAGAACACCGGTCTTGGTCTTTATCTGGATACCATGGGAATCACTCATGAGTTCTCAGCTCCATACACACCTCAGCAAAATGGCATCGTGGAGCGCAAGAATAGAACCCTCATTGAGATGGCTCGAACAATGCTCGACGAGTACAAGACACTAAGAAAGTTCTGTCCTGAAGCCATTGATATAGCTTGTCACGCCATCAACCATGTTTATATCCATAAGCTTCTGAACAAAACATCCTATGAGCTCCTTACTGGCAAGAAGCCAAATGTCAGCTACTTCAGAGTATTTGGGGCTAGGTGCTAGATCAAGGACCAATGCAACACCTTTTGATAGGCGAAAGCCACGAGATCACTTGGGGACTTGGTCACGTCTGAACCAGTCACCCCTCTTGATTGGCCTAAGGCCACAGAATCACTTGGGGGCTTTGGTTGAACCCGAACCATCGCTACACCTCTTGATCGGCGTAATGCCACTGCATCATTTGGGGACCTGGCTGACATGAACCATCGCTACGCCTATTGGGGGCTTGGTCGTGTCCGACCATGGTAATACTACTTGATCGGCTCAAACAGCCTCTTTTCGCAAAAGATTTTGTCTTTGCCTTTGCTTGAAATTTGTTTGTCTTTTTGCATATTTCTCTTGTTGTGTTCTTAAACCGACAATTATTAAACCGATTCAACTGTCAGTTGACAGTTTTTTGTTCATCCGGAGACACTTTGCCCGGTTTGATTTTTGATAAACATCCTATTATGGAGTAACACGGTGTTCATCTTAACCGGAGCAGTTTACAGTAAACCGACCCTATATACACGTGAGCTGTTTTCTCCTTGAGCGAGCGGGTTTCTTACAACTCCGCTTCAAGATTGGCACAACCAACTTCATGCCCTACGATTGCAGGTATCATATGTTCCCATATTTTATCATATGTTTAATCTAAAGTATTATCTTTAATTTCATATACATGGATATGATGAACCGCCTGGTGATACAACCACAATGGCGTTTTAAGCTTTTTGCTGCAGGCAACAATTTAAGGTTGACGATTCAACAAAAACATAAATTGCAATAAATATGCACGAAGGCATATCAACACAAAGTGTGGCAGCTAGTCTATTACAAGGCAACACAATGCCCAGATAAGATAATTGTTTTTTGGCATAACATAAGGAAGCAGTAATGTAAACTGGCCTCCGGTTTATGCTTGATCGCCAGCTTGGCCTGATGGTTGCGGGTCATCCTGCACCGCTTCAACTTCTGATTCCCTACCCAGCGGCTGGAAATCAACAGTTGTCCAGTCGGTTCCCATTAATGCTTAGAATACGTCTTCATCATCGATCAGCAACGACGGTTCAATATCAGGAGCGTAAGTATGCTTACGGATTGGCGGTATAAGGTTCTCCGCTTCAGGAATCGGTGCAGGCACTCGTTTATTTTCTCCATCATATTGGGCTTGATAGTGAGACAGATTTGCCTCTTCAGCCAATTGGCAAGCCAAAGGGCGCACTTCCCGGTTTATCGCTCGGAGATCATCTTCGCTGAATGCTGTCCCGTCTTCCTTCAAGCTTGTGAAGCCGTGCGCTGCTTCAACACGGTCAAAATCTGGCACCCATGCTTTGGCCCAGATTAAGGCGTTTATGGCACCGGTTCTTGTAGCAGATTTCTTTAACTCTTCAACCGGGCAGGAAGCATTGACAACCTTTTAATGGTGTCCTGGATCAAGGTCGGTGCTGGGTTGTTGTGAGAAGCAGTGTTGATGATCCGCAGCGCACCGGTATACAGTTGCTCTATGAATGTATAAGAGGCTTTCAATTTCTTCCGCACATCTGATTCCAAGTGGCCAATACGTGTCGCTGTATCATTCAAAGGGTTAATAAACCGGCAATTACATGAGAAGGCCTCATTACGTCAGAAATCAAAAAGACTTACCAAACACAGTGGCGGTCATGGCATGCACTTGCCGCTTTACACTTGTCAGTTCATCAACCGCCGGTTTGAGTGCAGCCTCAGCATTCTCTGCCCGTTGAGTTAAAGCGGCCTTTTCAGTGGCCCAATCCGCCCGCTCCTTGTTGAAGCCCTCCTTAAGCTTTTCCATGACGCTTAAAGCGCTGGTTAATTCATTCTTTGCTTTGGAGATTTCAGCTTGCTGGGATTTCAGGTTTTCTTGGAGATCAGCGATTTGGTTTTCTTTCTTGTTCAGATCAACCTACATCTGAAAAATCATTTGATAAAGATTAAGGTGCAGACTTGAAGTACCAACCCCATAACAAGTTATGCCTTTGGTACTTGGGGCTAATGCATATTTGCTGTTCATCCTACAATTTCTATATCAAGTCCCAAGCTCAATACAAGTATTCAGTTTGGCACTTGGGGCTAATGCTTATTTGCTCGTCCTTGAGGATCTTGGATTTTTATAAAAGTCGGTTTAACTACATTAGGTTGAACCGTCCCTTGAGAGCTACTTTCCCAACAGATACAGCTTTGCTCAGATTATATTAGGAAGTCGGTTTAAGTTCACATTTAAAACCGTCACTTGGGGCTATTAGAGCCGATGACGATTTGAAATATACAAGCGAGAGAGTCATATGGAATTTACCTCATATTTGTCCTTCATCATATTTACCAGACCGACTTCATAATCACGGCTGGTATATAACGATTCAGGTAACGGAATGAAGATCTTAGGGATTCAAAGCGACATAAGTTGCCAAATCGGCATTCCACTTGCCTTTACCAAGCGATAAATTCATACTTTGCGGTGTGCTTGGACAAGGCGACAGGATTACAGCTGGAATGGCCAAAGCCGATAATAACAACGTCGTCATCCTTGGCTTCGCCGTTCGCCTTTGGTCGCGGTTTACTGTATGCTTTGGTGGACTGGCTGTCTTGTCGGTTTGAGCGGGACTCGTGGGCTGATTTGAAGGGCGGTGGTATCAACATGTGCCTCTTCAGCAAGTAACATCATGATCTTGCAATGGTGGGTCGGTCGACATATCATCTGGATGTGTTCCTTGGGATTTGGTATTTGGGTCGGTTCAGGGAGCATTGTCTTCCGCTGCTTTGTCGGCGAGCTTTCTTGCTTGGCCTAGGCTTGGCCTGAAAGAAAAAAGACGGATCAGTCAATGAACATTGAAAGTGGTATATCAAACAACATTATCGGAATATGGCTCACCCAAGCACTGTCTTGAGTGGTGGGAGTTGGGTGCTGTCGACTTCGCCGGAGGAAGAATGAGAAGTCACGATAATCGGTCGGATGGATTAAGAGGTTGACGAATGCAACCCGCTTTAGGATAAGCATTGATGAAACAGTTAGAGACCTCGAGCGGTGTTTCGAACGGACTGTTGATAAACCGGTGGAGGTGACTACTGGCGCTGTGTGCGGGTTGCGCAACGAGCTTCATGCTGATGTGTCTTCATAAGAAAGTTTCGATCCAAGTAAGCAAGAGGATGGGAAGATTTATCTTTCCGATTTGCCCAGCGGATTTTTACTGAAGGCAAAGGGTTTGAATCGGAAGAAATAGCGATTACCTCTACAACATCAGCATGACTGACTTCAGCAACATCCTGGCAATAATCATTATCAATAAGGCGTGTGAAAAATAAACCAAGTGAGTCAAGTTCTACCACAAGATCCGGATTACCCACATCATCGTCAGCTGGTGGATCGGAGGAGGCAGTGGTTTTCTTTCTATTTGCTGGTTTCTTCACAACTTTGGTCTTGGGCCGGGTTATTGCCACCGGTATCTCTTGTGGAGTCTTCCTGCTCCAAAATGGATCATCACCCTGTTTGAAAGATGTTAATATCAACAAAGAGTATTTAAACATAGTCAAATTTTATAAAAACATAAGATATGAGTCTTACGGCTAGCGGTTTGTTAATGGCAGAAAAGGGAGCCAGGACGGTTTGGGTGCAAGCAGCTTCCGGTTCGTTTAACATCCTCTTAACAGCCTCGATAACTTCATCATCTGTCAACTGGATCTCAATATGCCGTAGAGGGTATTTCACATCTTCTGTGTACTTGCACATCAAACCGGAGCGCAGGCTTAGGGGCAGTATACTCCAAGATATCCAGCAGCGAGCAAGATCAACTCCTCTCAACCCGTTGGCCATGAAGGCTCGGAGCTTGGATAGTTGAGGGGCATATTTGCTTTGTTCATTAGCAGTCAGTCTGTGAGGGAGGGGATGTGTGTTGCTTAGCCGCTCCGGACGGTAACCCGGTAAAGGATTTTCTCTCTCAGGAGAGGTATCTTTGCAGTAAAACCATGTTGAATTCCACTCTTTGGGATGGCTATGCAGTTTGGCATGAGGGTAAGTGACCTCTTTCCGCTTTTGAATCGCCACACCACCCAACTCAGTGTTGGAACCGTCAGAAAATTCAGTGCGACGGTTTAGATGGAAGCAATCTCTGAACAATTCAACTGTGGGCTCTTCTTGAAAGAACACCTCACAGAGCACTTGAAAGTGACAGATATTGGTTATGGAGTTGGGGCCAATATCTTGTGAACACAGTTGGAAGTTGGCCAAGACATCTCGATAAAACTTTGAACCGGGCGGACTGAAGCCCCGGGCTAAATGGCCAGCAAAAACAACAACTTCTCCATCCTTGGGTTTTGGAGAACTCTCCGGGCCGGCGACCCTCCAGTGAATGACGTCTTTTTTGCCTAAAAGCGCCGGTGCGTACTAAGTTATCAAGTTGAGTTTCAGTAACTCGAGAAGGGCCCCAATTACACTCGTACACTTGCTTGGCCATGGTGCAATCTGCAAAGCAGTAATATCGGTTCAAGAATGTGTTGGAAGGCTATATATTGATACATTCATTGTTAAACCAGAAGAAGTTGCTTATAAACCGGAGTTCTGCAAGGTGGCAATACATAACTGGGAAATCCTGGCGGTTCAACAAGGGGACTAATGGTATATGCCGAGTTGTCAATTTCTCTACAAAGTTAAACCGCCTAGTCTGAAACATTGATGAATCAAGAGTGGATGTGCGGAAACAAGTTTCACAAAAGTATTTCACGGTTTTGGATCTGGAGCATATTCAGAAAAGAAATAAATATTCAAGGTCCAAAACGGAGCGGTACTAAATCAATGAGCAAGGATGTAAATAAGATTTATGATCTTGAGATGCATAAGTGAAAACGGAGGCTAAAAGCCACCATTACACAGAACAGAGATTCAGGAGTTCTTTTGGGAACCATTATATGAACGAAGAACAAAGGATGAACACTGAAAAACCTAGAAACCCTAGAATAGATCTGGGGCGGAAAGAGCAGAAGATTTACCGGAGCTGAGGAAGAAGCGGAAGGTCGCCGTGATTCTCTGGTACGTTCAGGGTGATGCAGCGGCCAAGGTTGGTGCAGAAGTTGACAGCGGCGGCGGAGCTCCGAAGCTGGGCGGCACGAGGAAGACAAAGCAGAGGGGCACGAAGGGGAAAATAGAAATGACCCTTCGGTCTTATTTATAAAGCAAGGGACATGTGTCAGGCGCGAGAATCAAGGAGCCGCGAGTTTGGAAACACAGCTGTCGCCTCGATTGTCGCAGGTCTGTTAAACAAAAGAGGTATCGTGGACCGCTTTTATGACAGGTGACGTCACGCCGGTTTACGATGACCAGAGAAGATGACATCATGGCGGTTCACCCAATTACACAAAGTTGCTGAAGACGAAGTTTTTTGCTGAGGATTGACATGAACCTATTCAAATCAATCTGGGGCCTAATGTTGGGGATATTACTACTGGGCGTAAACCGGCCAGGACAGGCCGGGTTAACATCATTAGTAACTGAGTATAGTAAAGCCCAAGTAGGCAGATGAGGGCTTAAGGCCCGTAGCCGGTTTTAGGCCTGTAGCCGTAAACCAGCGTGGGTATGTAACTTGTATTCTAAGTTAGGAATAGTAGAGACCGAGCCATATACATCTATAAATCGGTGTCGGGACTCTGTGAACCGACGGGCGCCACCCATGTATATAAGGGGACGACCCGGAGGCGATTCAGGACAACAGACAACAACTCGAGACTTAGGCGAAGCTTGTTTGCTCCCTAGTCATGAAACCCCCATCAATTCCATCACAACTAGACGTAGGCTTTTACCTTCATCGAAGGGTCGAACTAGTATAAACTCTCTTGCGTCCTTGTGTCTGCTTTAACCCCTTCAAGCTAACCCGTAGCGATGGCTCCACGACTAAGTCCTTTCATGAGGACATCTGTCGTGACAAAACCACGACACCTGGGACCTTGCTTCCTTGAAGAACCACCTTGGAACATCTTCCTAAACATATTGTTTCCTCTGAATAATTTCTGAAATTTTTAGTAACTTCAAACAAAAGTGAACCAACTTCAATAAAATTGATAGCAACTACTCCTACAAGTGCCTAGAGCCTATATCAAGCATTAGAACTACTTGGAACCATATAAATTTGACATGCAAGCTCAAGAACATGGTGACCTATGCAGCACAAATTTGCAAAGAATAAAGCACTAGAACAAAAACTAATTGGACCAATGGAGGAGTCACATACCAAGGAACAATCTCCCCAAGCAGTGTTGCGAGAGGTGCTTTGAGCAAGGAGATCGAAAATCACAGCAAAAGTGGCTGGAACTCATGCTTGAGTTGGGTTTTCGGGTTTGTGTGAGGCAGAGGAAGAAGATGGGTGCATGGATAAGTGGAGGAGGGCCACCGTGGGCCCACGAGGCAGGGGGGTGCGCCCAAGAGGGTAGGGCGCGCCCTCGACCCTCGTGGCCAGGTGGCAGCTCCCCCCGCGGTAATTTTTGCACTAAAAATCCTCCAATATTCCCAAAAAACATATTAAATTGGCATGGCATTCTGAGGACTTTTATTTTTGGGATATTTTTATATTGCACGGATAAATCAGGAAACAGACAGAAAAATACTATTTTTACTTTATTTCAACTAAATAACAGAAAATATAAAGGGGGTACAGAAGGTTGTGCTTCTAGTTTCATCCATCTCATGCTCATCAAAAGGAATCCACTAACAAGGTTGATCAGGTCTTGTTAACAAACTCATTCCGATAGTCATGAAACCAGAGAAATTTCGAATAACACTATGTTACCTCAACGGGGATATGGACATCCCCAATAATAAGTATATCATATTTCTTCTTGACAGTAGGGAGAGGAAATTCAAAACCTCCAAATATAATCGATGGAGTTTTTCCAATAGAGTTGATGCTATAAACTTGAGGTTGTTTCCTTGGAAAGTGTACCGTATGCTCATTACCATTAACATGAAAAGTGACAATGCCTTTGTTGCAATCAATAACAGCCCCTGCAGTATTAAGGAAAGGTCTTCCAAGAATAATAGACATACTATCGTCCTCGGGAATATCAAGAATAACAAAGTCCATTAAAATAGTAACGTTTGCAACCACAACAGGCACATCCTCACAAATACCGACGGGTATAGCAGTTGATTTATCATCCATTTGCAAAGATATTTCAGTAGGTGTCAACTTATTCAAGTCAAGTCTACGATATAAAGAGAGAGGCATAACACTAACACCGGCTCCAAGATCACATAAAGCAGTTTTAACATAATTTCTCTTAATGGAGCATGGTATAGTAGGTACTCCTGGATCTTCAAGTTTCTTTGGTATTCCACCCTTAAAAGTCTAATTAGCAAGCATGGTGGAAATTTCAGCTTCCGGAATCTTTCTCTTATTTGTAACAATATCTTTCATATGTTTAGCATAAGGATTCATTTTGAGCATATCACTCAATCGCATACGCAAAAAGATGGGTCTAATCATTTCAGCAAAGCACTCAAAATCCTCATCATCCTTTTTCTTGGATGGTTTCGGAGGAAAAGGCATGGGTTTCTGAACCCATGGTTCCCTTTCTTTACCATGTTTCCTAGCAACGAAGTCTCTTTTATCATAACGTTGATTCTTTGATTGTGGGCTATCAAGATCAACAGCAGGTTCAATTTCTACATCATTATCATTACTAGGTCGAGCATCATCATGAACATCATCATTAACATTTTCACTAGGTTCATGTTCATTACCAGATTGTGTTTCAGCATCAGACATCTATATATCATTTGGATTCTCAGGTGGTTAAGCAATAGGTTCACTAGAAGATTGCAAAGTCCTATCGTTTTTCTTTTTCTTCCTTTTAGAAGAACTAGGTACATCAATATTATTTCTCTGAGAATCTTGCTCGATTCTCTTAGGGTGGCCTTCAGGATACAAAGGTTCCTGAGTCATTCTACCAGTTCTAGTAGCCACTCTAACAGCATAATCATTTTTCTTACTATTCATTTCATCAAGCACTTCTTTCTGAGCTTTAAGTACTTGTTCTACTTGAGTGGTAACCATAGAAGCATGTTTGCTAACAAGTTTAAGTTCACCTCTAATATTTGCCATATAATCACCCAAGCATTTAATCATATAAGCATCTTGTTTTAATTGTCTACCAAAATAAGCATTGAAGTCGTCTTGCTTAAACATAAAGTTATCAAACTCATCCAAGCACTGACCTAGCAATTTTAGGAGGGACTTCACTTTATCATATCTATAGAGATAATTTACCTTTACTACCGTGTCGGGATAAGCGGGATCGGGAGGTTCTTGATGAATAAAGAATTGAGATCATATACTTCTTCAACAGTGATGAAATTAAGACCATGTATTTCTTCAATAGGAGGTAAATTCTTAACATCTTCAGCTTTAATACCTTTTTCTTTCATAGATTTGTTTGCCTCTTGCATATCTTCGGGACTGAGAAATAGAACACCTCTCTTCTTCGGAGTTGGTTTAAGAATAGGCTAAGTAATTGGAGCAGGAGCTGGCTCAGGGGCTGGCTCAGGAGGTGCCCAATTATTTTCATTTGTCAACATATTATTCAATAGAATTTCATCTTCATCTGGTGTTCTTTCCCTGAAAAGAGAACCAACACAACTATCCAGGTAATCTCTGGAAGCATCGGTTAGTCCATTATAAAAGATATCAAATATTTCAGGTTTCTTAAGAGGATGATCAAGCAAAGCATTAAGTAACTTGAGAAGCCTCCCCCAAGCTTGTGGGAGACTCTCTTCTTTAATTTGCATGAAGTTGTATATTTCCCTCAAAGCAGCTTGTTTCTTATGAGCAGGGAAATATTTAGCAGAGAAGTAATAAATCATATCCTGGGGACTACGCACACAACCAGGATCAAGAGAACTAAACCATATCTTAGCATCACCCTTTAATGAGAACGGAAATATTTTGAGTATATAAAAGTAGCACGATCTCTCATCATTAGTGAACAGGGCGGTGTCGGGGAAGCTGATCGTGGCCCACGAACACCTATGGGACCTGGCGGACCGAGTCCCTTTCGGTTCGGAGGGGGGCGGAGATTGCACGAAGAACAGATCGAGGCGATGCACACGAGCAGTTTACCTAGCTTCGGAGCTCTCCGGAGAGATAATACTCCTACTGCTGCTTGGTTGATTGTATTGTGTTCTTGCGAGGGAGCAATGAGAGCTACAAAACCTAACCTGAGTGAGTGTGGTCTCGAATGAGTCGAATGAACTGAACGGAGCCGAACCCTTTCTATGTTGCACATGGGCCTCCTTTTATAGGCTCAAGGGGTCACCACAGGTGGCAACGTAGACGAGGGCAAAAATGGGAAAACAGCAGTTGGTACACCAACTTGTACAGTGCATTATACCTAACTCTGACGGCAAGGGACAAGATCAATAAATGCCCGTCCCTGTCGCCTGAACAGTGCAACATGGACCGTCAAGTGCGCCTCTGTTTGCCACGATGGTAGCTTGTCAGCGCCGCTTATCGCTGCTCCCCGCTGGCTGCACAGCCCATTGACACGCGTGCCTGTGATAGCCCCATGGCGACACGTTGGCGGATGAGCTGGAGCGGAGATGAAGAGAGTTACTGCGCGGCAAGCTCCTTACATGACTGAAATCCTTGTCGCACTGGGAGCTTGTTGCTCACCGAGTCTTCCCGGCAAGCTCCTCTTGCCGGGGCCTTGTCTTCTGCGTGCCTTGAGTGGCCTTCCCGGCAAGCTCCTCTTGTCGGGGTCTTGAATACTTTGTTCTTGAATGGCTCCAAAGGAGCCGCGGAAGACCTTGGCGGTCACTAGGCCATCCCTGCTGCGGGGTGCTGCGACTGCCCGTGCACGAGTTCGGGATACTAGGGTACCCCTACTATAGTACACCGACAGGAGCCCCCGGGCCTGGGTCACACACGGCGCCGAGCTCTGTTGGGCCAGGCCCAAAACAGTGTGCGCAGACGCCTTGCGGCCTAGATCGCGAGTTATTCGCCTCGGACCCACCACGTCCCCCACAAGCAGCACGCTCGGACGTGGCGTCGTGGGAGAGATCGTGGGGGCTTTCTTTAATGGGAAGCGGGCATACGCCCCTCTCCCTCCTTATAAGCAGGGGAAACAGGGGCAGGACGCCCACTTGCCATTGCTGTCACATCAAAAACCACCGCCGCTCCCCCTTTTCTCAAGTCCAAAGAGAGCGGCGCCCGCCCCCCCATTGCCACCGGCGCCACCAACGCCGTCAGTTCCTCCACCACCTCCGCCATGGCTCAAAGCCGACAAGGGCAAAGGGTGAAGTCGGCCGGCGCAGCGGCTCGCGGCGCTGCGGAAGGAGCGGGCCCTCTTGACCCCTGCTCGGCGTGAAGGAGCTGCGAGAGCTGTATTACCTCTTCACAGTCGGCGAAGGCAGGCGCACCAGCGCCGAGGTGATCTCCGCCGCCACATCCGAGAAGGTTTCCGTCGGGTACCCCTTCTTCACGCTTTTCTTCTACTGCGGGCTCTGCCCGCCCTTTTCAGAATTATTTTGCGACGTCATGAACACATATGGCCTCCGCCTCCTCGATTTTACCCCCAACGCTGTCCTGACCATGGCGGTTTTTGCACACCTCTGCGAGAACTTTGTCGGAGTCCACCCAAATGTAGCCCTTTTCCGCCAATACTTCATGCCCCGTGTAGAGAGAGGAGAGCCGCTTGCCGGAGGGATTGCATGGATCTCCAGGATCGGCAAGAAGGAAGCATATCTTGACGGAGAGCTGCGCAGCAAGTGGGAGGAGTGGAGAGCCGATTGGTGTTGGATCATAGAGGAGAACCCGCAGCCTTTCACTGCCTGCGCCAAACTCCCATAGTCTTGCAGCGATTGGAGCAACTTGGCGCGGAGGATGCCAAGTTGAAGATTGCCGTGACTTCGGATCTTGCGCCTCGGGCATGCGGGCTCACCGTGGGCGCTGTTGGCGCGGATTTCCTTCGCCGCTGCATTGCGCCCTTGCGAGAGAGGAGGAGGCCTGCTTGGTAATTCCAAAGCGGCGGACATCATGAGGCTGCGCCGGGCCTCAAGCCGGAACTTCACCGTCTTGGAACTGGATGCCATGCAGCGGGAGCTGTTCAAGCACGATCAGAGATCACCCGAGTGGTTCATGTTGCCGAGGGGGTCGTGCCTTTGTGCAACAACTTCGTCGCTTGACCGCATCCAGCGATGATGCCGTTGTGCGATTCCCATGGAATCGCCCCAACTAACAAAAGCCGCCCGGCGACGTCGTGCAGCAGTTCTTCGATAACTTGGAAGAAGTGCCGATCCGCGCCGACGAGAAGAAGTGGCTCACCCGCGACACCACCGAGCAAGAGATGGTGCGCATTGCCACAAGGTTGGAGGAGGCGGCGGAAGCTGCCGCCGCTGGCGTATTTGGGTTCACCGTGGAGGAGGCAGAGGCAGCCGAGGCGGCAAGCCTTGCCGATCGAGAGGAGTTCGCCGGCGAGGAGGAGCAGGCCGAGCCCGACGCTGAGCCGAACGAGCCAGCTGGGGGCGCCTCCCCTCCGCCTTCAAGTAGATTGCCGCGGGAGGACAAGGAGGCGCCTCTGCAAGACCGGAGAAGTGGCGGGGCGGCAGACGGGCCAACAGCCGCCTCACCGCCCGACGCGCTCCACCGCGGCAAGCACTGTCGCCCAGGAGCGCCTCATGCCGCCACAACAGCGGAGCGGGGCCTTGGAGCCACGGCCCCGCACCCGCCAAGCGTCCGAGGAGCCTACTCCTCCAGCTCGTCGCACCGGCCGGGTTTGACTTCTCCGCTCTCAGCTCCGAGGAAGAAGAGGAAGAGTAAGATCTTGTCGCTGCTACTTGTAATTCTTCAATTTACTACTTTGTCTTGTATCCGACTTGCTTCATTACGAGCTCTTTCCTTTTTCGGACGCCTGGCTCGGAGGCGTCGAAGAGCCAAGACTCCGGTGGTTGTCATCGAAGCGATTCCCACAATGGCGGCGGGCGTGTCTGAGACCCGTTGCGGGACCCGCAGCCCTTCTTGAGCAGCCCCGGACAGCCCCCAGCGTAAGTATTTGGTTTATTTCTTACGGTTAGGTGTTGCTGGGTGCTCCTTTTTCACCGTATCGACTTGTTGAATTGTGTAGGAGCAGAGCAGCCTCATCAGGAGGCCGGAAGTCACTCCCAAGTTACGCTTGCTTCAACTTCGCCGCCAAGGAGAATTCTCCAGCAAGGGCGCTCTCCGGCAAGGAGGCTTCTCCGACAAGGGGAGCTTCTCGACAAGGGCAGCGCCGGCGACCCTCCGGTGGTGGAGACCGCTGCTCAGATCCCATTGCAGGTAATCTTCTTACTTAAAATTTCCCTGGGTTCTTTTCTTACATTCTTCTTTTGAACATTTGCTTGACTTGTTCTTTTCTTTCTTTGATCATCAGATCCATCTGCGGAGAGCCGATGGAGACCGAGGTTGCCGGGCGAGGAGGGCGCCGGCAACAATGGCAACGCCGCCAACACGGAGGAGGAGGCCAGCGCCAATGGGTCCGCCCGGCGAGGAGGTTGCCAAGGCTCTTGGCGCAGAGGCTGGGAGGGTGCAGTGATCGTCTTGACGACCACGAGGCCGCAGGCGCGCCAGGCGCTACGCCGACCGCCGATCCGCCCGCCACCGATGCAACGCCAGGCTCCGAAGAGCCCCAGCCCGGTGCCTATCTGAAGGCCGGCGAAGGTGTCCTCATCAAGCTTCCATGGGCGTCGAGCTCCAGGGCGCCAGTCGAGGGAGAGACCTTCAACGTGGAGCTGCTCGCCTCCGCTGGGCTGTCGCTGGTTAACGCGCCAAGCAGCAGCAATGGCGAAGTCGAGGAGGAGCAGCCTGAAGAAGCTGCTATCGCTCTACCGCGCCCGACAGGCTAAGCCGGAGTCGCGGAAGCACTTGTCGCGAGGGCGGAGCTGACATGGAGAAGCGCCGCAGAAGAGCTCCGCGCGCCAACAAAAAAACTCTCCGGGCGTAGCGAGCGGGAGCAGCTTGCGAGAGGCGCCTGCCTTCATCCCGGAGAAGGCCGAGGTCGAGGAGCAGCAAAGGCTTGCGGCGAAGCTCTGTGCAAGAAGGTGAGTGGCGCAGCGGAAGATCAACCTCGACAGCTATGAGGAAGATCTTGCCACGCGAGCAATCGATTGGCGAGCACTCAAGGAGGCAAAGGGCGCGCCGCCAGCTGTCAAGGCCGCCAAGAAGGAATTGGAGGCGAGGTGGGCGCAGCTGGAGGCCACCCTCCGGAAGAGCGGCGAGGAGGTCACGGGCTGAAGCACGGCGCCGAGAAGGGCGCCTCTGATCTTGGTGAGTTGCAGGGCCGTCTCGCTGAGAAGATCAAGGAGCTCGGCGCCGCCAAGGACTCCAAGGCAGATCTGGAGCTGAAGCTGACCACCTTGACGGAGGCGCTGGGCGGTGCCAAGGAGCGGAAGCGGGCTGTTGGAGAAGATCAAGGCCAGCGAGGAGCTGCTGGCAAATGCCACGACCGCCCAAAATACCCTCAGAGAGAACGTGATGCTCTGGACCGAGGGTCTTGTCAATACAGCCGCCGCCATCGACAAGGAGCTGATGGAGCTAGGGATGGAGGATCTCGGGTACCCCACCGACGAGCATCTCCAACCCAGCGCCAAGCTCAGCCTGTTCTTCAAGAGCGTGTTGGCGGCTCTCCAGCGGCTCCGGGAGGAGATCCCAAAGCAACTGGCTGACGAGTCGCGCCAAATCTGTGCAGGGGCTCTTCAGAAGGTGCTGATGAAGGTGGCCTTCCGCAATCCAGGCGTCAGCTTCGCCAACGTCCTCAAGTCCCTGCCGCCAACTGCTGATGTTGAAGCGCTCAAGGCCCTTATCGCACCCATTGTGGACAGGGTGAGCGGAGTCAAGAGAGTTGATGGCGACCGTGTAGACTAGGCCGCCAAGTTTATCTTTCCCTTGTCGCTGCATACCATGTTCAGGAGAACAATTTATTAGATCTGCGACAAGTTATTTTTGTAATATACTCTATCTTAGGCAAACGATCGCAATGTTATTTCCTTTACTTGATTCCTTCCTTTGTATGTTTGTGCCCTACGCTTTTAGGGAACTTGTCGGTGCGGGCACCTTTGCATGGCGCTGAGTGCGGAATGTCGGCAGCCTCTTTGGCGATGCCGCCTCCGACAAACAACCTTATGCAACTAGTTGCAGCTCACTTAAGTTGATGAGCGGACTCGAAACAAAGTAAGGCGCCAAACTAGTTCTGAGTTGGTTCCTCCGCGCACAGGTTTTCCATACAAAGTACTATCGTTCAAGGAAGATAACTTAAAATTTAAAACTGATTGCTTAAACTTAGCAACTTAGCTTTTACGTCGTTTGCTTCCCGGCAAGCGATACTTCCTCGGCGACACTTGGTGGCCCACACCATTATCTTCTCCTTCCTCCGGCTAACTTGTGGGCGGATGAACCTTCCTTTCTTATGAGAAGAAAGAAGAGAAAATAAAGTTATGGAGCCTAGTGGCTCGTTATCGCTTACCGGGTGTGGATGCTGCACAAAATGTCAGATAATACATGCAAAAATACTGATGAAAGCATGAAATTGACAAGTTGTGCGCAACACATAAGCTTTACTGATGCACGGGGTTTTGCGCCCGGCTTTGTCTGAAGGATTACATGCAACATCGGCAAGACTTGTACAAAGGGTGGTTGCGGAGCAGGTTCCGGCAACCGCTTCTATAGGTAAAACTTACGAAGATGCTCTATATTCCAGGAGTTGCTCACGGAACGCCATCTTGGTCTCAAAGCGGACAGCGCCAGCCTAGTGACATGTTTCACCCGATAAGGGCCTTCCCGCTTGCGTCAACTTGTTGGAATTCTTGGCGGACTGAGCGCGCCGAAGAACAAGGTCGCCTTCCTCGAAGCTTCGGCATTAACTGCGGCTATGGTAGCGGTGCAAAGCTTGCTGGTAACGAGCAGCTCGTCAGCGGCCTGAAGGCGATCCTCCTCAAGGAGCAGCCGTCATCTTATCGCAGCTGCTCTTGCTCTAACTCATCATAGCGAGCACTCGAGGTGATCCGTATCTGAGTTCCGTGGGGAGAACTGCCTCGCTCCATAGACTAGGCGAAAGGTGTCGGCGATGGCTCGATTTGGCGTCGTCTGATCGACCAAAGAACCACCGGCAGCTCCTCAATCCAGTTTCTTCCACACTTGTGCAGCCTGTCGAAAGTTCTGGTCTTGAGTCCTCGCAGCACTTCAGCGTTTGCCCTCTCTGCTTGACCGTTGCTCCTTGGATGAGCAATAGAAGCAAAGCAGACCTTGGCGCCAAGATCTTGGGCGTATTGCATGAAGGTGCGACTTCGTGAATTGTGTGCCGTTGTCGGTGACGATCCGGTTAGGTATCCCAAAGCGGCAAACAATTGACTGAAGAACTTGATCGCTTGACCGCTTGTCACCTTCCTCATCGCTTCCACTTCCGGCCACTTTGTGAACTTGTCGATTACAGCGTACAAGTACTCAAAGCCCCGACAACTTCGGGGAAAGGGGCGAGATGTCGAGCCCCGGACGAAAATGGCCAGGATAAAGGGATCGTCTGGAGAGCTTGAGCTGGCTGGTGTATCTGCTTTGAATGGGCCGCACGCTTCACACTTGGTTACTTGTGCGGTTGCATCTGGAGGATTTTGGCGGAAGAAACCTTACCGGAAAGCTTTGCGGCAAGTGCTCTTGCGCCAATGTGGTGACCACATATGCCTCCATGTATCTCGCCAACAGCTTCATCCATCTTCCGGCAAATACACTTCAATTTCACTCCGTTGAGTCTTCTTACATGCATGGATGTTGTCAACAAACTGGTACATACTTGACTGCCGGGCTACTCTTTCGCCTCTTCTTGCTCTTGGGAAGTTCTCTGTCAAGAAGAAATGGACGATCTGTTGTGCCCATGTTGGAGCTTGCGGCTCGACAACAAGAACTAAAGGCACATCTGCGCTCTTGGGAACATCAGCTTCTACGGCAGAACCTGCGGTTCGGCCGAGCTTGATGATCCTGGCAAGCCCTGCCGAGCAAGACTTGTCGGGGCGTCTGCTCCAGCGGCAAACCCTAGGGCTTGTCGGGCAGACTGCTCCTCGGCGATATCTGTGTTGATCTTGGGGACCTTCTTGGCGGCGGCTTCAGGGAGCTCTGCCGGAAAGTAGTCACCAGAAACCAACTTCCTCTTCTTGCTCTGTCCGGTTGATGGTGTTACAGTTGGTTGAGTCAGCTTGAGCACAAAAATTCCTGGTTCCACAGGTAACTTTAGTGCAGCACATTTTGACAGGCCATCAGCAATATCATTCTGAGCTCTTGGAACATGTTCCATTTGTAGGCCTTCAAAGTGTTCTTCTAGCTTTATCACTTCGTCAACGTAGGCTTCCATCAATGGACTCTGATAATCTTTGTTTACTTGGCGGACGACAAGCTGCGAGTCACCCCTGACGATAAGCTTCTTGATCCCAAGGTCCACTGCAATCCTGAGACCGGCAAGCAAACCTTCATACTCTGCAGTATTGTTTGTTGCTTGTTCCTTGGGAAAGTGCATCTGGACTATGTACTTGAGGTGCTCTCCGGTGGGTGCGATAAGCAGCACGCCGGCACCGGTGCCTTGCAGCGAGAAGGCACCATCAAAATACATCAGCCACTCTTTACTTGTTTCCTTGACAGGAATGCTCGTCTCTGGAATTTCTTCATCTTGCGTCGGCGTCCACTCTACTATAAATTCTGCCAATGCTCTGCTTTGGATAGTTGAAGTGCTTTCAAACTTGAGGCCAAAGCTTGACAGTTCCAGTGCCCACTCGACAATCCTGCCTGTTGCTTCGGATTTTGCAATATCCTCTTCAATGGAAGCGAGTGGCGATTGTTATCTCTGTGATTGGAAGTAATGGCGCAGCTTTCTCGAGGCCATGAGGAGGCGGCGATTTCTGCACACCGAGTACCTTGACCTAGCCCCTGCGGAAGGGAACCGACAAAGTATCTTGGGCTGCACCATCCTTTTCGCATCTTCTGCAATCTGCGCAAATCCGTCCTTATCGGGACGGAGCTTGACGGAGAAGCCCCTGCTTGTCGCTGGATGCATCTGCCTCGGTTGCGGCTCATCATCCGCCTCCCTTTCCGCTACTAACGCAGCACTAACCACTTGATTGGTTGCCGCTATGTACAACAACAACTTCTCTTGTGGCCTAGGTGCGACAAGTATTGGAGTGGAGGACAGGTACCTCTTTAAGTCCTGCAGCGCAGCCTCCGCCGAGTCCATTTCATTGGACCTGCCTTTTTCAAAATATTGAAAAATGGCAGGGCGCGCTCAGCTGACCTAGAGATAAACCTGCTGAGAGCAGCCACGCAACCGGCAAGCCTTCTTACATCCTTGACGCGCTTTGGTGCTTCAATCTGCTCAATGGCCTTGATCTTGTCGGGATTGGCTTCAATTCCTCTCTGAGACACAAAGAATCCGAGAAGCTTGCCGGAAGGGACTCCAAACACGCACTTCTCGGGATTGAGCTTGAGGTTGATCTTGCGCAGATTTGCAAAGGTCTCATCAAATCTTGAACCAGAGGTGCCTTTGTCCTTGCTCTTGACCACTATGTCATCCATGTAGGCTTCTACATTTCTGTGCATTTGGGGCTCAAAAGCGTCATGGACCACTCTTGCAAACGTTGAACCAGCATTCTTCAAACCGAAAGGCATCCGTATAAAACAGTATGTGCCACATGGTGTAATGAATGCGGTTTTCTCTTCATCTTCTTCTGCCATGAAGATCTGATGATATCCGGAGTATGTATCAAGAAATGAAAGCAAGTCACATCCAGCCGTGGAGTCAACAATCTGGTCGATACGTGGCAAGGGAAATGGGTCTTTGGGACAAGCTTTATTAACATCGGTGAAGTCAATACAAAGTCTCAATTTCCCATTTGCCTTGCGTACAACTACCGGATTGGCCAACCACGTGGGATGGAGCACTCCTCTAACAAGGCCTGCTGCTTCCAGTTTCTTGATCTCTTCTACTATGAATTCTTGGCGCTCCACTGCCTGCTTCCTGACTTTTTGCTTGACGGGCCGCGCATGAGGACAGACAGCTAAGTGGTGCTCAATTACTTTCTTGGGAACGCCGGGGATGTCAGACGGTTGCCATGCAAACACATCGACATTCGCCCGCAGGAAAGCAACGAGCGCCTTCCTATTTAGGGTCAGCGTGGCGCGATGGTGAAGGTACCACCGGTGCCGTCCTCCTTGGCGGGCACCTTCTTGGTCTTGGCGGAGCTGCCATCATTTTCTTGCACTTGCGGTGGAGCTCGATGGTGCGTCCTCGGCGGTAGCGCAGCACTCCGAAGAGTGCGCTTGCGGAGTGGGCATCAGAGCTCTTGCCGGACAAAGTGGTCTTCTTCTTCCCCCCGGGAGCTTCAGCGGCAAGTGATTTGCTATCTGTCCCAGCTGCTGCATCCCGGTAAATCTTGTCGGTGCAGATAAGCGCATCCTTCTTGTCGCCATGGACAGAAATGACGCTTATCGGGCCGGGCATCTTGAGCAAGTTGTATGCATAATGAGAGGCTGCCATGAACTTGGCGAGTGCTGGACGGCCAAGTATCCCATTGTAGGGCAATGGGAAATCAGCAACGTCAAATGTGACCCTCTCAGTCCTGAAATTCAGCTCGCTGCCAAATGTTACCGGCAACGTAATTTTCCCTTTCGGCTTGCTCCTTCCTGGGTTGATTCCTTGGAAAGTGCCAGTCTCTTCGAGCTCGCTGTCAGGGATTTGAAGCTTCTGGAGCACTGCAGAGGAGATCAGATTCAAGCCGGCCCCACCGTCAACCAACATCTTAGTGACCTTGAGGTTGCGGATAGTTGGTGAGACCAACATCGGCAAGCACCCGACCGCAGTTATGCGATCAGGGTGGTCCTCAATATCGAAGATGATGGGCGTGCTGGACCACTTTAGAGGCTTGCGCGACTCTATGGATGGTTCTACTGCATTAACCTCCCGCATCCATTGCTTGAGTTGGCGGTGTGAGGTATGCAGAGAAGCACCACCGTCAATGCAGAGAACCTCTGTTGCCTTCTGGAACTCCTGCTCATCAGCTTCATCGTCTTCCAAGTCTTCATCGTCATCGTCGTCTTCATCCTTGTCGCGGCCGCGGGGAGGTCTGTCTCCTTGCCGCTGCTTGGCCTTGCCCAGCGCGTCCCCCCGCCGGGTCGCTTCTTGCTAACTGCCCAAACCTTCTGGCCTTCTCCTTGTCTCGCCACTCGTACTCAGCCTTACGCTGTTCAACAAGCTGCTCAACTTTCTTGCAACTCTGGAGATCGTGGCCCTTGGTGCGGTGAATCTTCTGATCTTGTTTGTTGGAGCTATGCGGCTTGTTGGCGGCCGCCACAGCTTAGCGGTTGGTGTCGTGACAACCTCCTTGCCGGAGCCACTAGCTTTGGCCTTCTTGGCGCCGCCTCCATTGCGGACTGCTCGACAACTAGTACCTCCTTGCTTTTCTTCTTCTGTTGTTCCGCCGCCGGCTCTTCTTTGCAGGCGGTCTCCTCACTGCTCGAGATCCTGCTTGAGATTCTCTCTGAGAGTCTTCTCCTTCTTGACCACGTGCACACTTGTCGGCCAAGGCATACAGCTCATCGGCGTCCTTGACTTTGCACATCGCCATCTCCTCCCTCATCCTGCGGTTTCACGTTACGATGAAGCGCGCGATCACCGCGGCGGGGTGGACATCACGGGATGTTGTAGTGCACACAGCTAAATCTCTGAATGAACTTGCGCAGGGACTCTCCCTCCTTCTGGCGAGCAGGTGAAGGTCACTCTCTTGGCCATGAGGCTTGTGGCCGCCCGTGAAGGCGCCGACAAACTGATGGCACAGATCTGCCCAAGAAGATATGGAACTGTCCGGCAAGTGCATGAGCCAAGATCTGACATTTGGCTTGAGTACCGGTGGAAGTAGTTGGCGAGGATCTTGTCGTCTCGTCCCCCAGCACTGCACCGTGATGGTGTAGATCTTTGAGAACTCGATGGATCGTCCTGCCATCATACTTCTCCGCACATCTGGCTTGAAGTTTTTCTTGTCAGACCCTTCGACTTGCCGCAGCTCACGGGTGAACGCAGGGCAACCTACCGCGTACGGCAAGTCGCCTGGTTCCCCTGGCGCATGCATGTCAACAGCGGGCCTAGCGCGCTGATCGGATTGACGCCGCGCTTCTCTTTGGCGCTCGATGCGGGTTCGAGCGTCTTCTTGTTGCCGTTCTTGAAGAACTTGGCGCTGATCATGGCGAGCTCGTGGATCCGACGACGCGGTGGAGTCGCTGTCGAGGTGGATCCGAGGAGCTGGTGATTTTGGCCTTCTGGATGGGGAGTGCATGGTGGTGGCACCCCCGGCTCGTGCCTTGTCGCCGTGCCACGGCTGCGACGTGCTTGGTTGCCGCGGGACGTCGCCGTTGGCAAAGCCAATGAGACTCTGGATGGTGGCCCTCCATTCGTCGACCTTGTCGGCCGTTGGAGGGTAGTCTAGAAGCAGTTGAGCTCTCACCAAGGCTTCTGCTGGAGTGGTAGATGGCAATGGCGTACGGAGCGAGGAACGGGATGTGCTCGGACTTCTAACCAAGTTAGGAGGAGCATCATCCCGTCCAAGCGATCGTACTCCGCTCGTACCAGCATGCTGGCGTGCATGCGGGTCTCGAGGGCCTCGGGATCCTCCAGCTTGGCCTTGATCCAACGAGTGCATGGTGCTGCGAGCATCATGACGCTGTCGGTCCCGCGCCTCCTGAGACGGACGCGGTACGTATTCAGACGCCGAAGCTTGCGCCGCCTTGTCCTTGGACCTGGCGGCGTCGTGGGCTCTCTCGACGACGCCCGTTCCTCCGCCAGCATCTTCCCCACCACTCGTCAGCTCCGGTGGTGGTGGGTTTGACGCGGACGGCTCTGCTCCCGCCGAAGCCTTCTTCTTCGGTGGCATGTTGACGAAGGTGATGAAGAAGTTGCTTGTGTGAACGCCGGATCAGGTTCACACAACCTCGCGCCCTACAGCGCGCCAAAGATGTCGGGAAGCTGATCGTGGCCCACGAACACCTATGGGACCTGGCGGACCGAGTCCCTTCGGTTCGAGAGGGGCGGAGATTGCACGAAGAGCGGATCGGCGATGCACACGAGCAGTTTACCCAGCTTCGGAGCTCTCCGGAGATAATACTCCTCTGCTGCTTGGTTGATTGTATTGTGTTCTTGCTAGGGAGCAATGAGAGCTACAAAACCTAGCCTGAGTGAGTGTGGTCTCGAATGAGTCGAATGAACTGAGCGGGCGAACCCTTTCTACGTTGCACATGGGCCTCCTTTTATAGGCTCAAGGGGTCACCACAGGTGGCAACGTAGACGAGGGCAAAAATGGGAAAACAGCAGTTGGTACACCAACTTGTACAGTGCATTATACCTAACTCTGAAGGCAAGGGACAAGATCAATAAATGCCCGTCCACATCGCTGAACAAGGCAATGAGGACCGTCAAGTCGCCTCCGTTTGCCACGATGGTAGCTTGTCGGTGCCGCTTATCGCTGCTCCCGCTGGCTGCACAGCCCATTGACACGCGTGCAGGGATAGCCCCATGGCGACACGTTGGCGAGATGAGCTGGAGCGGAGATGAAGAGAGTTGCTGCCGCGCAAGCTCCTTGCAGCGCTGAAATCCTTGTCGCTTTTCGGGAGCTTGTTGCTCACGAGTCTTCCCGGCACGCTCCTCTTGCCGGGGCCTTGTCTTCTGTGTGCCTTGAGTGGCCTTCCCAGCAAGCTCCTCTTGCCGGGGTCTTGAATACTTTGTTCTTGAATGGCTCCAAAGGAGCCGCGGAGGACCTTGGCGGTCACTAGGCCAGCCTGCGCAGCGAAGTGTCTGCATTTGCCCGTGCACGAGTTCGGGATACTAGGGTACCCCTACTCTATTACACCGACAGGCGGCTATATCATTTAACTTAGTAAGATGTGCCACAACAGTTTCAGATTCATAGCCATAAAAAGGATCAGATTCGACCAAAGTAATTATATCTGGATCAACAGAAAATTCATAATCCTTATCAGGAACACAGATAGGTGAAGTAGCAAAAGCAGGGTCAGGTTTCATTCATCTCTAAGAGATTCTCTACTCCATTTAATTAGCAGCCTCTTAAGTTCATATCTATCCTTACAAGCAAAAATAGTTGCAGAAGATTCCATATCAAAAACATAACACTCATGAATAGCAGGCATATTTTCATCATCATTTTCATCATCGTACTCAGATTCAATAATTTCTTTCTCTCCAACCCTAGCAATTTGTTCATCTAGGAATTCACCAAGGGGCACAGTAGTATCAAGCATAGAAGTAGTTTCATCATAAGTATCATGCATAGCATAAGTGGCATCATCAGTAACATGCGACATATTCGAACGAATAGCAGAAGCAGGTTTAGGTGTCGCTAGCTTACTCATAACAGAAGGTGAATCAAGTGCAGAGCTAGATGGCAGTTCCTTACCTCCCCTCATAGTTGAGGGATAAATTTTTGTCTTAGGGTCTCTCAAGTTCTTCATAGTGTCCAGCAGATATAAATCCCAAGTGACTCAAAGAATAGAGCTATGCTCCCGACATGGCGCTTGGAAAAAGGTCTTGATAACCCACAAGTATAGGGGATCGCAACAGTTTTCGAGGGTAGAGTATTCAACCCAAATTTATTGATTCGACACAAGGGGAGCCAAAGAATATTCTCAAGTATTAGCAGCTGAGTTGTCAATTCAACCACACTTGGAAACTTAATATCTGTAGCAAAGTGTTTAGTAGCAAAGTAATATGATAGTGGTGGTAACGGTAACAAAAGTACAGACAGCAAAAGTAATGTTTTTGGTATTTTGTAGTGATTGTAATAGTAGCAGCAGGAAATTAAATAAATGAAGACCAGTATATGGAAAGCTCGTAGGCACCGGATTAGTGATGGATAATTATGCCGGATGCGGTTCGTCATGTAACAGTCATAACATAGGGAGACACAGAACTAGCTCCAATTCATCAATGTAATGTAGGCATGTATTCCGTATATAGTCATACGTGCTTATGGAAAAGAACTTGCATGACATCTTTTGTCCTACCCTCCCATGGCAGCGGGGTCCTAATGGAAACTAAGGGATATTAAGGCCTCCTTTTAATAGAGAACCGGAACTAAGCATTAGCACATAGTGAATACATGAACTCCTCAAACTATGGTCATCACCGGGAGTGGTCCCGATTATTGTCACTTCGGGGTTGCCGGATCATAACACATAGTAGGTGACTATAGACTTGCAAGATAGGATCAAGAACTCACATATATTCATGAAAACATAATAGGTTCAGATCTGAAATCATGGCACTCGGACCCTAGTGACAAGCATTAAGCATAGCAAAGTCATAGCAACATCAATCTCAGAACATAGTGGATACTAGGGATCAAACCCTAACAAAACTAACTCGATTACATGATAAATCTCATCCAACCCATCACCGTCCAGCAAGCCTATGATGGAATTACTCACGCACGGTGGTGAGCATCATGAAATTGGTGATGGAGGATGGTTGATGATGACGACGACGACGAATCCCCTTCTTCGGAGCCCCGACCGGACTCCAGATCAGCTCTCTAGAGAGGTTTTAGGGCTTGGCGGCGGCTACGTATCGTAAAACGCGATGATTTCTTCCCTCTGTTTTTTTTCTCCCCGAAAGCCAATATATAGAGTTGAAGTTGGCGTCGGAAGGTGTCCAGGGGGCCCACGAGGTAGGGGGGCGCGCCCCCACCCTCGTGGACAGGGTGTGGCCCCCCTGGTCTTCATCTTTGGCGAGGATTTTATTTTTATTTTTTATAAGACATCCCATGGAGTTTCAGGTCATTCCGAGAACTTTTGTTTTCTGCACATAAAACAACATCATGGCAATTCTGCTGAAAACAGCGTCAGTCCGGGTTAGTTCCATTCAAATCATACAAGTTAGAGTCCAAAACAAGGGCAAAAGTGTTTGGAAAAGTAGATACGACGGAGACGTATCACATACCTAGTTCAATCTCGTTACCGGCAAGTCTCTTTACTCGTTCTGTAATGCATCATCTCGTAACTAACTTATTAGTCACATTGCTTGCAAGCCTTATAGTGATGTGCATTACCGAGAGAGCCCAGAGATACCTCTCCAACAATCGGAGTGACAAATCCTAATCTCGATCTATGCCAACTCAACAAACACCATCGGAGACACCTGTAGAGCATCTTTATAGTCACCCAGTTACGTTGTGATGTTTGATAGCACACGAAGTGTTCCTCCGGTATTCGGGAGTTGCATAATATCATAGTCATAGGAACATGTATAAGTCATGAAGAAAGCAATAGCAATAAACTAAACGATCATAGTGCTAAGCTAACGGATGGATCAAGTCAATCACATAATTCTCTAATGATGTGATCCCGTTCATCAAATGACAACTCATGTCTATGGCTAGGAAACTTAACCATCTTTGATTAATGAGCTAGTCAAGTAGAGGCATACTAGTGACACTCTGTTTGTCTATGTATTCACACATGTACTAAGTTTTCGGATAATACAATTCTAGCATGAATAATAAACATATATCATGATATAAGGAAGTATAAATAACAACTTTATTATTGCCTCTAGGGTATATTTCCTTCAGTCTCCACTTGCACTAGAGTCAATAATCTAGATTACATTGTAATGATTCTAACACCCATGGAGTCTTGGTGCTGATCATGTTTTGCTCATGAGAGAGGCTTAGTAAACGGGTCTGCAACATTCAGATCCATATGTATTTTGCAAATCTCCATGTCTCCCTCCTTGACTTGATTGTGGATGGAATTGAAGCATCTCTTTATGTGCTTGGTTCTCTTGTGAAATCTGGATTCCTTTGCCAAGGCAATTGCACTAGTATTGTCACAAAAGATTTTCATTGGACCTGATGCACTAGGTATGACACCTAGATCGGATATGAACTCCTTCATCCAGATTACTTCATTTGCTACTTCTGAAGCAGCTATGTACTCCGCTTCGCACATAGATCCCGCCACGACTCTCTGCTTGGAACTGCACCAACTTATAGTTCCTCCATTGAATAAAAATGCATATCCGGTTTGTGACGTAGAGTCATCCGGATCAGTGTCAAAGCTTGCATCGACGTAACCATTTACGAAGAGCTCTTTTGCACCTCCATAAACGAGAAACATATCCTTAGTCCTTTTTAGGTATTTCAGGATGTTCTTGACCGCTGTCCAGTGATCCACTCCTAGATTACTTTGGTACCTCCCTGCTAAACTAATAGCAAGGCACACATCAGGTCTGGTACACAGCATTGCATACATGATAGAACCTATGGCTGAAGCATAGGGAATGACTTTCATTTTCTCTCTATCTTCTGCAGTGGTCGGGCATTGAGTCTGACTCAACTTCACACCTTGTAACATAGGCAAGAACACCTTCTTTGCTTGATCCATTTTGAACTTCTTCAAAACTTTATCAAGGTATGTGCTTTGTGAAAGTCCAATTAAGCGTCTTGATCCATCTCTATAGATCTTGATGCCCAATATATAAGCAGCTTCACCGAGGTCTTTCATTGAAAAATTCTTATTCAAGTATCCTTTTATGCTATTCAGAAATTCAGTATCATTTCCGATCAATAATATGTCATCCACATATAATATCAGAAATGCTACAGAGCTCCCACTCACTTTCTTGTAAATACAGGCTTCTCCAAAAGTCTGTATAAAACCATATGCTTTGATCACACTATCAAAGCGTATATTACAACTCCGAGAGGCTTGCACCAGTAGAGCTTGCACACTTTGTTAGCACCTTTTGGATCGACAAAACCTTCTGGTTGCATCATATACAACTCTTCTTTAAGATATCCATTAAGGAATGCAGTTTTGACATCCATTTGCCGAATTTCATAATCAAAAAATACGGCAATTGCTAACATGATTCAGACAGACTTAAGCATTGCTACGGGTGAGAAGGTCTCATCGTAGTCAACTCCTTGAACTTGTCGAAAACCTTTCGCAACAAGTCGAGCTTTGTAGACAGTAACATTACCGTCAGCGTTAGTCTTCTTCTTGAAGATCCATTTATTCTCTATGGCTTGCCGATCATCGGGCAAGTCAACCAAAGTCCAGACTTTGTTCTCATACATGGATCCCATCTCAGATTTCATGGCCTCAAGCCATTTTGCGGAATCTGGGCTCATCATCGCTTCCTCATAGTTCGTAGGTTCGTCATGGTCAAGTAACATGACCTCCAGAAAAGGATTACCGTACCACTCTGGTGCCGATCTTACTCTGGTTGACCTACGAAGTTTGGTAGTAACTTGATCAGAAGTTTCATGATCATCATCATAGCTTCCTCACCGATTGGTGTAGGAATCACTGGAACTGATTTCTGTGATGAACTACTTTCTAATAAGGGAGCAGGTACAGTTACCTCATCAAGTTCTACTTTCCTCCCACTCACTTCTTCCAAGAGAAACTCCTTCTCTAGAAAGGATCCATCTTTAGCAACGAATATCTTGCCTTCGGATCTGTGATAGAAAGTGTACCCAACAGTTTCCTTTGGGTATCCTATGAAGACACATTTCTCCGATTTGGGTTCGAGCTTATCAGATTGAAGCTTTTTCACATAAGCATCGCAACCCAAACTTTAAGAAACGACAACTTGGGTTTCTTGCCAAACGACAGTTCATATGGTGTCATCTCAACGGATTTAGATGGTGCCCTATTTAATGTGAATGCAGCCGTCTTTAAAGCATAACCCCGAAATGTTAGCGGTAAATCAGTAAGAGACATCATAGACCGCACCATATCTAATAAAGTGCGATTACGACGCTCGGACACACTATTACGCTATGGTGTTCCGGGTGGCGTGAGTTGTGAAACTATTCCGCATTGTTTCAAATGAAGACCAAACTCGTAACTCAAATATTCTCCTCCACGATCGGATCGTAGAAACTTTATTTTCTTGTTACGATGATTTTCCACTTCACTCTGAAATTTTTTGAACTTTTCAAATGTTTCAGACTTATGTTTCATCAAGTAGATATAACCATATCTTCTCAAATCATCTGTGAAGGTCAAAAAATAACGATACCCGTCGTGAGCATCAACACTCATCGGACCGCATACATTAGTATGTATTATTTCCAACAAGTCTGTTTCTCGTTCCATTGTTCCAGTGAACAGAGTCTTAGTCATCTTGCCCATGAGGCATGGTTCGCAAGCATCAACTGATTCATAATCAACTGATTCCATAAGCCCATCAGCATGGAGTTTCTTCATGCGCTTTACACCAATATGACCTAAACGGCTGTGCCACAAATAAGTTGCACTATCATTATTAAACTTATATCTTTTGGCTTCAATACTATGAATATGTGTATCACTACTATCAAGATTTAGTAAAAATAGACCACTCATCAAGGATGCATGACCATAAAAGATATTACTCATATAAATAGAACAACCATTATTCTCTAATTTAAATGAATAACCGTCTCGCATTAAACAAGATCCAGATATAATGTCCATGCTTAACGTTGGCACCAAATAACAATTATTCAGGTGTACAACTAATCTGAAGGTAGATGTAGAGATAGCGTGCCGACGGCGATCACATCGACTTTGGAACCATTTCCCACGCAGATCTTCACCTCGTCCTTAGTCAATCTTCGCTTAATCCGTAGTCCCTGTTTCAAGTTGCAAATATGAGCAATAGAACCAGTATCAAATACCTAGTCGCTACTACGAGCATTAGTAAGGTACACATCAATAAAATGTATATCAAATATACCTTTCACTTTGCCATCCTTCTTATCCGCCAAATACTTGGGGCAGTTCCGCTTCTAGTGACCAGTCCCTTTGCAGTAGAAGCACTCAGTCTCAGGCTTAGGTCCAGATTTGGGCTTCTTCACTTGAGCAACAACTTGCTTGCCGTTCTTCTGAAGTCCCCCTTTGTCCCTTTGCCCTTCTTCTTGAAACTAGTGGTCTTGTTGACCATCAACACTTGATGCTCCTTCTTGATTTCTACCTCCGCAGCCTTTAGCATTGTGAAGAGCTCGGGAATAGTCTTATCCATCCCTTGCATATTATAGTTCATCATGAAGCTTTTGTAGCTTGGTGGCAGTGATTGAAGAACTCTGTCAATGACACTATCGACCGGAAGATTAACTCCCAGCTGAGTCAAGTGATTGTGGT
Source organism: Aegilops longissima (assembly GCA_021605205.1). Taxonomy (NCBI): domain Eukaryota; kingdom Viridiplantae; phylum Streptophyta; class Magnoliopsida; order Poales; family Poaceae; genus Aegilops; species Aegilops longissima. The sequence goes on from CM038678.1 coordinate 414,639,410, forward strand.
ATCCAGACATTCTGAGTATATGCTCACTGACAGAACTATTTATCTCCCAATCCGGGCATTTTCTTGAAATATTAACTTCAACTCCTGGAACATCTCATATGCTCCATGACGTTCAAAACATCGTTGAAGTCCCAGTTCTAAGTCGTAAAGCACGGCACACTGAGCTATCAACTAGTCATCAGCTTTGCTCTGCCAGACGCTCATAACATCTGGTGTTGCTCCTGCAGCGGGTTTGGCACCTAGCGGTGCTTCCAGGACATAATTCTTCTTTGTAGCAATGAGGATAATCCTCAAGTTACGGACCCAGTCCGTGTAGTTGCTACCATCATCTTTCAATTTAGCTTTCTCTAGGAACGCATTAAAAATTCAACGGAACAGTAGCACGGGCCATTAATCTACAACAACATAGAACTGCAAAATACTATCAAGTACAAAGTTCATGATAAATTAAAGTTCAATTAATCATATTACTTAAGAACTCCCACTTAGATAGACATCCCTCTAATCATCTAAGTTATCACATGATCCATATCAACTAAATCATGTCCGATCATCACGTGAGATGGAGTAGTTTTCAATGGTGAACATCACTATGTTGATCATATCTACTATATGATACATGCTCAACCTTTCGGTCTCAGTGTTTCGAGGCCATATCTGCATATGCTAGGCTCGTCAAGTTTAACCTAAGTATTCTGCTTGTGTAAAACTAGCTTGCACCCGTTGTATGTGAACGTAGAGCTTATCACACCCGATCATCATGTGGTGTCTCGGCACGAAGAACTGTCACAATGGTGCATACTTAGGGAGAACACTTGTACCTTGAAAGTGAGAGATCATCCTATAATGTTACCGCCGTACTAGGAAAAATAAGATGCATAAAGGATAAACATCACATGCAATCAATATAAGTGATATGATATGGCCATCATCATCTTGTGCCTTTGATCTCCATCTCCAAAGCACCGTCATGATCACCATCGTCACCGGCTTGACACCTTGATCTCCATCAAAGCATCGTTGTCATCTCGCCAACTATTGCGTCTACGACTATCGCTACCGCTTAGTGATAAAGTAAGCAATTACATGGCGATTGCATTTCATACAATAAAGCGACAACCATATGGCTCCTGTCAGTTGCCGATAACTGTTACAAAACCTGATTATCTCATACAACAATTTATATATCATCACGTCTTGACCATATCACATCATAGCAAGCCCTGTAAAAACAAGTTAGACGTCCTCTACTTTGTTGTTGCAAATTTTACGTGGCTGCAACAGTCTTAGCAAGAACCATTCTTACCTACGCATCAAAACCACAATGATTTTTCGTCAAGTTTGCATTTTTAACCTTCAACAATGACCGGGCGTAGTCACACTCGATTCAACTAAAGTTGGAGAAACAGACACCCACTATCCACCTGTGTGCAAAGCACCTCGGTAGAATTAGTCTCATGAACATGGTCATGTAATGTCGGTCTGGGCCGCTTCATCCAACAATACCGCCGAATCAAAGTATGACATACTGGTAAGCAGTATGACTATTATCGCCCACAACTCTTTGTGTTCTACTCGTGCATATAACATCTACGCATAGACTTGGCTCGGATGCCACTGTTGGGGAACGTAGTATTTCAAAAACAATCCTACGATCACGCAAGATCTATCTAGGAGAAGCATAGCAATGAGCGGAGAGAGTGTGTCCACGTACCCTCATAGACCAAAAGCGGAAGCGTTAATTAACGCGGTTGATGTAGTCGAACGTCTTCGCGATACAACCGATCTAGTACCGAACGCACGGCACCTCCGCGATCTGCACACGTTCATCTCGGTGACGTCCCTCGAACTCTAGATCTTGCTGAGGCCGAGGGAGAGTTTCGTCAGCACGACGGCGTGGTGACGGTGATGGCGAAGTTACCGACGCAGGGCTTCGCCTAAGCACTACGACAATATGACCGAGGTGGAAATCTGTGGAGGGGGCACCGCACACGGCTAAGAAATCAACTTGTGTGTCTATGGGGTGGCCCCTCCCCCGTATATAAAGGAGGGGAGGAGGGGGCTGGCCGGCCTCATGGGGCGCGCCCCAAGGAGGGAATCCTACTCCTACTAGGAGTAGGTTCCACCCTTTCCTAGTCCAACTAGGAGGGGAAGGAGAGAGGAAGAGGGAGAGAAGGAAAGGCCCCCCCAATTCGTATTGGGCTTGGGGGGGTGTGCGCCTGCACCTGGCCGCCTCCTCCTCTCTTCCACTAAGGCCCGTGAAGGCCCATTAAACCCCGGGGGGTTCCGATAACCCCCTAGTACTCCGGAAAATGCCCGAACCTATCCGAAACCTTTACGGTGTCCAAACATAACCTTCCAATATATCAATCTTTATGTCTCGACCATTTCGAGACTCCTCGTCATGTCCGTGATCACATCCGGGAATCCGAACAACCTCCAGTACATCAAATCACATAACTCACAGTACATATCATCATCGGACGTTAAGCGTGCGGACCCTGCGGGTTCGAGAACTATGTAGACATGACCGAGACTCATCTCCACTCAATAACCAATAGCGGAACCAAGATGCTCATATTGGTTCCTACATATTCTACGAAGATCTTTATTGGTCAAACCGCATAACAACATACGTTGTTCCCTTTGTTACTTGCCCGAGATTCGATCGTCGGTATCATCATACCTAGTTCAATCTCGTTACCGGCAAGTCTATTTACTCGTTCCGTAATGCATCATCCCGTAACTAACTTATTAGTCACATTGCTTTCAAGGCTTATAGTGATGTGCATTACCGAGAGACACCTGTAGAGTATCTTTATAATCACCCAGTTCGTTGTGACGTTTGATAGCACACTAAGTGTTCCTCCGATATTCGGGAGTTGCATAATCTCATAGTCATAGGAACATGTATAAGTCATGAAGAAAGCAATAGCAATAAACTAAACGATCATAGTGCTAAGCTAACTGATGGGTCAAGTCAATCACATCATTCTCTAATGATGTGATCCCGTTCATCAAATGACAACTCATGTCTATGGCTAGGAAACTTAACCATCTTTGATTAACGAGCTAGTCAAGTAGAGGCATACTAGTGACACACTGTTTGTCTATGTATTCACACATGTACTAAGTTTCCGGTTAATACAATTCTAGCATGAATAATAAACATTTATCATGATATAAGGAAATATAAATAATAACTTTATTATTGCCTCTAGGGCATATTTCCTTCACAGTATGTATGGTTGCTATTAAGGATAACAAGATGGGGTCTATTTCTACATAAATAGATCTTGTCTACATCATGACATCATTCTTATTGCATTACTCCGTTTCTCCATGAACTTAATACACTAGATGCATGATGGATAGAGGTCGATGTGTGGAGTAATAGTAGTAGATGCAGGCAGGAGTTGGTCTACTAATCTTGGATGTGATGCCTATATAATGATCATTGCCTGGATATCATCATGATTATTTGAACTTCTATCAATTGCCCAACAGTAATTTCTTTACCCACCATATGCTATTTTTCTCGAGAGAAGCCACTAGTGAAATCTACGGCCCCTGGGTCTCTTCTTTATTATATTTGCCTTCGTGGTCTATTTTTATTTGCTTTTATTTTCAGATCTATTAATCCAAAAATACAAAAATACTTTGCTGCAATTTTTATTTATTTATTTTATCTCACGTTCCCGCGAGATCTTTTTATCAAATCTACTACAATTTTACCTATCTTTTTACCCGTGAGGGATTGACAACCCCTCTCTTACGTCGAGTTGCAAGTATTTGTTCTTTGTGTGTAGGAGTTGTTTACGTGGTGTTGCGTGGTTCTCCTACTGGTTCGATAACCTTGGTCTCATCACTGATGGAAATACTAGAGCAATCCCTAGAGTGTTTATATGAAAGAAGATAATATTAAATTTCAATTTCCACTAAGGAAGGGTATAGAACACTTCCCTAGAACTAGAATTAAGCCACCATATGAATCAATCATGAAGGCATCGTATGGATCTAGAAACAAAGATGACAATACTTAGATCCTCCGTATTATGCCTAGCTAGGGGCGTAAAATGATAGCGCTCGTTGGGAGGCAACCCAACTTGTATGTTTTTGCTTTTTGGTTTCCTTTTTGTTTTCAATAAAATAGCCAAGTATGACTCTGTTTAGATGTGTTTTTGTGGTTTAAATTAGTGTTTGTACCAAGCAAAGCCTTTGGGATCATGTGGGGTAATAGTTGATTTGATCTTGCTGAAAAACAGAACTTCTGCACTCACAAAAATAATTCTCATTTTTAACAGAAGCATGCTAAAATACTGATTCTTTTTGACAAAGATTAATATAAAAATTTATCACGTTGTCCTAATGTTTCAGAATTTTTGGAGTTACAGAAGTATTCGAAATATTCAGATTGCTACTGACTGTTCTGTTTTTGACAGATTCTGTTTTCGTTGTGTTATGTGCTTGTTTTGATGATTCTATGGTTTCCTTTGAAGAGTTTTTGCCATGGAACAGTTAAAATACAGTAGATATAATACAATAATAAAATGTGAATGGGTTTGCAACAGTACTTAAATTAGTAATTTGCTTTCTTATACTAACAGATCTCACGAAGGTTTTGTAGAGTTTTGTGTGTTTGAAGGTTTCAAATTTTGGGTGAGATCATGATGGATGAAGGAATAAGGATTAGAAAAAGGCTAAGCTTGGGGATGCCCCTGAGTGGCATCCCCTCTTTCTTCTAACAACCATCGGTATTTTACTTGAAACTATATTTTTATTCGTAACAATTATGAGTTTTGCTTGGAGCGTATTGTATGATATGAGTCTTAGTTTGTTTTTATTTTTTATTTTTAATAAGCATCCTTGTTGTACACTCCTATTTTGGAGAGCAAAATTATGCTATGCTTGCTCCTATGCTTCACTTAATTTTTTAGAGCCTTGGAATTGCTCTAGTGCTTCACTTATATCTTTTAGAGCCTTGGAATTCTGTTATCTTTGAGGAAATTCTCTCATGCTTCACTTAGATTAATTTGAGAGAAATAAATATGATTCTCATTTTCTTCACTTATATTTGTTTGAGCATATTAAAAGCAACATATGAAACTAATTCCAAAGTGATAGATATCCAAGGAAGATATAATAAAAACTTTCATGATGATCATTGGACAAAATAAACTTGATTCTTTGTAATAGTTTTGAGATATGATGATAGTGATATGTGAGTCATGTTGATGAGTAATTATGCTTTAGTAAGAATATTGGTGTTAAGGTTGTGATTCCCTATACAAGCACGAAAGTCAATAGTTATGCAATGAAATTACATCCTACTTGTGGTACATTATTTTGTGTTAGTTATGCTTAATGCTCGCTTATGAGATTTTTTGTTTCTTGGTTGGATGCTTCTCAATCTTTTGCTAGCCTTCATTTGCACTAAGTATGATCACTACTTGTGCATCCAAAATCCTCAAACCAGTTTTGCCACATGAGTCCACTATACCTACCTATATGCGGTATGCTTTTGCCGTTCTAAGCAAATTTGTATGTGTCATCCCTAATTTTCAAAATAAACTTCTATTTGTGTGCTCGTACCGCTCATGAAACGGTAGGGGTGGCTGATATATTTCCATGCTAGATGTGTTATTCTCAAGATGAGTGTTTATTCACTTGTCATTGCA